>CM040129.1:14586288-15131009 GCA_022559845.1 Amorphophallus konjac
CTCCAGGAGCAGCTGGCGTATGCGGTGGCTCGGGCTGAGGAGGCCGAGCGTGACCGCGAGGCTCAAGTGAGTGTTTGCTTGACCTCGACTCTCCTTCTGGCTGCTCTCCTTTTATCACTGTTCTCTTACGGTGCATGCGTGCTTTGACAGGTGGCCGAGGTCCGAGAGGCCCTGGCGCGTGCCGTTCGTGCCGAGTAGGAGCGCGACGCTCGGGTGGCGGAGCGTGACGCCCGGATTGTGGAGCTGGAGGAGGAGCGTCGACGGGAGGCTGAGGAGCTCCCTCGTGACGTGCTGGATCTGCGGATCGCCCTCAAGTTGTCGAGGAGGGAGGCGGTGAGAGAGAGAGAGGAGAGGGAGAGAGAGAGGGAGGAGCGACAGCGGGATCAGACCGAGAGGAGGGCTCTGGAGGCCCAGCTGCTGGAGCTTCGATTGAGTCTCGGCACGGCGGAGGGGAGGCTTCGGGAGAGCGAGGAGCGGTACCAGAGGGCAAAGGAACGCGGGGTGTGACTTCGTCAGTCTGGTACTTTTTCCATGGGCAGCTATCTGGTTTCTTCGGCCGAGGAGCGTCGTCGCGCCTTCGAGGCTGGAGTGCCACCGCGGGGCGAGGCGAGCACGGCTTCTCAGGGTTCGCAGAGGCCCCCTAGGGATCCCCGGCAGAGGAGGGAGGAGAGAGATGACCAGGAGGGTGGCAGCGAGAGTTAGAGAGTTGCTTGTACACGTCACCCTTCTCACTGTATGATGTACTTTGACTATTATATGAAATGGATTTCGTGTGGCATGCCCTTTTCTTTCCCGCACTTTCTTTTGCACCACGTTGTTTACGCTTCACGAGACTTTTGCCCTAGACAGAAGGGAACTACTTTGCATGGGGGGATTATGTTCCTTTCTCCCTTTTTGGGCGTGTCCAGGCGCGAGGACGCGTCTTAATCCTTGAATTCAAATTTAAAGCGTCGGGTGGCCTTTCTTCTCCCGTGCCTTACCCGCAAACGAGCCCGCCTTCCGCCGAAACTCGCTTGCCCCCTTTTTCATCTTCCTCCTCTTTTGATCGATGGAGTTCGGTGGGCCCGACCATGGTGAAGGTGGAGAGGGACGAGGAACTCCTCGCCCAAGGAGGGACACGCAAGAACACGGAACGGCGTCCATGGAGGAGGAAGGGCTGCTTCGGGCCCCCGAGGGACCCGAGGGGCCCGATGTCATGGAGGGAGGTGAACACGGTCTGGTAGGTCCTCCGATCTCTTCCTCTTTTGATCCATTTTGAGTTTTGAAGCGAGCCGCGCGAGGGGGGAAAGGGTTCGGCGAGTGTTGCACTCAAATGATGGATGCGTCCTAGACAGGAGACGCGTTCTTTGTTATGATGCGAGGTCCTCCTTCCTTGGTGCAGGACATGGCGAGGACCCTGGGCCTGGCCGATGAGTGGGCGAGTGCGGACGAGCCAAGCCGCGTCAGGAGGGAAAGTCGCGGCAAGGCGAGGCTCGAGGACTGGCACGTACGTCTCCCTGGACAGCAAGGGAGTGTATTGGTGCAGGACAGCGTCGACTTCCTGCGGCGGCAGAGAGAGAGTTATGCGGGGCTTCCCTAAGCTGGGGACACGTGTGGCATCGACGGCTCGCGCGCCCAACTGTCAGAGGCTAGGCGGCAGCTCGCCGTCGCTCAACATGAGCTGTCTCTCCTGGTAAGTTATGTGCCGCACTTTTATCTTCAGATTTTGGAGTTTCACTGACGGCTGTTGTTTATTTTGTTCCAGCGTGCCTAGCAGACAGCAACGGCGGGGATGATTGGTGGCGCATCTTCCAGTTCCTCGGCCCCTTTTCTCGAGATTGCCTCCCTCCAGGAACAACTTGCCGGCGCGGTGGCCCGCGCGACCCGGGCGGAAGAGGAGCGTGATGCCTGGGTGGCGACTGTAGCGGAGCTGCGGCATCGTGGTGAGGAGAGGCCTTCTCCAGACATCATGGAGTTAAGGGTTCTTCTGCAGATGATGAGGAGAGAGGCAGAGAGAGAGAAAGTCGAGAGAAGGTCCGAGCGATAGCGGGATCAGACCGAGAGGAGGGCCTTGGAGGCCCAAGTGAGGGAGCTCCAGCTGGGCCTTCAGGCCGTCGTGCAGAGGCTAGAAGGGATGGAGACGTGCTACGAGAGAGCGCGAGAGTTCGGGGAGCGACTCCGCCAGTCCGGTCGCTTTGCCGCTAGTGGCTTCTTCGCCACGCCAGGGGAGGAGCAGCGAGTCACTGCTGCGGAGCAGGCGCCAAGAGGCGAGGCAGGTGCTGCTGCATGAGGATCCCAGAGGCTTCTAAGGGACCCGCACCTCAGGGGAGAGGAGGGGAGCGCCCAGAGAGATGAGTGATGGTGAGGATCGGCGAGCTGGTGGACTCGCCACCTCTCTATGATTGTAGTGTTTATGACAGCTTATGTAGAATTATGAATGGAGTGATTTGATTTTCTGCTGCTCGTTTGTTCTCTTGTGGATTCCTTCTTCCCTACACTTCCTCTCCTTTGCACTGTTCCCATGTGATGGGTCTGCCGAGACTCCACCCCAAGCAGAGAATCGCGTCTTGTTGTAACCATTTACCACGGGAATCTGCCGTCGAAGTCAATAATGACGGCCCTAGTGCCTTCTCCCGGATGTTGCGTCAAATTTTACGGTCGTCCTTCAAAACATGATAGGGTATCCCTAGACAACATAGGGTGCTAGTCGTCATATACTTCGTCCAATCAATCACCCTGTGCGAGCGGTGAAGTGACACACGGGACCGCATGGTAGGTGCCTCATCGCGAGGGCTATCATTAAATGTGATGGAGGCAATCTTGACATGCACTCCTTCCATTTCTATAAATTCTTGTCCCTTTTATCCTCCCAGGCATATCGAGAGCTAACTCGAGGAGCACAAGCTGTCACGGGAGAGGAGGACTTAAAAATTCCGAGAGTTGGATGGAGGGCGAATCTTCCCACTCCTCAAAGAGAAGCAGGTCCAGTGATAGTAGTTACAGGAGGCTTTCGGACCTCGAAGGGCACTTCAGCGAAAGGGCCCAATCACAACTCGTAAGCTGGGCTTTCTTGCCCCTTTTTCCATTCTTTTTTCTTCCTTTCTTTCTGACCAAACCTTTCTCCATTTCTTGTATGCGTAGAGTGTGATGAAATCACAGATCTCATGGGAGTTGGTAGTGGCAGCATACCGAGGTCTCCCAGATTTTCAAAAGGCCAGGCTAGACGTGATGGGTTTTGGCACCTTTCTTCGGATCGAGCCGATCCAGCTCGACCTGGTCCTGATCCAAGCCTTGTGTGAGAGATGGGACCCAGTGAGTCGGGCATTCCTGATGCCCTAGGGGCACATGGTGCCCAGTTTGGAGGACGTGGTCTGGATCACAAGTCTGAAGGTGGAGGGCGAGGCAGTGACCGGGGTCACTTATGCGGATTACCGAGAAGGTGCTTGGAAGCTACTGGGTTTGGACCTAGATGGTCGGAAAAACAGGTCGGTAGCTAGGGCGTCCCTCATGGATGCATTAGGGCTCACCGACACTCGTCGGCGGGACGATGAATCCTCAGAAGAGTTCATGGAAAGGATGGAAATAGGATGCCGTGCCGTGTACTGCACAGATTTCGGTAACTGGGAAAGATGCAACATAGATTTGAGAAGATTTCTCCTCTTCCTTTTGGAGAGATTGGTACTGAGCTCGAAAGGAGACGGTATCCAATGTCGCTTCCTGGAGCTGCTGTCAGACCTTGAAAGAGTAGGATACTATGCCTGGGGAGCTGCCATGCTGGCACACTTGTTTGCAGGTCTGTTCCAAGAAGCGGACCGTGAGATGACTGTGAGTGGTTTCACACCATTCATCCAGGTATTTTTGGTTTTGCTTGTTTTGTATATTTTTGTTTTGTTTTTATTTTTGTAAGATATTGACGACATGTGCCAAAGCAGTTGTGAAGCTATTATTACCTCCCCATGGGGAGAGCTCGACATTGGCGACCCGCGATGGTGCCGTTAGCCAGGCGGTGGGAACCCATCATGAGTGCGGCACCCCTAACCTACCAACTGATGGTGCTAAGGCGGGAGCTACAGGAGTTCCCTGCAGTGATGGTAAACTGGAGACCCTACTCAGACATGGTCGATGCCGACCAGCCGTGGGTTCTAGCAAGTCGTGCCCGGTTTGGACGGGAATTGTGGATGCACTGCCTGAATGAAATCGAGCCGCTTCGGCTACGATTGGTTATGAGGTCCTTGGGACTGGCTCAAGAATGGGTGGATTCAGCTGCGCCACCTCGCGTTGGGAGAGAGACGCGAGGATCGGCTACCTGCATTGACTGGCGTGTGTGATTCCCTGAACAGTACGAAGACTGGCAATGGGGTGGCATGATTGTAGAATCGCAGGCGCGGGATAGCGAGGACTACTTGCGTCTATATAGGACAAAGTACACAGAGCGGTTCCAACCCCGGGGACTTGTGGAGGTAGGTTTCCCCTTTTTCTCTTTTCTTCTTTCTCCTTTTTTTTTTGGTTTTCTGGTGGAAATGCTGACTCGTATGGCTGCAGGATATCCGTGATACGATGATAGCGACTTTACAAACTCGCTTGGCAGAGATGGAGCAACGGTTGGGCGATGCCCGTGGAGCTACGAGCGCCTTGGTAGGTGTACAGTGCGTTCCTAATTAAAACCCCAGATTCCTGATGTTTGCTGCTAATTCACACGGTCGTAGCATGCCCAGATTGGCGCGGCTTCCCCAGCGATGGGAGTAGGTGGTGCCTCTTCCAGCTTGTGGATTCCCACCTCAGAACTTGACTTGCTTCATGAGCAACTTGCTCACGCCACGCAGCGTGCTGCGGAGGCAGAATGGAAGCTCTGTATACAGGTAAAAGCTTCAGTGTTGAGTTCTCTTTGTCTATGCCTTATCGCGTAGCTGAGATGGCACACTCGGCAGGAAAAGGAGACGGAAGAAGCGCTTGCCCAAGCTGCGCAGAGGGTGGCTACGATAGCAGAGCTAGAGAGGGAACTGCGATGTCGTCCTGATGACGACTCCTCCAGGGATGCTGTGGAACTGAGGATTACTCTCCAGTTGGAGAGGGAAGATCGTGAGAGCGAACGTGCAGAGAGAGAAAGAGACGCGGAGGGAGAAAGAGCCAACAGATTGACTGAAAGGGAGGAACGAAGGGCCATGGAGGCCCAACTATTCAAACTTCGAATCAGCCTTGGTCTTGCTGAACAGTGGCTGAGAGATGGTGAGGAGCGCTACCGAAGAGCACGAGAGCACGGCTTTCGTGTTGGTAGCTTCTCTGCTGCTTCCGTGGATCAATGCCGGGATGTGGGAATAGGAAGGGGAGTACAGAGCGGTAGGAGTACCGCTTTTCGTAGTTGGGTAGCACCTTTGAGAGCGTTTTGCCCGGAGAGTAGTGGGACGAGTAATGCAGAGAGAGAGGGCGGAACTTGATGTAATTTTTTTATTTTTGGAATAAAATACAAGGTTCGGTTTGTTTGGTTTTCACCTTTGCTTCTGTTGCCTGAATCCCTGCATACATCACTGAAACAAACAAATCAGAATTTATGTTCTGACTTGGCCCCTTGCTCAATAAGCAAATGGTCACTGTGACTGTCCTTGATAACTGGTCAAGGGGCCAAGCCTTTATCAACGAAGGCGAGGGAAAGATGTGGTGATGATAAATGCGACAGGCAAGCACACGAATGCAAGCGGTATTAAAAGCGAGATGCTGCACGCAAATGCAATCATGCAAAATTGATTTGTTTTCTTTTTATATTTGGTATTTTTTTTGTTTTATCATAAAAAAGATTTTTTTTTATTTACAAATATGTACATTTTCTCTTTTCCATTTTTGTTGTTTTTATCATTTCAATTTTTTGTTGCTAACGCCTGGCAAGCACCCAAATGGCACCTAACCTACGTGAGAACAGAGATTTCTTACTAACCTCCCAGGTATCCTAAGTGCACATCTAGGTTGATTTGGGCCTCTAGACCCCTCGAATGATGATCTCGCCGGCTAAGACTTACCCTGATGACAATACCGTCATGCCATGCTTAGGCTCCCAGTCGCTTCCGACCACAGGGATTCACCCAAAAGGTGTTTGAGGTAAATAATTTGCCCGACTCGGGTCTGTTTCCTCACAACTCTAGATGGTATATGATGGAACACCCTGGAACCCTAACGACCAACCGCGCGACGCTGACCTGGAATCAGACGCCGTCACACCCATAGGTGACGCGCTTGCATTGGCCTAAGCCCGAGGTTAAACAAGAAGACATCAAGGCGGTAAACAGGGGTCTTGACCAGCCAGAAACACGGAGACTCCTTCGCAGCGATAGCTTTTGCTTTTCAAAGTAGGCAACCATATGTGTATATTAAAATAAGGTTGCAGACCCTGGGCAGTTTTCACCCTTCAGAAACTCCATCGAACCTTCATCTTTAGAGGGAGAAGGAAGAGTGTAAGGGATAAACCTCCCGAGAGGACCGGCAAAGCCGTTAACCCGGTGAGCGAATAAGGGCCCATTAACTCTTTCCTTTCGGACAACTTCGGACCAAATCTTGAGCGTTTACATTCCACGGCCCCTTTTATGGATTCAGACTTTTACTTTGAGGGGTTCCGTTTATCGCAACAGGCACGGTCACGACCAGACTTTTCTCTTGATTTTGATTTTGTATTTATTTTTGTGAGGGAGATATAGTCGTTTGACGTTTGTGGGATCCCTTTTTGTATGCCTGCGGGGACACTGCCCTCTTCTCGTGCTCTGATCGATGCTCGAGGAAATGGATCCTACTCTTGCCTTTGGGGTTTGAGTTTCGGTTTCTCATGCTCAGCGTTTTAAGGGCGCCGACTGTCTCATTTGGTCGAAGAGAAAGGAATAAAGATTACAGCTTCCGGAGATCTTTTGGGTGGGCCCCAACCGTAGGTGATGCTACCGACTTTTTTCAATAAAATACATAAGTGAGCACATGTTAGCTTCCTTCGAGCGAGCATAGGCCGACGTGGCCGGACAGGGATCTCCACGATTCTGGCAAACCAAGACCCGGTGCCTACCAATCCTTAATGGGCCCTATCCTAACATGAAGGTTAGATGCAGGGACTTAACTACATGGTGACTGCCAGGCATCTGCATTTTGAATTTTCCATATTTTTAGTGGTTTTCAATATTTCTTTATTTTTGATGTTTTAATCTTTTCATCATTTTTTTTGTTTTGTTTGTTTTGTGCTAAGGGTAGTATTTCTTAAGATAAAGCCCATTCCAAGGGTGGGATAACTCGGTCCCTTCGGCGTTGATTAGCTTGTAGGCGTTGCCAGGGTACACGGCTTGAATTACAAATGGTCCTTCCCAATTGGGTTGGAGCTTAGAACGCAGCCCTCTAGGTTTGACAAAAATTCTTTTTACGACCATCTCACCGACTTTGAATTTTCTCTCAACGACTTTCTTTTGGTAAAAGCGAGCGAGTCTATTTTGATACACACGCGCGTGTTCGGCAGCGGCCAGCCGCTTCTCATCCAAGAGTTCCAACTGGGCGAGGAGTGAATTACGACGATCGTCGAGGGGAAATTCTTCGTCCAATTATACCCTGAGAGAAGGGATCAGAGTCTCATATGGGACTACCGCTTCCATACCATAAGTAAGGGCAAATGGAGTCTGCCCGGTGGGGGTACGGATTGAAGTGTGATAGGCCCATAGGGCTTCGATAAGTTTTTCTGGCCAGTCTGAAAACTTACTAGACTCGCAGGTTTTTTTGATGATTTTGAGCAATGTTTTATTGGTGGCCTCCGCTTGGCCGTTACCTTGTGGGTAATAAGGCGATGAATGATGCAATGCATCTGCGTACCTTTTGCAGAGGTCCTGTAGGTCCTGAGAAATGAACTGTGGCCCATTATCGGTGACGATTGTGCTTGGGACGCCGAATCTGGCGAGGATGTTCTTCATGATGAACTTGCAGACTGTTGACGCCTTGATTTCTGCGTAAGCTTCGGCTTCGGCCCATTTGGTGAAGTATTCCGTCGCAGTAAGGATGAAAGATTTCTTCTTGGTGAGGGAATTGGGATCACCTTGGGGACCAATGATGTCGAATGCCCACATGGAGAAAGGCCACGGGGAGGATATTGGATGGAGTGAGGAAGATGGTGAATGGATTTTATCGGCGTGAAGTTGACACTTGACACACCTACGGACATAGATATCACAATCCTCTTCCATAGTGGGCTAATAAAAGCTTTGGCGAATGATCTTCTTGGCGAGCATCTGACTATTCATGTGGCCACCGCACACACCCGAGTGCGTCTCCTCTACACATTTCCAAACCTCATCGTCACCAAGACATCTTAACAGAATACCAGTAAGGCTCCTCCTATAGAGTAGACCTCCAACCAAAGTATATTTCTGAGCCACCCTTCTTATGACTTTCTTATCCTCTGTGGTGGCCCCTTCAGTATAAGACTGATCTTGGCAGTATTTGACGATTTCATAGAACCATGGTTTCTCTTCATCAGCCAGTTCTTCTTCGGCCTCTGCCAACATGATTTCCCTCTTCTCAAGGATATCTTCCTGCAGGATCTTCCTTGCTATCCTGTCTTTGATGTTTACGTAGGAAGCATCATCGATTGCAGGGGCGTGAAGTTTGTAGATGGAAATGGACTTAAACCATCTTCCTAGAGGGAACCTTATGGATGATGCCAACGAGGCGAGGGCATCGGCGAGAATATTCTGATGACGAGGGACATGAGCAAAGATCAGTTTTGTGAACAGTTTGGCAAAGGTAGCAGTGAGTTCTTGGTATGGCTTGAGTTTGGGATCACGAGTGCGATATTTAGTGAGCACCTGACGAAGGATGAGTTGACTATCACCTACGACTCGCAACTCAGTGATACGAAAAGAATGGGCGAGTTCTAGGCCAGCTAGAAGGGCTTCATATTCGGCTATATTGTTGGTGACTGGAAATTTGAGCTGGTATGCCAATGGGAATGTGAGGCCTTCAGGCGACAGGAGGGCAATGCCGATTCCTCTCCCTTGAGAATTCAGAGCTCCATCAAAATATAGTGTCCACATTGGCTCCTCTGATTGGTTGACGGACATTAGTTCATCATCTGGAAACTCTGATTGGACGGGATCGAACTTGGGAAGAGGATGGTGAGCGAGATGCTCGGCTATGGCATAGCCTTTAATCATCTTTTGCTGGATGTAGGTGATGTCGAACTGAGAGAGAAAACTTTGCCAGCGTGCTAGCCTATCCGTAAGGACGGATTTCTCCAGAAGGAATTTGATAGGATTCATTCGAGCAATCAAGTGGACCTCATGAGCCAAGAAGTAGTGCTTCAATTTCTGCACTACCCAAACGAGGGCAGCACATGTTTTCTCCATGCCGGTGTACTTCTGCTCACAGGGATTGAGAAGTTTGGACAAATAATAGGTTGCCCGTTCCTTGCCTTCTTCATCAGCTTGTGCGAGGACGGCTCCCACGGAGTCATCCAAGACTGAGATGTAAAGGATCAGAGGTTTTTCTGGTTTAGGTGGAATGAGAACGGGTGGACTAGCCAGATATTCCTTCAACCCTTCAAAAGCTTTCTAACATTTAGAATTCCAGTGGAATTCTACTCCTGGCTTGGTCAACTCGTAGAGAGGTCTACACCTTTGTGAATGTTGGGACACAAACCGATGAATAAACTACAACCTCCTGATTAAACCTCGGACTTCCCTCAAATTCTTGGGAGGCGGCATATCCCTGATAGCCTTGGCTTTGTCGGGATCTATATCGATCCCTCTCTTACAATGAACCCCAGTAATTTACCCGACGACACACCAAATACACACTTTTTCGGGTTCATTTTCAATTGGAACTCCATTGACCTCTGGAAGACCTTAGCCAAAACTTTTGGATGTTCCATCCTGGTCCTTGATTTCACCAATAAGTCATCCACATACACTTCCAGATATATGTGCATCATGTCATGAAATATGGCCATCATCGCTCTTTGGTAAGTAGCTCCAGCATTCTTTAACCCAAACGGCATGACCATGTAACAGTATGTTCCCCAAGGGGTAGTGAATGACGTCTTCTCCTGATCCTCTTCTGCCAAACGAATTTGATTGTATCCTGAAAATCCATCCATGAATGAGAGGGTTTCGTAGCCTGCCGTGTTATCAATCAACACATCAATGTGAGGTAAGGGAAAATCGTCTTTTGGACACGCGCGGTTAAGATCCCGGAAGTCGATACAAATCCTGACTTTCCCATCTTTTTTCTTGACCGGGACAATGTTCGCCACCCATTGAGAATAAAGAATGACTCTAATGAACCTAGCTTTGTGGAGCTTATCGACCTCTTCTTTCATTTTCAAAGCCATTTGAGGGTGGAAACGCCTTAACCTTTGTTTTACCGAGACGGACCCTGGTTTTAAGGTTAAACGGTGTTCGACCAGGGTTGAATCTAGACCCGACATATCCTCGTAGCTCCATGCAAACGTGTCCTTATATTCCTTGAGAACCTCAATTAATGTCTCTTCTTCAGAGGGTGGTAGGTTGTCACTTATGAGGATGATCCTAGGGTCTTCCTCAGTTCCCAAGTTGACTTCTTTGGTAGATTCTTCTACGGTGGCTGACGGCTCTTCGAATCTCCTCATTCCACTAGCGTATGCGTCCGCCGCATCCTCATATTCTTCACCCTCATCTTCAGTGGGGCATTCTTCATCCGTGATCTCGTAGACTCCATACCCTTCATTAAATGCACAGTCGCCCTCACATTCTATTTCTGGTAGCTGGATGAGATTTTCTAACAACTAGGGGATGGCAAGAAGGGCCTGACACCTGGCGGCTAAATCCAGAAGGAATCGACGAGGGATCTGCCTACCCTTGGATTTCTTCCTAGGTACTACCCTTGGCCCATCATTCCTAGATTGACTGACAATATTTACAGAAGAAGAGGAAGATGAAGAGGATGGTGTAGAATGTACAGGAGAAGACCCCTCAGAGGAGGGGTAGAAAAGGTCGCTCATCGGACCTTGGACGGGTGGTCCGCAAGAGGGGACGCACCCGTGGGAGATGTAGAAGGTTTCCTCAACGAAGATGTGTTGTTGGGGAGTTTGAAAATTGACGTTTTTTTTTCATTTTCAATTTTAATGACAAAGCAGTGAAAAGCGATTAGAGGAGAGAGACAAGTGGTTATGGCTAGAGGATTGTGAGGCTCATAGAGCAGATCATGGTTGAAGACCTGGCGTGGGTTGAAAAGCCCGCGCAGGTATGTAAGCAAAGAAGGGGACCTGAGAAGATCATCAGACAATTGTCTGGCCCAAGAAGATGATATCAGTAAAGGCTGAGATGAGTGGATGAAGAAGATGGCGGCTAATGAGCCGTCGACGGTAATGTTGAGGACGGATGAAGATCCGTCGATGACAGGGTCCTTCTGGCGAGGACGAGGATAGTTTGGAACCTTGGCAAGAGTGGTAATATTCTCTGGTATTCCGGAGATCAATGGTGGTCCTTCAAGCTGCGGAGATGAGAACATCCTTTCCAGTGCAACGGAAATGTCCCATATGTCGAGCCATTTATTCCACTCGCATTCCGGATCTTTGATCTTGCCTCTTTTGGTGATCCTTAGACATTTTTCAGCCAAATATACAGCATGTGATCCCCCATATACTTCTCGTGGGTAATCTCCCATCTGAACAACGGGTCCTTTGTTGAAGTGGTTTGATAGAGTCCATGTGAGGGGCTTCCAATCCGCCTTGAACGGTCCTTTGAAGCCTAGGCCAAACCTACGGTTCGGCCTAATTTCCTTTGGCGGTTTGAGCATACCCTGTAATTGTGCGCCCAGACCTTTACCCTGTTGATAGCCGATGTTCCTCATAATCTCCCAACCTTTGGAGTAAAAAGGGAGACATGATGTTGCGGTTGTCCTGACCGGCTCCTTTGGTGCCAGTGGAACGTGAGATGGATCACGCACGTCCAGCAATGACAATATGGGTCGATGAGATAGCCACACAGAGGGCAGAGAGGTGTTGATAGCATCCACTGTGTGAAGGACAGGTGTACTGACCACTTTAATAATCCTCCCATTATAAGGAAACTTCAGGCACTGATGGTTGGTGGAAGGCACATCGTCCATGGCTTTGATGTAAGGGCGACCCAGTATAGCCTTGAATGTGGGGTCCATGTCGAGGACCTAGAATTCCGTGGGAATTGACATGGGGCCTAGTTCTACCTTCAGAATAATCATCCCCTGTGGCGGCCTTTTACTATTGTCATAAGCCGTGACCGTGATCGAGGAAGGTCTTATTTGTTCCTCGTTGACCCCACACAACTGAAGGGTGTCCATGGAGATCACATTTATGGACGCACCAGTGTCCACAAGACACGGGTTTATGGATACCCCATTAATTTTTATTGAAATGCACAGTGCATATTTTCGAGCTTCCTTGGGAGCGAGCTCGTAGTTGTGGAACATGATGACCGGTTGTGTGTCCGTTGGGGTCAGGACGGTCGAAATCTTCTCCACGGGGAGGTCCTCATTAACCATGACTTTTTGAAGGTATTCCATCAAGGCCGCCTGGTGGGATGTGGATCTTTGAAGTAGCTCCAGGATGGAGATCCGAGCAGGTGTCTTGTCCAAGTGTTTCAATAGATCATACTGTGTTCCAGGGATAGCTCTTTCTGGTTGTTCTCCATCATCCTTCTCTGGCTGAGATTACTCAGGATTCTGACTGTTGTGGGGGAAAACCCTGTGGAAAATCCTTCCACTCTGAAGCACCATTGCCTGCGGCTTTTGTACCTCTGTGGGGGTAGCAGTGGGTTTTAACAGGGGTTTGAGGGGTAGTGGTGGAGGAATGGTTGATGAAGCAGGGGTGATGACGGGAGCAGGGATTCTGATGAGGGGTTTGTTAGGTAGAGGCATGGAGGTAGAGGGGATATCGCGCGGATTATGAAGGATAAGGGGTCTGGAAGGCGGAGGTGGAGACGAAGTAGAAGTGGATAGGGCTTGAAGCGGGCAATGATTTTGAGGTGGGTGATGGGTAATGAGTGGTTTTGAAGGCATTAGTGGTGATACGGTGGAGAAAGACGGGGTTATGTATGGTTGACGGATGATAAGGGGTTTAGAAGGCGTAGGGGTAAATGTGGTAGAGGTGGATGGTAAAGTGAGGGAGTGGGAGAAGATGAGAGGGTGCGAAGGCGTAGTGGAGAGTGTCGGTTGATAGGGGATCGGGGTACGGATGAGAGGGCGTAATGGTAGTGGAAATGGTGAAGGCGATACTGATGCGGGTTGATGAGAGAGAGGTGCTACCCGGGCAAGGCAAGGGTGTTGCGTGATGATAGGATTGGCGGTAGAAAGAATGGAGGTACTTTCCTGGTGCCACACCTGCTCTCGCCCGACTTTCGGGAAGGAGGAGATGAGGTTAACCTGATGATTGGGCTGTTGGTGCTCCGGTAATGGATTCTGGATTATGCCTATGTCGGGCTGTTGTTGTGGGGCCTGCTGAGGCTGTTGTTGTTGTTGTGGTTGCTGCTGCTACTGCTGTTGTAACTACTGCTGTGGCCTATGAGGAGGTCTCCTAGCCTTAAGAGCGGTGACGTATCGTCTCATTTCATCCCAATCTATTTGATGTTCATCATTCATATCGTGGATGTAATCTTTGAAATGGAAGCAGTAATCTACTGTGTGTCCTGGCTGCCTGTGGTAGACGCAGTATTTGGAGGTATCAACATTTGGGGGCCACACGGGCCTTTCTCTGGGTAGGGCGAGTTGGTTTGATGCTATGAGGGCATTAAAAATGTCTGCTAAGGTTTCTGGCAATGGTGGATAGTAGGCTCTCTTGGGACCGACCGGCCTCCTTTGTTGCTGTTGGGGACCATAGTTCCCCGGGGGTGGAACTTGGTTGTACTGAAGTGGTGGTTGTTGTTGCTGAGGTTGTGGTTGTTGTTGCTGGGGTTGACGTAATGGAGGCATATTATCCTGGGGTGGATTATTTTGGGGTGGAGGACGAAGAGGGAAAGGACCTGGTTGGAGGGGAAGTCGAGGCATTTGTGGAGGCCTTAGGTTGACTGCATAGTTGGCATTGTTGACCGCACCCACTTGCTCATTTGTCACGATCCCTTCTGTGGCTCCTCCCGGGACACCAGCACCTATTTTTCTGACCACTTTGGGCTTCGGCGACTCAAACATGTTCATAATGGGGGAGTCTTTTAACTGGGTTTGGATGTACCGGGCCCTTTCATAGAGTTCCTCCATTGTAGTAAGTTTATTCATGGCCAGGACGTGTCTGAACTGTGGGGTTGCATTAGACACAATCATCTTCACTTGTTCGGGCTCGGAGAGGGTATCCCTTATTCTTTCCGCAAGAGACCTCCATCTATCAGCATAGCGGACAAAATCTTCGTCGGGCTTCATCTTTTCGGCCACTAGGTCGGTAATGGAGAGTGAAGGACCGACCCTATCCCTATATTTCTGCAAGAACCTTCTCTAGACTATTTCAAAATTCTCGGCCTCGCGGGGCTCCAAAGAATAGAACCACTCTAGCGCGGGACCATCCAATGATCTCCGAAAGAGGTATGCCAGGGACCTCTGATCGTTTTGCCAATAGGAGGATTCATACATGAAATCCTTGAGGTGAATGAAGGGGTTGCCGGTACCATTGTATCTGTGGTACGTGGGCATTTCGGAGGGAGGAAGATGAATGACGGGAAGGATTGGCAAAGCAACCTCCGGGGTGGCTTTCACGTCCACCATCCTTCTCAGATTTTGAAACTGCTCGTCCATGCGATTGAACCTATTGAGGAGCGATTGGGCGAGCTCCTCTGGAGGTGAAGGTGGCACTTGCCACTGGGGGAGAAACTGTCTCCCGGAGACTTGAGGGGGGAACCCGGAATGAGAGGGAGCTGTCGGACCGCCGACAGTTGGCCCTGGCTGAAGCGGTGTGTGGGGAATAACGGGGGTTTGAGATTGTGACGGGAACTGAAAAGAGGGTGGTTGTTGGCTCGCTTGTCCTTGAAGCGAGGGAGACTGGATGGCTTGTGCCAATGAAGGAGATGGAATGGCCTACACGGACTCTTGGAGAGGTGCGATGGCCGGAGTTGATTCCTGGGGCGTGGGGGAAACAGATTTCCCCTTCAGAATGGCCTGGAAGGCCCGGAGCTGTTCAGAGGTAAGCTCCGTGTTGGCGAGGACGCCCAATAAGGAAGAGATATCCTGCGGTGGGGATGTGTCCCCGACAATAACCTGCACCTCATGCGAGGGCTCATGAGAAGGACCCGAGTCCATAGCATAGACTCGCGGGTCGGCTGACAAACCACGACTAGGGTGGTTCTTCTCAAAAGACTCGTGAGCCATGCTCACAGTTTTCCCAAAACGCAAAAACATACACTAGCAAGCAGGTAGCAGAGATTATCAAACAAGTGGATGCCTTTATGTCTTTTTTTGTGTTTTGATTTTGATGATTTTTTTTTGTGTTTTTAGCGAGATCCGAAGTTCACACAAAATAGGGACCCTAGTTTATTTTTGTTTCACCGCCGTGTCAGCTAGGGTCTCTCGTCTCACCACGAATGAAATGACTAACTCCGGGGAACTTCAATGGTACAACCGGCCCAGTGAATGAAGAGAAGATTCTTCGATGTCGGGGACTTACGGAGGTCCCAGTGTAGGAGATTCTAGTCCGTTGAGAGGAATTCCCAAACTGAGAGTCCTTCCTTCACCGGGAAAGGGTGATCCTCAAAAAAATGAAGAAAGGATAGAAAAGAGAGATGGATGCATGCAATGAAATGCTGATAGAGATATGGAGTGGGAAAACAACAGAAATAACAGACATATAATAAACAAACAACCAATCAAAACTGACAGTGCTGCCATGAGCACAACGGGGGCACGCGCGGGCGCCAAGGTGGAGAGGCACGGAGGGTGCCGAACTTGCAAGGGTAGCCGAAAGGAAGCAGTAGAGGTCCCACCGTGATCGCCAATCTGTGAACGACGTCACGCGGTTCAGGGTGCGAAGAGGACGCGGAGCGCGCAGGCTCCTCTTTTGTTTGCTGCAACACAGAAATAAGAGAAGAGAGGAGGGGCCACCACGGGAGATTGCTCCGGCGAGACGAGCGGGACAAATGTAATATAGCAAGATATGGGGGTTAAATGGCCATAGCGGGAAGTGACTCGCCGCGACCTCGGGGGGACGGGAATGGTGCAGAAATTAAATAGCAAGAATTGAAACGGCCATTGGGGAAGTGACTCGCCGCGGCCTCGAGAATATGAGCAGATAAGAATATAACAGAATATAAGGAGAATATAAAGAGCGTGAATTTAAACGGCCATTGGGGAAGTGACTCGCCGCGGCCTCGAGAACATGAATAGATAAGAATATAATATATAAGAACGGGAATTTAAATGGCCATTGGGGAAGTGACTCGCCGCGGCCTCGAGAATATGAATAGATAAGAATATAACATATAAGAACGGGAATTTAAACGGCCATTGGGGAAGTGACTCGCCGCGGCCTCGATAATATGAGCAGAATACAACAGAATATAAAGAGAATATAAGAACGGAAATTTAAACGGCCATTGGGGAAGTGACTCGCCGCGGCCTCGAGAACAAGATGTGATCGCCAGGGGCCAAAAGACCCCAAATAAAGAAAGTGATCGCGCCTACCTCAAAGGGAGGTTTTATAGAACGGATGTGAGACCTGCTCTGTTATATGGTACCGAGTGTTGGGCAGTACGAAAGGAACACATCCACAAAATGTGTGTAGCAGAGATGAGGATGTTGAGATGGATGTGTGGCAAGACTAAGAAAGATAAGATTAGGAATGAGCGCATCCGTAAGGACTTAGAGATAGCTCCAATTGATAGTAAAATGAGAGAAAATAGACTCAGGTGGTTTGGACATGTGTTTCGTCACCCTAACTCAGCGCCGGTTAAAAGATGTGATCAAATCTTAGTGGATGCTAGCAAAAGAGCTCGAGGAAGGCCTAAAATGAGATGGTGCGATGTTATTAGGAAGGACATTAGTTCCTTGAGTTTAAATATGAATATTGCACTTGATAAAAATCTTTGGCGGAACAGGATTCATGTAGCCGACCCCAATTAATTGGGATAAGGCTCTGATGATGATGATGATGATGATGATGATGATCGCGCCTACCTTAAGAGCAGGAGATGGCGGGTTGCTTCTTCCTCCCCCTTCGGCCGGTCGACGGAGAGGGCTTTCCTTGGGTACCCTTGCAAAACAGTAGACAATAAACGAACAGAATTAGAAAATGGCAGTGTAGTAACAATTCCTTGCAATAAAAGTAACGAGATCGTGACCTGACACACACCTGGTTGGTGTGGTTTTAAACCCCTCTCGGACTCGAGTAGGAGGAAAATGTGATGATGAATGCAAGAAGTATGCGAGAGACGGCGCCCTTATGTAGGGAGATAGAGGATGCAGTGTGATGAATGTAAAGAACTATGGAGAAAAAAAGGGGAAGAAAAGGCTTATTGGAGGAGCCGAGGGCGAGATCCGGCGGAGCTCCGGTAGCGTAGGGACGACGTGGAAGCGCGGTGGACGAAGATAGCCTTCCTTTCGCGAGCCTGGACACCCGAGAAGTCGGCAGAACCTCCACCTACAAAAGACTCCACGGGTTAGAAATGACTCCGGTAGCGTCTGGGCTCCGGCAGCCTATCGGATCTCTTAGAAGCTCTCCCAGAACTGAGGGGGTGGGCCTCTATTTATAGGGCTCCGGAGGGTGGAGGCGTCCAGGACCCTGGACACCTCCATCAGGGCCGAACTAATATTTTATTCTATTTTTATTTATTTTTTCGGAATATTTTTGTGGAGGCGTCCAAGGCCCCGGACGCCTCCAACAGGTCCACTGAACACCACCGACGGCCGCACGCGGTTTGGCACAACGCGTGGTTTTGTGAGCGGCGCATCGTGATTTTAAAATGGGCGCGTCCAGCTGCCTGGACGTCTCCACAATTTGGATTTTTTCACACACGACAAACCGTCGTTCGGTGGCCGGCGCCCGTGAGGGAGTTGATGGAGGCGTCCAGGGGCCTGGACGCCTCCAAGAAAATATATTATTTTTATTTGATTTTTGTTTTGTCTTCTTATGCCAACTGGCATATATATTTTTTATATTTGTTTTTATGGATGCGTCCAGGGGCCTGGACGCCTCCATTAATATATTATTTTTTATTTTGTTTTGTCTTTTTATGCCAACTGGCATATATATATTTTTTATATTTGTTTTTATGGAGGCGTCCAGGGTCCTGGACGCCTCCATTAATATATTATTATTTATTTTGTTTTGGGCTTTGAAAAATAAATTAAAAGAATGGGGGCGTCCAGGGGCCTGGACGCCCCCATAAAGACCCACCCGGGTCCTCAGTTCAGGCGTTGGCGGCCGCCCGGCAGACACCCTTCCTAGTTCCGGAACCTCCTGATGCGTCTGACTGGTGTTGATGCCGTCCGAATGCCGTGACTAGACGATTCCGGATGCCGAAAAGGGCGGAAGAAGACTCAAGAAAAGGAAGCACTCAAGTGATTCAAAACGCGTAAGCTGTTGCTGGGCGTTGTATAATAATATGAGACTTTCTCAGGAGACGTCAGGAATGGCATGTCTACAACCATCAGCCACAACAGGCCGCTGTATATGAAGGGGCACCTGAATGGAAGGGAGCTGAACAGGATTCTGGTTGATCCCAGTGCAGCGGTCAACATCCTGCCTTATAGAATATACGAGAGGCATCACTTTAACGTGCATCTCGAGAAAGTCAGAGATATGCGTATTACCGGCTTCAATCAAAAATGCGAAGTGTCAATGAGGGTGGCAGAGTTCACCCTCACCTTAGCATATTTCACTACGACGATGCAGTTCCATGTCATTGACTCCCGCACCTCGTACAAGGCACTGCTCGGCCGCCCATGGCTGCATGAAAATATGGTGGTGCCCTCCACGCTCCACCAATGCATCAAGTACAGTCTCCAAGGGAAGGAGGAGAGGATATTTGCAGACCCCCACCCGTTCGAGGTGTTCGAATGTCATTTGGCGGATGCCAACCTATATACGGGGCCTTCTCAGAAGACCTCGGAAGCTAAGACCCCTGCGGGGGCATGGAGAAGCACATTCGGCAGCAGTTGGTATCCACCACCGCCGCGCGGATATGTCAAGCCCAAGGTGGTCTCCCATATCACAGCATCCGGAGACATGGGCAGAACAGCACCCCCAACATTATACCCTGAAGCTAATGAAGTGCGGGTCACTCGGCGGCACAATCATATTGAAATCCCGGATGGCCTCACCAAGTCAACTCCCGACCTTGACAACCCTACTGTCGAGCCTTTCAGAAATTGGGAGGTGACACAGGAAGATGGACCTAGCAGCCTGTTCTATACGGCTGAAGAGCACCCTACTTGGGAAGACACAGATTGCAGCCTCCCCGAAGATATAAGCAACCCGCCGGTTCCCGTCAAGGGTTTGGCATTCACGACTGAGCGAATGGCCAGGATGTTTCAGAAGCAACACATCCCCCCCGATCAGTCTCAAAAGTGCAAGGAAGCTTTCTAGGAGATGTGGTATCCCGCAAATCTGGATAAGGAAATGAGACGTGTCTCTCAACATCCGGGGTTGGGCTTCACCCTGGAAGAATATTATTACAGTGGGCGATACGAGGTGGACACCATCTCCGCCTTCCATCCTGCTGAAGATGGCCCGCTGGGGACAACTTTTGATGAATACCCGGCGGAAGCTGACCATGTTGAACTGGCTCAACCCAGAAATCAAGAAATAGAGACCGCGGTCCCCTACCGATGCTGGGAGCAGGTCTACCGTGAAGAGGCGGCCCTTCAAGCCAAATTTGATACGGCTAGCAGCAGTGAAGCCGAAGATACTGAAGAAGTAGGAATTTCTCCCTCCAGTAGAGTCCTACTGATGATAACTTTAGCAACCCTTCTGCCAATCGGGGAAGCCTCGGTCGACTCTGATCAAGAGGAACACGCTGCCAAGAAAGAAAAAGCCACTTCTACAGAAGATACGACTGCCCCAGAAGGTGAGACCTCCTCAACTTCTGCTACAAAATCAGGATGCTGTCCAGGCCCGGTAATAAACAACTACTAGCCTGTCATGGCTGCAACCTTATCTACAAAGACTGAAGCTACTCTCTCGCCCTTGGGAGTTGCAACGGCAGTGGATTTGCTAACAGAACAATCCTCGCAGCCGCTGGTGCAGGAAACAGAGAATCCTCAAGAGGCTCTGATGATGTCAGATGAGGAAGTCGAAGAACTCGACCCTCAAGATGGTATTCCAGACTTCGTTGACCTCCAGCCGGCACCTCCGGAGATAGAAGACGGAGGCCAAGCCACAGTCGATGAACTGATAGAAGTCAACTTGGGAAATGTTGTGTATGTGATTTTGATGATTACAAAATGCCTTTGTTGCTTAGCCTTGTGCGTGAATGCTCTTCACTTGAACTGGTTGTGGAAATGATCATAAACTATTTCTTTTGGGATATCATCATGTGGATGCATTGTAATTCTATAAGGCTTATCATCACCGGTTTGGTGAGGGGTGGACGTAGGGAACCCGTCGTGGTCCCGAACCACTTTAAAAATCCCCGTGTCCTGTGGTTTGATTCTTGTGATTGTGTGTTCACTATCATATCTATTTATGCTATCGTGTGAGCTCGGCGAGATTGAGTGAATCAAGTTTAAACTTGTTTAGATTAATTTCCTCAATCCTATCAATCTGGTAAATTCCGCTGTGTGCTAGTTTGTGTTTTTAATTGGACATAGTTTTTAGCTGTAGTATCTATTCACCCCCCCTCTAGATCCGTGTTCCTGCACTACGGGACCCAACAATTGGTATCAGAGCGAGGCTCTGTTGTCCCTAGATCTTGCGATCTACAAAGTGATCCCAGTGCATTCCACAATCATGAATTTTTCTACTGAACATATATCAATGAACTGTTTGCCAATCTTCACTGGTTTGAATTTTGATTCATGGCTAGGCAAACTGTGTATGGTGATCAATTCTATTAATCCTAGTCTTTGAAAATTGATTTATCATGGTCCACACATATTACCTCTAGATGAGACCAAGTGGTCTAATCAGGATAAAATGATGCATCATGATAATGTTACTGCTTTGAGTTTATTGAAAGCTTCTGTAAGTAGTAACAAGTATCCATTTGCATCTTCTTGTAGGACGGCGAAGGAGCTAATGGACCGGCTGATCAAAGCTCAAGAGAAGGAAAGATAAAAATGTCTCATGGCCGATGATACAGGTCAACAAAGTGACCAAAATGCAGAAGAGGTAAATTCAGATTCTGAAGAATTTACTCTTGAAGATCTTGTTGATGCTTATGATGAGTTGGCAAAATAATATAAGAAAGTCAAGTCGGAAAATAGAAAACTGAAAAAGAAATATGAAAACATGCTCCATGAAAATGGTTCTTATGATAAGTGTTCTGAGCTTGATAAGTTGAATGAACTTTTAGAGCATGATGTTGAATGTCACAAAGAAACCATTGCCTATTTGAGAAATGAGAATGTTACCCTCAAGAATAAAATCAATCAATTGGAGAAAACTGAAAAAGATCTAAGAAACAAAATGGAATCAAACTCAATTGATCAGGATATTTGCAATGAATTGATTATGAATGATAAACTTACAAATGAAAATGAAGAACTCAAAAAGGAGAACAGTGCAATGCTAATTCAGATCTCCCTGCTTGAAAGTAGATTAAAAAATCTTGAAAAACTTGAAAAAGGGAAATCTGTGATTGTTGATGAATCTGACAAGATGCTTGTGTTAGAACAAAAGATGGAAAGCTACCAAACCATCAATGCTCAATTGAATGAAAAAGTCATTTCTTGTGAAAATGAGATCATTTCCTATGAATTGCACATTTCATCACTTGAAAAAGAAATTCTTGATCTGAATACTTCTTTGTGTAAGTTTGTGAATGGGGAAGAAAGTCTAAACAATATATTGGGGACTAAGGTGAATTTCTAAAAAGAGGGGCTGGGCTATAATCCTGTGAACAAAATGAACTTTGAAAATAAAGTCTACACATCTTTTGTCCATAGTTCTAATATAGTCAGCACATCAAATGGGTCTCCAAATCAATCTGTTCCTCAAACAACAAAGCAATCAAATGAAAGTCTGAAAAAGAAACAAAACTTGCATCAAAAGGCTAAAAATGTTGTTGGTGTCACGATGAATGCCATGAAAAATCATGTTGCACACACACATGCATCCATAAAGAAAATCTCGTATTTTTATTGTGGTGAACTTGGTCATATGATGCATGATTACTTTTTGATGAAATCGGATGATTTGAAAGCATGCAAAAATGAACTTGTTTCCAAAAGAAAAAGGGGTGGTTGTTTTACATGTGGAAAGCCAGGACACCATGTGTCACAGTGTTGGAAAGCAAATGAAAGAAAGAATTTAAAAGTCAAAAATAATTATACTTTTGCAAACCCATAAAAATTCCATGCTCATCCTGTTGTGAAGAAGAAAAATTTCCATGCTTATAATGATAACATTCATGCTAAATCACAGAAATTTGATTATCATGTTTATGAGAATTATGTGAAGTCTCTTAGTTATTGTCATTATTGTGGTGAGTTTGGGCATACCATGAATGTTTGCTCCTTAATGTATTTTGATGATATGCATACCCAAAAACTGTGAAAGACACCCACTAGAGGTGCAACTAATCATCCGGGACCCAAGAAGATTTGGGTACCCAAAGCAACCAAATGAGAACTTTGTTGCAGGATTGTCTTGAGGCCAAGTGGAAAGCTTGGAAGCTGATGGATGTTCAAGACACAAGTACAGAAAATGAATTGCCATGGAATGCTCTTCTTCAAGTGCTGCTAAACTCCAAAGATCTAAGGAAGCTTGGATACTCAAGTCTGTAATATGAGAACTTTGATAGAGGAATGCCTTAAGGCCAATCCGTGGTCAGGGGTGCTTCAAGTCGACATTTGTTGAGGCCTAAGTCGACTTGGCCAGTCTTTGGTGTAATGCTTTGGTAAACATGGGTTTGTCCTTGAATTGATACTAATTTGATTGTAGAGGCAGTCTTATGTGTTTCATGTGCCTCATATGCATAGACTTGACTCTTTACACAAGTTGGACTAAACCTGAAATTTCTGAAATTAATTTTGAACTCATGTCAGCTTGAGTGAGTCACTTGTAATTGATAGCTACAATTCATCATACATACTTGCAGCTCATAGGAGATTGTCTTGTGGGAGAAAAGCATTGATATTGGCATTCTCATTTGTATTGAATTGATATTGACATGAATTGAGCTCTTTACAGTGCAGGTTTGATAATGACCATCAACCCCTGAAATCATGGAGAGAAAGAAAGGAGCTCAAGAGGACTTCAATGCAAGATTAGATATGCTTCCATTTCTTATGGCTGATATCATTCTAATTCTTGCAGGAGAGAAAGAAAGGAGCTTGTTGATGAAGATGACAACAAGCGAAATAAAGTAAAGAATCTGAAAATGTCAATAAAGGTAACTCAAGATAAAGGTGAGAAAATAAAGTGTTTGTTTGAAGCTCTTTGATCTTGATGTTATTACCATATTTTGACAGATAGTGATTTTGAGGTTTTGAATACCCCTTGGTTGCTCCTGATAATGTGGATGATGAATGCTTGGCTGAATTGTATTGGAACATCTGAGCAGTATATACGAGAGTGTAGCCATTGAATGCCTTTTGCTAAACTCCGGATGTCAAATGTGCATACATTTGTTTCTGATCATCATTTCAATGATTACATGGTATATAAAATGGTGACATGTGGAAGGACAGGTCAAGCATGTCTGAAAGCTATCACCATGCATGAGAATATGCCTCCGCCCGGTACCATGAATCATTATGCATATGGCATCCAACTTAAATGAATTTTCTGAAATCATGCATTGATTATGGGGGAGTTTTACATGCTGAAAATTTTGAGATTGATGTTTTCCATTCTCTCAGTATGATGATGTTGTTCTATGGCTGAACTTTTTGAGGACTGAAGTTGATCAATGTTCCATGGTCTTTACCAATGTGCCACTCATCTTTTTGGTTAAAAGCACAAATATTTTTAAGAAAAGTTCACATGTGATGATTTTGATGCTCTGAATAAATTTTCTGAATTCTCTTTTCAGAATAAAGTGGTGTCCTCACATTTTAACATTTGGTAATGCATGTCATGCATTAGTTACATTAGGTGCATATAGAGTGTCATGTCAAATCTGGAATCATGCATCACATTGCATATTTGTAAATCACTCTCTGCATATCATTCACATAGTGCTTTTGGAAGATGAAGCTCATCGTGTGTCTTGTTGCATAGCTGGCATTTCTAGCATGCATATAGTGCATATTTTGAAATGCATCATCTTGAACATTTCATGTTGCATAAATGCCAAAAAGAATACTTCCAACATTGGTCATCATATCTTTGGAGCCAACATTTCAAACATTGAGATTGCATACCTTTTCATTTTGCATTGCATATGCATATCTCCATTGTATACTTGCATGTTATTATATGCTATTCAACCCATTCCTTTGAAACTTCTAAGACCGAATACTCTATTGTTAAATAATGTGGCATCTGAGTCTTAACAAGTGTGCTTCATGTCAAACTCTCAGGGGGAGCATTTCATGCTTATTACATTTACATAGGGGGAGCTACACTATCTTGTTTTAAGTTAAATTTTCTCCATACATGTTAAATAAAATTCGTACACTTCATGCACTTTATTGTGAAATTGAGTGTTATTCATAAGGATATAGGAATTTCATTTCAACACTCTAAAGTAATTCAACTTGCTGCATGTATGATAAGAGATAGTTGAGGAAAAAGCTGCCTGTCTCCACATACAAAAGATGGATGAAATGAAAGGTAGAGCAATGCTAAGT
This sequence comes from Amorphophallus konjac, assembly GCA_022559845.1. Taxonomy (NCBI): domain Eukaryota; kingdom Viridiplantae; phylum Streptophyta; class Magnoliopsida; order Alismatales; family Araceae; genus Amorphophallus; species Amorphophallus konjac. The sequence goes on from CM040129.1 coordinate 14,611,156, forward strand.
CTCACTGAGTAAACTGGGCACATGTCACCTGAGACGTGATGTGGTTCAATTTTAAAAAGTGTTGACTAAAGTATCTCTGTTCAAATGAGGTGACAATGTTCAGTACTCTGAGTAAGTGGGGATTCTGGCATGAGCTCCATGTGTCTCCTCGCGTAAAAATGAATTATTTTGAACCTGATCCTTCTTAAAAAAATTCAGATTGTCAGTATGAAAATTTCTGATGATATATTTGATTGAGGTAGAGAGAAGCCTCCAATACACTGTTCTCTAGATTGAAATGTAGTTTGTACACTTACTATTGTGTTTACTTGAAAATCTGGTTATCCATATGGCTCAACTTCATTCTCATGTTACTCACTAGCACATGATAATTTGATTTGATATGTATTTTGAAAATTTGATCAATTGCTTGACCTGATGTACGTCTTCTCCTATTTATCTGCACAATCCTCTAGGTGTAATCATGAGCATTCTGGACTTAATGACTCACTTGCACTTCTCCTACACCTATCCCTTAACTGTAAATCAATTGGTATCACTTCTTGTGAAGGAGTTATGTTGCATGTATCTATAGATATCTGCTTGATTACATTGTATGCATTTCATGTCTCATCATTTTGATACATCCTGTTTCATGCATTTCACAAGAAAACTAAAAATCAAAAATTTGAAAATCAAAGTTAGTCATCTAATCTGTCAATGTCACAGGGGGAGCTTTGCATGTGATCTTATCTGCCTAACTCATCAGGACTTGCATGAGTCAATACCTTTCTATGAGTGTTTGAGTGCTTGTTTACTTGCTCATTATTATCATGCCATCCACCATTTCCAATTGCTGCAACTCGTGAGCATTTGCATATCGTTTTGTCATCTTGCATTCTACATGACCATATTATCCACATTTGCATTTCCAATTTCAACAAATTGGTATCAGACAATTGGTATAAGAGTTTCATTTCAACATTTGGTACCCCACAGTTCTGCAATTCGTTCATGCATATTGTGCTCATTGGTTCTCTTCATAATCCGGTTGTCCATAGGTTCTTGCCATTCTGGATTCCCCATCATGATCCCCATTTCTGATTCTGTCAAAGGGGGAGAGAGCATTATAGCATAATATTTTGTCATCATCAAAATGGGGGAGATTGTTGTGTATGTGATTTTGATGATTACAAAATGTCTTTGTTGCTTAGCCTTGTGCGTGAATGCTCTTCACTTGAACTGATTGTGGAAATTATCATAAACTATTTCTTTTGGGATATCATCATGTGGATGCATTGTAATTCTATAAGGCTTATCATCATGTGGATGAATTGTAATTCTACAAGGCTTATCATCATTTGGATGCATACGTGCTTTGAAGTTAGCACAAACATTGCATACACATTGTCTCTACACTTGGTGAGATTGATTTGTATTTAATGAGAAGCCTCTGTGAAAAACATACTTGGATAAATGTCATTTTGAGCATCATGTCATATTGAGCCTCTCATATTGAGCATCATGTCATATTGAGCCACATATCATGAATGTGTACTTTGGTAATACTAAATGAATGGAGGGAATGATATGTGGTTTGATGAGCTTGTGGATTGATCACATGGAATGTGACTCAACATTGTTATGCGTACTTTGATTCCAAATTTGTTGATCATGCAATGGTAATTCAATATTGGAACTCCATGATTCTTACATGAACGATTCAACAAAAGAATAAGCATTTAAGAATAATGTGAAACTCAGGTAAAATAATGTTGTAAGTTCCATCTTTCACTCTTGGAATAAGTTCAACGAAGCAATTTATTGTGAACATGGTCATAGTGTTAATGCTTGATGTAAAGATCTTGATTGTCAACTAACACCTTGCTTTATCTTGTCTTTCAGGATGAAAAATCATGGTTGATCTTCATGGGATGATGGTAACATTTAATCAATTTGTTTCCCATTGAATTGATGGTGTTTTTAGTTGTTTTTCAGGCCCAATGTAGTAGGGGTCGACCCATGGGGTCCACCCTCTCAGGTTCTGTTCAAACAGAATCAAAACAGACCCATTTTGGTGTAGTCTGCCTGAAAGGGTCGACCCCTGGGGTCAACCCCTTTAACTCAGAATTTGTTTTTAGTTCTGTTTGGTTTTTGGCAGTGCGAGGGTCGACCCCTGGGGTCGACCCCTGTAAAACAGAACACAAAAAGTATTCTGTTTGGCTTCTGATTGCCCGAGGGTCGACCCCAAGGGTCGACCCATTCCGGTCAGACCTCGAGCCGCACTTTTTGACCACCGTTTTCTTGCTCCGAAAGTCCAACCAATCAATTCCAAATGCCCTATACATCTCCCTAATTCGTGGATCTGGTCCCTAGGCTATTCCTTGACCATTCTAAACACTTATATGTAACTCTTGGGTTGTAAACCCTAAAAGGGAGGATGCTAGATCTGAAAATTATTTTCTTCTAACCCTTGTGTGTGCATGTTCGGAGTTGAAGCTCCCAAGCCCTCTTCCACCTTGCTCTGAAGCTGAAATTGAAGGGAAGAAGTTTGAATCAAGGCCCAAGATCATATACAACTGAAGGCAGCATCTGAAATCAAGATCCAACCTCTGTTTGTGTTGCATCTCTTCAAAATTGCTTCAAGAACGTTCTTCATCCTGTAGAAGCATTTCATGAGGGAGTAATCTTGATCTTTCACTTCTATATCTTTTGTTTGAGATTGTTCAAGGTTTTGAATGGGCATCTAAGATGTGTAATAATCATTTACATGTTCTTTGTTCACTCTCTCTTGCATATATATATGAGCTACAATCTTTGTGATACAACATCTCTAATGCTTATGTATTCTTTTGTATAGGTGAAGAAGAGGGGAATCTCTAAACCATTCAAGTCTATATTCTTGTTTGAGATTAGCTTAAAGATTGAACTCATTATGTCTATCTACTCTTTCAGGTGAAGAGAGGAGATTGGAATAAGGAAAAGAGAAGCGGCTAGAGGAGAGGAAGAAGATGATGTCAAGATTATGATCATCCATCAACGAGCAAGGAGAATCAGATTTTGATGAAGAAGGGGGAGCCTTATACTTGATGCATTCTTCTAGTTTACATCTATACAATTTGTGTGGAAGGTCATAGCATATATTTGTGATTGTTACATATACATTTGACAGAATATTTTGTGTGGGTGTTCGGAGAAAGGGGTCTCCGAGTGTGTGTGTGGTCTTATGTGTGTCGATTTGTGCGGAGTATATCCGTGTGTGTTGTTGGGAGTTTTATCCCGTGTGGTTGTGTAGGCATTGCCCTACGTGTGTGTGGACAGAGCTGTATCTCCGTGTAAGGTATATTGTTCGGGGTGTGTTCCCCTGTGTGTGTGTATGTGTGTGTGTGCGGACGAACCCCAACACACACACGCTGCTTTCGCAGCAAACCACACATATAACAACACACACACTCGGAGATCCCCTTCTCCGAAGTTGCTACATTTTGTAGCGTGTAGTGAAGCCTCACCGGTTTGGTGAGGGGTGGACGTAGGGAACCCGTCGTGGTCCCGAACCACTTTAAAAATCCCCGTGTCCTATGGTTTGATTCTTGTGATTGTGTGTTCACTATCATATCTGTTTATGCTATCGTGTGAGCTCGGCGAGATTGAGTGAATCAAGTTTAAACTTGTTTAGATTAATTTCCTCAATCCTATCAATCTGGTAAATTCCGTTGTGTGCTAGTTTGTGTTTTTAATTGGACATAGTTTTTTGCTGTAGGATCTATTCACCCCCCCCTCTAGATCCGTGTTCCTGCACTACGGGACCCAACAGGAAATGAGGAGGACCCTAGGCCTACCTTCCTCAGTGCCCAACTATCCCCAGAAGAACGAGAGCTGTACACCCAGCTGCTGCAAGAGTACCGGGATTGCTTCGCCTGTGAAGCAACCACCGCGGCGCATGAGGCCAGAACTCATTACTCAAATTTGTGTTGAAGTCGACAAGCTTATTGACGTGGGATTTGTTGAAGAAAACCAGTACACCACATGGCTGGCGAATATCATCCCCGTGAAAAAGAAGAATGGATAGATCCGGATATGTATTGACTTCCGAGATCTAAATAAAGCCTGCCCCAAAGATGACTTTCCGGTGCCAATAACGAAAGTCATGATCGATGCTACAACCGGTCATGAGGCCCTGTCATTCATGGACGGGTCATCCGGTTACAACCAGATTTGGATCGCAGAGCATGACCGGGTCCATACTGCTTTCCGAACCCCTAAAGGCATTTATCACTATAAGAGGATGCCGTTCGGACTGAAGAATACTGGCGCAACTTATCAGTGCGCAATGACCAAAATCTTTGATGAGTTGCTCTACCACAAGGTCGAGTGCTACATAGATGATCTGGTGGTCAAAACCAGAAGAAAAGAAGATCATCTGCAAGACCTCCGTATTATCTTTCAGAGGCTGAGGCAGCATGAGCTGAAGATGAACCCCATGAAGTGTGCATTCGGGGTATCGAGCGAAAAATTCTTGGGCTTCATTATCTGATATCGGGGGATCGAGATAGACCCCGCAAAAAATCAAAGCAATTCAGGAGTTACCTCCACCAAGGAACCTCTCCGAGTTGAGATCACTACAGGGCCGCTTGGCTTATATCCGGCGTTTCATTTCAAATTTGTCAGGGCGATGCCAGCCTTTCCACAAATTGATGATGAAAGATGTTCCCTTTTATTGGGATGAAGACTGCCAGATAGCCTTCGACAAGCTGAAAGACTATCTGAAGACTCCTCCAGTGATGGGCGCATCGGTGAAAGGACGGCCATTGATACTATACATAGCAGCTACACATAACTCCCTAGGGGCAATGCTGGCCCAGAATAATGAAGAAGGAAAAGAGCAAGCCCTCTATTACCTCAGTCGGAGATTGGTCAGAACTGAGGAGAAATATACTTATATTGAGAAGGTCTGTCTGGCGCTGGTCTTCGCGGTTAAGAAGCTGCGACACTACATGTTGTCGCACGAAATCAGCCTGGTATCCAAAGAGGACCCCCTGAAATATATTATGTCCCAGCCGGCACTCAAAGGTCGCATGGGCAAATGGGCAGTAATCCTTATGGAGTTTGACATCTCCTATGTGCCGCGCATGGCCGTCAAGGGCCAAGCTATTGCAGACTTCTTCGCTGAGCACCCAGTACCCGGGGACTGCCCACTCGAACCGGAGCTTCCTGAAGATCAAACCCTGGCAGCCGTTCAGGTGCGGCCCTCCTTATGGCAGCTATATTTCGATGGCGCTTCCAGAATTGACACCTCTGCCACTGGATCGGCCAGGGTCAGGGCAGGAGCAGGCATAGTCCTGAAATCCCCAGAGGGGGAAGTGGTGCACACATCTTGCTCGATAAACAAGTATTGCATGAACAATGAAGCAGAGTATGAAGCCCTGATAATCGGGTTACAAATTGCTCTATCCATGGGAATTCAGATGCTGGAAGCGTTCAGAGACTCCATGCTAGTTATAAAATAACTGGAAGGAGAGTTCGATGTGCGAAAGCAAGAACTTCTCCCCTATCATTACCTAGCAACCCGCCTGATGTCGAGATTCTACCTCATCAGCATCAAGCATATCAACCGAGGCCAGAATGCTCAGGCAGACGCCCTCGCTAAGCTGGCCAGTTCGTTGGCGGTCCCGCCAGACACAAGCCTGAACATAACAGTGATCAACCGCCGGCAAGTCCCCAGTGTAACAGAAGTCTTAACCGACGAACAAGAAATTGAGGTGGCAGTCGTCGAGGACGTTCAACAGCCCGATTGGCGAGAACATCTTCTGCGGTGGTTTCAACACCAACAGCTCCCAAGAGAGAAAGAACAAAGAATGAAGCTCCTAAGGGTCAAAGACTCTTACGAGATGAGAAGCGGAACCTTGTTCCGAATAATGGCAGATGCCCGAAGGAAAGTCCTACTTCGTTGCTTGTCTTCAATAGAGGCAAGACAGGTGATGCAAGAAGTCCATGCGGGATCAGCTGGAGCACACCAGGCTGGCCCAAAGATGAAAATTGAGATAAAGAAATTGGGTTACTATTGGCCCACTATGTTTAATGATTGTTACAATTTCGCCAAGGCTTGTCAGAAATGTCGAGAACATGCTAACATGGCAAGGAGACCTCCAGTGCCATTACATCTGACCCTATCAAGCTGGCCGTTTGCTCAGTGGGGCATGGACGTGGTAGGGCCGCTACCGGCATCTTCATCAGGGTGCAGATATATCTTAGCAGCTACAGACTACTTCTCTAGATGGGCAGAGGCGGTCGCATTGAGAGATGTGACGGGGGAATTGGTCGCAAGATTCTTCCGGTAGAATATAATATTCCGGTTCGGGATCCCCAGCCGAATCATCTCTGATAATGGCAGCCATTTCAGAAACCAGAAGGTTTATCAGCTAGCCGACAAATACAAGATTGACTGGAGGACATCGTCCCCCTACAACCCTCAAGCCAATGGACTTGCAGAAGCCTTCAACAAGACACTATGCACGTTGCTGGCAAAGACTATCAAGTCTAATAAAAAAGATTGGGAAGAAAGGATGTACAAAGCGCTCTGGGCCTATCGTACTGTCTACAAAACCCCAACCGGCTGTTCACCTTTATCCCTCGTCTATGGGTCAGAGGCTGTGGTGCCGATCGAATTAGAAGTTCCTTCGCTGCGAGTCACCATCCAGCATGGACTAGCCAGTGGTGAACAGACAAATGCAGAAAGAAGATTGGAAGAGCTCGCCGAGCTCGAAGGAAAACGCCTTCGGGCACAACAAAACATCCAACTCTACCAAGCTCGCTTGGCCCGTGCTTTCGATAAGCTGGTCAAAGGTCGAGAATTCAAGAAAGGAGACATGGTGATGGTTAAAAGAAGAGAAGTGATGGCCTCCAATCCCAATGGAAAGTTGGTCAAAAACTGGATCGGACCATATATCGTCCGCCGAGTATATGAAGGGGGTGCCTACGTCCTGGTGGACCACAAAGGAGTCGTCCAGTTCTCTCCCCTCAACGAAAAGCATATAAAGCTGTACCACACAGCTCAACCGGCATTCCCAGAATGACCGTTACCCTTATCTTGGTCTAGTGGCACTCCGCCCTGATCGAGCCATCTTTCCTTGGTCTAGTGGCATTCTGCCCTAGCCAAGCAACCTTATCTTGGTTTAGTGGCATTCCGCCCTAGCCGAGCAACCTTATCTTGGTCCAGTGACACTCCGCCCTGATCGAGCTACCCTTATCTTGGTCTAGTAGCATTCCACCCTAGCCGAGCTACCCTTATCTTGGTCTAGTGGCACTCCGCCCTGATCGAGCTACTCTTCCTTTGTTTAGTGGCATTCCGCCCTAGCCGAGCTACCCTTGTCTTGGTCTAGTGGCACTCCGCCCTGATCGAGCAACCCTTATCTTGGTCTAGTGGCATTCCGCCCTAGTCGAGCAACCCTTATCTTGGTCTAGTGGCACTCCGCCCTGATCGAGCTACTCTTCCTTGGTTTAGTGGCATTCTGATGAGGGCATCACACCACGTACCCTCGGGCTTGGCACTTCTCTCCCTCCCGGAGGCAGCTAGGGAGCAGCCCTTCTTCAGACGGAACATTGGTGCTTATCATCATATTACACTTTCCTATTTTCTTGAGTCATTTTGATGTATTTGCCTATGTTTTGAGTCATGTTACTAGGTTATCATGTTATCTACTTATGCTTGTATGTAGGCTAGTGGGCTAATGGGGCTAGTAGGTCTTATTGGGCCATTTCTTTGGTCTGGCCCATGGGCGCCCCTCTCCCCACCCCTTGGTCTTCCGTCATTTGTCTATTTCATGAGGACCTTTTGTAAATTGGGTTTTCCTATATATAGGACCCCAAACCCCCTCTTTTCAAGGTAATGAAAAAATTTGAATATTGCAAGCATAAGTGCACTCCTCTCTCTCTCTCTCTAGCCTTCACTCTCTCCTTCTCTCTCTCTCACTAAGGGGGCCGACCCCCTCTCTCTCTCTTCCTCCTCCTCTCTCTCTCTCCCTTGGGTGAACCTGCCCTTTCACCTCCCCTCCCCCTGCCACCTCAGCTGCCACCTCATCCCTCCACCCTTTCATATTCCCAAGACTCATAACTCCCTTCATTACCTCCTCCACCCTAGGCAACTCTTCCCATTCCCCATACACCTCTTCATTCTCCAAGGCAGCCTTTCCTATCCCCCAAGCAGCCCTCCCTCTTCCCCACACCCTCCATTCATATCCCTAGGGCAAATTAACCCCCCCATACCCCTGCTGGTTGCGCACCCACCACACTAGCCCACCCCCCATTCCCTTGGCCGACCCCCACCACCCCTTTGGATAGCTGCGGACCCTCCACCCTCCTGGACCTCCACTTTCCCTCCTCCACCCCTCTCATCATTCTCCCACATCCCATCCCCCATCTACCATCACCACCAGCCTTCCCCCATACTTAAAACACCATTCCCTTTAACCAAGCTCCACCACCACCCCTTTGCTTAGCCAAGTCTGCAGGTAGCAGAAGAAGGTTCGTCTTGCAGAAGCAGCCATGGAGCCCAATGGCATCATCGGAAGACGTACCATACCTCTCTGGAAAGGTCGTCCAGTGCACTACGCAGGCGAGGTGGAATCGTCCCGTTCCGAGTTCGTGGCCGACCGAGAGAGCTGTTCTTCCCCAACTGCGCCAGACATCCTCTGCAGAGAGCCTGGTCCCGGTTGGAAGCAACTGCACGACCAACAGCAAAGGAATCAGACCGAAGGCTCTTCATCAAAGTTCTTCCTTCCCCTGTCCCCGACCAGGAGCAAGAGACAAAACCTCATTCGGCATCCGGGGGCCAGAGTTCCGAATTTTCTCCCTTAGTCGCGCGGGTCTGCCTCCTGCAGTCTGCTGCGACCAGTTCCCGCTCGTTGGGGTCCCCCTGTCCACCCCAACCTCAGAAGGTGTTGCCGTCAGTTTTTATGTGTAGAGGCTTCGTCCCCGGTTCCAGCAGATCTGACTGTTCATGATTCGGCATCTAGGAGCGACCGGAGCCACTTCTGTAAGTTGCAGACAGAAACAGGGAGCCACCCGCCCCAGAATCTATTGCTCTGCTCAGACCTCCACTGCAGCCATCGCTGACGACAGAATAAATTGATATAAATCAGAGGCGTTTGGGTTCCTGTTACGAGAAGATTCCCCCTGGGCTTGTCATTGGCAAAATTCTTGACCGAGATCTACAGGGACTACACCGACTGCCTATCAACATCCACAGCCAGCGGTCCACTTCGGAAGCGGTCCCTCCTCGTGGGCTACTAGCTTATTTCCCTCCTCTTGCCTGGCCGGCTTACCGCCCCTCCCTGTGGGAGGTAGTGTTTGCTGTAATCCATCAATTCCCATCCCCGAGATCACCCTCATGCGTGAGGTGTAGTGAGTGTACACTTAACAGGTTCGAAGCTTCATCGGCGCAGTGTGCTGGGAACCCACACTTCCCCGCTCGCCCTCGTCTCCGACCGGGGTTGGTTTCCTCAAACCAACCAGGTGAGCCTCCTGCCCTTGCCTCCTTATACTTGTTTATTTAATATCTACAAAACATATCGGCCGGTAGGAGAGTGAGTGCCCGATCCCGGCGCCACCTTTCAGTGTGGTCACCGTGGCTATAAGTGAGCGAGTGACCCCGTGCCCTTAAGGCATCCGGCCACCCTTGTTTGTGGGCTTTCAAACCTTCGGGAGGGCTAACTAAAGTGGTGCTGGTCCTCTAACCAGTCAGGGGCTATCTCCATCACCTCGACTCGGCATCACCGGGTCACCACGGGAATCGTGTGCGCACGGTGCGTTGGTAGCTTTAACATATTCTCGGCGCCTTGTAATTGTGATTGCGAATTAGGTCCAAGGAATCAAAGTCTCCGCTGCATTTGGTGTCACATCATATTCTCGGCGCCTTGTAATTGTGATTGCGAATTAGGTCCAAGGAATCAAAGTCTCCGCTGCATTTGGTGTCACATCAATTTGGTATCAGAGTAAGTTCTAGACTTGTCTCTACTAAGTCTTGTCCTAGGGCATTTGCATTCATCACCCGATCCTCATGCATACCCCTCGTTGGTCACATGGTCCGGTTGACCCACTCCACACGGACTACATTGTAGATGAGGACCTTCATTTTGATGGAATTAATCCTCATGCCTATCTTAGGTGGGAGAATACCATGGAAAGGGACTTTGAAAGTACTTGGGTATATGGGTCCGAGAGAGTCCGCAGGGCCAAGGCAGGACTTCGGGGTCTAGCTAAGAAAATGTGGGAACACAAAGAGAGATTCAGAAGGGTTTGGGGACAAGAGCCCATTCACTCATGGGAAGAGATGAAGAGTGAGCTTAGGAAGATCTACGCTCCCCGACCGTCCCACTCCTACCGTAAGGACCATAACCCGAGGAGCACTCCCACTCCCCCTTTTCCTCCCAGTCAACCCAAGGCCTCCATTAGGACCCAAACCCCACCACCCAAAGGACCCCTAGATTCATTGGAAGAGATAAGGGTTGAGATCAGGAAGATCTTCACTTCCCTTAGGGCCCAAACTCCACCACCCCAAAGGATTGGGAACGGGATTGAAGTCCATGAAGCACCCCTAAATTGGGAAGAAGAATATGAGGCATAATGCCAAGAGTCGGGTCGAGGGAAACCTGACCCCATCAACCTACTCCCACCCCAACCCACAATTTCCCATGAAACCCATACTCCACACTGCCCCTTAGCCCCTATCACTACCCCTCAACTTTCCCCTGTAAGGGACACTCCACCCATGACTGGCCAACCCAAGCCACCCCACCCAACCCATCTTCTACCGTCAACCACAACCCTACCCCAACCTAGGCCTCCACTTCTTCCCCTACCGATCCTGAACCAAATTTCCCTTTACCTTCCACCCCGGGGGTACCATACACCTACCCTCATCACTCCACCTTCAAAAGACCATCTCACCTCCTTGGTAGAGGAACCCATGACTCCCACACCCGACATCATAGTGGTGGACACCCTAGAACCACTCCCCACCTTGGAGGAAACCCTTGCCCAAACCAAGGAAAGAACTTCACCTTTTACACCACCCTCTCTAAATAGGAGTGAACTTTTCATAAGTGAGCCCCTGGCTAAATGGTTAGAGGAAAATCCGGTTCACTCTATCTTGCCCCATGTCAACCCACCCATGGAACGACACCTCCCCATAGTACCTTTCTCCACCTATCACACTACCATCCAATCCTCTTACCAAGTGGAAACTCTAGGAGACCTCCTACAAGGCCTAGCATGGCAAGTGGAGTTGACGGCTATGTTGAACCCTATGGTCGACCAACCTAGGAGCCTTGGTCTTCTACACCCATGTGTCGGGTCTATCACTTCGGTTTGCACTGTTGGTTGCTACATTAGCGACATCCTTCTCTTTCTTCCCACACCCGATGAGCCCGAGGCCATCCTTAAATTGGAGCTCCTCATTTCAGGAAGAAAACCCAGCCATCCCCTCAAGGCTAACCCACCCACCAACAACTTTTGCCCAAAAATCTCAATAGAGGTGAATAACTCCCCACCACATGTGGACCTAGAGTTTCTAGGTAACCCATACCATGACCCATTCGATCCCTTCCTATACCCACCCACCTTACTCAACACCAACATTTTCCTACCACAACCTACCATGATGAGTCAAAACTACCTCTCCCAAGACCATGAGGACCAAGAGTTCCTCCCCCTAGATGACCCATTCCATGACCCCTTTGATCCCTCCCAATGGAAGCCAAAGAACCCTTGGGACCTAGTCGCCTTACCCACCACCCACATTTTCCTACCCTCACACACCATGTCAAACCTAACCCATCCATTCCAAAACTTAGCCCACACCATAAGAGCCATGGCCAAAGGTGACATCCACCTAGGAAATGAGGAATTAACCCATCCCAAGATGTCCACTTTCTGGGACCCCTTCGAACCCCATGAGTGGAGACCCCCAAACCAACCCTCACCAAAAGATGGGACCATCTTGATAGAAATACATATGTCACAACATTCTGCATCATGTGGTAAGGCTAGTCATGTCATTTGTGTCACATACACACTAGGTCCAGTGCACGACAGGATTACATTTGAACAAGCGGGTCCTCCCCCACTCTTCATCCATCTCATTCATGATAGGGCCACTTGTGGCTGCCCCGGACCACCTAAGTGCACCAAGGTCCACATGACTTCTAAGCATGATAGGTTTACATCTGGATGTCCAGGCCCCCCTAGGTCAATCCAAGTGAAGTCAAAACATGAAGAAAGCATTCATGGATGTCTCGGACCCCCGGCATCAAACACCCCTTTGCATGATAATCTCATCTATGGATGTCCCGGTCCTCCTAGGTCCATCAAAGTCTATGTAGCGCCACTGCATGCTAGGTACCCATTTGGTTGTCCAGGACCCCCATTATCCACTAGTGAATCAACATTCATAGAGTTGCATGGAAACATTCGCAAAAACATCAACAAGAGCAACGAGATTTACAAGAAGTCTGCTGACTCCCACCGCCGCCACCAAGAATTCCAGATTGGTGATTTTGTGATGGTGAGAACTGAGAGGTTGTTCCCTGGGAATACTTCGAAGTTGAGGTCGCATGGAGCTGGCCCCTTCCAGGTGCTGAGACGCCTTGGCACCAATGCTTACGTGTTGGACCTCCCTGAAGAGTATGGAGTAAGCCCCACATTCAATGTGACTGACCTGGTGCCCTACAAGGGCCCCACGGTGACACCCGGTGAGGAAATCCAGCCTACTCCCTCCTTTGAGAGCGCCCCCACACCCCAGAGAGCTCAACCCCATTTGAGAAACCAGCGCGATGAAGTGGAGCAGATATTAGATGAACAGGTTACCATCGCAAGGAGCAAGGCGTATGAGCGCTACCTGGTCAGGTGGAAGGGACGACCCCCCTCGGACGATACCTGGGTGAGCCGGGAGGATCTCCAGCAGCTGCCCCCCGATCTCCTAGAGCAGTACCGCAGCAGGGAGGGCCTTTACTCGACAGAGTCGAGCTCTTCGCCGCCCAGGAGAATTGATGAGGGCATCACACCACGTACCCTCGGGCTTGGCACTTCTCTCCCTCCCGGAGGCAGCTAGGGAGCAGCCCTTCTTCAGACAGAACATTGGTGCTTATCATCATATTACACTTTCCTATTTTCTTGAGTCATTTTGATGTATTTGCCTATGTTTTGAGTCATGTTACTAGGTTATCATGTTATCTACTTATGCTTGTATGTAGGCTAGTGGGCTAATGGGGCTAGTAGGTCTTATTGGGCCATTTCTTTGGTCTGGCCCATGGGCGCCCCTCTCCCCACCCCTTGGTCTTCCGTCATTTGTCCATTTCATGAGGACTTTTTGTAAATTGGGTTTTCCTATATATAGGACCCCAAACCCCCTCTTTTCAAGGTAATGAAAAAATTTGAATATTGCAAGCATAAGTGCACTCCTCTCTCTCTCTCTCTCTAGCCTTCACTCTCTCCTTCTCTCTCTCTCACTAAGGGGGCCGACCCCCTCTCTCTCTCTTCCTCCTCCTCTCTCTCTCTCCCTTGGGCGAACCTGCCCTTTCACCTCCCCCTCCCCCTGCCACCTCAGCTGCCACCTCATCCCTCCACCCTTTCATATTCCCAAGACTCATAACTCCCTTCATTACCTCCTCCACCCTAGGCAACTCTTCCCATTCCCCATACACCTCTTCATTCTCCAAGGCAGCCTTTCCTCTCCCCCAAGCAGCCCTCCCTCTTCCCCACACCCTCCATTCATATCCCTAGGGCAAATTAACCCCCCCATACCCCTGCTGGTTGCGCACCCACCACACTAGCCCACCCCCCATTCCCTTGGCCGACCCCCACCACCCCTTTGGATAGCTGCGGACCCTCCACTCTCCTGGACCTCCACCTTCCCTCCTCCACCCCTCTCATCATTCTCCCACATCCCATCCCCCATCTACCATCACCACCAGCCTTCCCCCATAGTTAAAACACCATTCCCTTTAACCAAGCTCCACCACCACCCCTTTGCTTAGCCAAGCCTGCAGGTAGCAGAAGAAGGTTCGTCTTGCAGAAGCTGCCACGGAGCCCAACGGCGTCATCTGAAGACATACCATACCTTTCTGGAAAGGTCGTCCAGTGCACTACGCAGGCGAGGTGGAATCGTCCCGTTCCGAGTTCGTGGCCAACCGGGAGAGCTGTTCTTCCCCAACTGCGCCAGACATCCTCTGCAGAGAGCCTGATCCCGGTTGGAAGCAACTGCACGACCAACGGCAAAGGAATCAGACCGAAGGCTCTTCATCAAAGTTCTTCCTTCCCCTGTCCCCGACCAGGATCAAGAGACAGAACCTCATTCGGCATCCGGGGTCCAGAGTTCCGAATTTTCTCCCTCAGTCGCGCGGGTCTGCCTCCTGCAGTCTGCTGCGACCAGTTCCCGCTCGTCGGGGTCCCCCTGTCCACCCCGACCTCAGAAGGTGTTGCCGTCAGTTTTTATGTGTAGAGGCTTCGTCCCCGGTTCCAGCAGATCTGACTGTTCATGATTCGGCATCCAGGAGTGACCGGAGCCACTTCTGCAAGTTGCAGACAGAAATAGGGAGCCACCCACCCCAGAATCTATTGCTCTGCTCAGACCTCCACTGCAGCCATCGCTGACGACAGAATAAATTGATATAAATCAGAGGCGTTTGGGTTCCTGTTGCAAGAAGATTCCCCCTGGGCTTGTCATCGGTAAAATTCCTGACCGAGATCTACAGGGACTACACCGACTGCCTATCAACATCCACAGCCAGCGGTCCACTTCGGAAGCGGTCCCTCCTCGTGGGCTACTAGCTTATTTCCCTCCTCTTGCCTGGCCGGCTTACCGCCCCTCCCTGCGGGAGGTAGTGTTTGCTGTAATCCATCAATTCCCATCCCCGAGATCACCCTCCTGCGTAAGGTGTAGTGAGTGTACACTTAAACAAGTTCGAAGCTTCATCGGCGCAGTGTGCGGGGAACCCACACTTCCCCGCTCGCCCTCGTCTCCGACCGGGGTTGGTTTCCTCAAACCAACCAGGTGAGCCTCCTTCCCTTGCCTCCTTATACTTGTTTATTTAATATCTACAAAACATATCGGCCGGTAGGAGAGTGAGTGCCCGATCCCGGCGCCACCTTTCAGTGTGGTCACCGTGGCTATAAGTGAGCGAGTGACCCCGTGCCCTTAAGGCATCCGGCCGCCCTTGTTTGTGGGCTTTCAAACCTTCGGGAGGGCTAACTAAAGTGGTGCTGGTCCTCTAACCAGTCAGGGGCTATCTCCATCACCTCGACTCGGCATCACCGGGTCACCACGGGAATCGTGTGCGCACGGTGCGTTGGTAGCTTTAACATATTCTCGGTGCCTTGTAATTGTGATTGCGAATTAGGTCCAAGGAATCAAAGTCTCCGCTGCATTTGGTGTCACATCACATTCTGCCCTAGTCGAGCTACCCTTATCTTGGTCTAGTGGTATTCCGTCCTAGCCGAGCTACCCTTATCTTGATCTAGTGGCACTCTGCCCAAGCCGAGCTATCCTTATCTTGGTCTAGTGGCATTCCGCCCTAGCCGAGCTACCCTTATCTTGGTCTAGTGGCACTCCGCCCTGATCGAGCCATCTTTCCTTGGTCTAGTGGCATTCCGCCCTAGCCGAGCAACCTTATCTTGGTCCAGTGGCACTCCGCCCTGATCGAGCTACCCTTATCTTGGTCTAGTAGCATTATGCCCTAGCCGAGCTACCCTTATCTTGGTCTAGTGGCACTCCGCCCTGTTCGAGCTACTCTTCCTTGGTTTAGTGACATTCCTCCCTAGCCGAGCTACCCTTGTCTTGGTCTAGTGGCACTCCGCCCTAATCGAGCTACCCTTATCTTGGTCTAGTAGCATTCCACCCTAGCCGAGCTACCCTTATCTTGGTCTAGTGGCACTCCGCCCTGATCGAGCTACCCTTATCTTGGTCTAGTGGCATTCCGCCCTAGTCGAGCTACCCTTATCTTGGTCTAGTGGCACTCCGCCCTGATCGAGCTACTCTTCCTTGGTTTAGTGGCATTCCGCCCTAGCCGAGCTACCCTTATCTTGGTCTAGTGGCATTCCGCCCTAGCCGAGCTACCCTTATCTTGGTCTAGTGGCATTCCGCCGTAGTCGAGCTATCCTTATCTTGGTCTAGTGGCACTCCGCCCTGATCGAGCCATCTTTCCTTGGTCTAGTGCCATTCTGCCCTAGCCGAGCAACCTTATCTTGGTCCAGTGACACTCTACCCTGATCGAGCTACCCTTATCTTGGTCTAGTGGCATTCCGCCTTAGCCGAGCTACCCTTATCTTGGTCTAGTGGCACTCCGCCCTGATCGAGCTACTCTTCCTTGGTTTAGTGGCATTCCGTCCTAGCCGAGCTACCCTTATCTTGGTCTAGTGACATTCCGCCCTAGCCAAGCTGCCCTTATCTTGGTCTAGTAGCATTCCGCCCTAGCCGAGCTACCCTTATCTTGATCTAGTGGCATCCCGCCCTAGCCGAGCTACCCTTATCTTGGTCTAGTGGCACTCCGCCCTGATCGAGCCATCTTTCCTTGGTCTAGTGGCATTCCGCCCTAGCCGAGCAACCTTATCTTGGTCCAGTGGCACTCCGCCCTGATTGAGCTATCCTTATCTTGGTCTAGTAGCTGTAGACACGCCAAAATTGACGCTTTGTTGATTAAATCTCATGTCACTATGTTAATGCCCCAAAGTGAACTTCAATATTTTTATAATATAAAGTTTTTCTATTTTTGTGTGGTTTTATGATTTATTCTTGCATTTTCGGTGATTCACGACTTGAATAAGGGCGTGTTTTAAATAGCGACCTAATCTGAGACGTGTTTTTAAGAAAGGACGACCACAGATACGGGCGTCAATTCCTGATATTTTACGAGTCCCACAACGATTGAAAATCAATGATTAACGTCCTTCCTCAGGGCGTGTCCTTAATCAACGCCTTTGCTTCAGGCGTCTTTTTATAGTTTTCAAATAAAGAAGGTTTTATTACCAAAATTGAATCCAGGAAGTGACGCCCTGATCCTGGTCGTGTTTCGATTTAACGTCCTTGGGCAGGTCGTCAATTGTTGAATTGATGCCCTTCAGTAGGTCGTGTCTCACCATTTTCGTGTCCTTCTTAAACTCGTCTTTCCTGAAGAGTTCACTGCCTTTCTTGGTCACTTTGATCGATTTGGGAACTAGAGTCCTTGCCGTTAACAACCACTGCCTATTCTTATCTTCCAGAATCTGTGTCTATCTTTGATCGAAACCCTATAAAAGAGTTCCCTAGTCAATCTAGCGCGGGGTTAGAAAAAAGAGAGAGAGCTGTTGTTGTTAGAAGCAGGGCTGTTGTTACGGTGTTAGCAAGGTCGCCGGGATCATTAGTCGTTAATCAGAGAAAGCGCAGAGAAGAGTTTCTCTTCATCCGTGTGATCTCTTCATCATCTTCCCTCTGCTTCCTGCTGCTCCGGTGGTTCTCCCTTTACTGTTTATAGGAACAGCAGGGGTTCTCTCCTTTGTTGGTGTTTGTCTTCATCGTATCTTCACGTCCATCATTTTTTTTTCTTTTGCATTAGTATTGCATCTCCTCTCTTCTCCCTAATTCTCTAGGGGTTTTTTAAACCAAACAAAAAAAGGTGCGCATGTTATATTCTTATTTCACCATCATATTGTTTTTTGGGATTGATACTACACTCACTCTCGACTGATCCACTTTTCTTTTATTTATTTGTTCTTTGTTTCAAGGTAATCAAAAAGGAAAACCCCCTTCATCGGCCGGCCGATAGAAGGTGGAGGAAGGAATCCACATTCATCCCGCATCCTATTATCACCAGGTATTCGCGATCATCTTTCTTCTTATTGAGGTAACCCCTCTGGCGATCACTCTCCTTATTAGCACCACGTGCTCTTTTACCCCCTCTTTCATTATTCTTCTTATTATTCTTCATATTCTTATTATCACTCTTATTTTCCTTTAAGAGTGGATTTTCCATGATCCACAAATTGGCGATCACGGTGGGACTTCCACTGTGTTTTTTTTTATTACCATCTCCTTTTGGCACCCACGTGTTGATGGGAATCGACGCCGAGCATGTACATTTTATTTTGCATTTGTGTCCTTTAGTTTATTTTTATATCCATGGGAAAGTATAAGCGCAATTGTACGGCTTTGTAAGCCAATGCGTCATTCCCTTGGATTGTGTGGGTTTTTGTGCAAATGTGTAGTAGGTCCAGTTAGGGGGCCCCCTCCCCTTCCCCATTGGTCCACCTCATCCATGTGGGGCTGGTCAACCATCCTAGGTGGCCATCTAGAAGGTTTGAATGCTAATTGACCACATGGGAGACAAATGGGTTAAAATTTCAAAGGTAGGCCACCTACCTTACCTACCTAGTCAAAGGGGTGCTCCATTCATATGTAATTTATTTTTTTTGAGTTTTGACCACATGGGGGATGAAAATGACATATTTCCCACGAAATTATCAGCCCCCCCACCCCTTGCTATTTTCTATATAAGTCTATGTATAGTGTCATTAGAGATTAATGAAGAAATTATGTGAAAATTGCTTGAAGCAAGAAGGGTGTGCCCTCTCTCCCTCTCTCCCCCTGGTTTCCTCTCCTCAAACCCCCATATCTAGAGTGATTTTATCTTCCTTCATCCCCTCTCAACCTCCGGTGATCGTCGGTGCCGCCACCGCCGCCGTTCGTGCCGCCTTCGAGCCGCCGTGGAATCGTCATCAAGTTTCTGTCCTGCTGGATAGAGGTGTAGTTCGAGAATTCCTGAAGCCAGCCACGAGTTCTGATCGATTTGAAATTTTGAGGGTTGGTTTTCTATCTTCTATCCCCTTCTCCACAAAATAATCCAGGTTCAAAATCCACCGTTTCATATTTTTACCATTTCGTTCAACCCTCTATCTCAGATCTGTTCTGCCACTGTCTAAAGTGACAGTAGCCCTGAGTTCTCCACCTTCGACCACCCTTTTGATTTATGTTAGACCTCCCAATTTAACTGGGTGTTATGTCCATAGTCCCCTACCCCCACAATTTTTCTTAAATTTTTACCATCCTTCTACCTATTTTTAATAATTCATGTTCTACCAGAGCTACAGTACTTTTAGTCAGATCCCAGATCCGACCTTCATCCAGTAAACAAATCACAGAAAATCATAGACACATTCCAACGAGTCCAAACCAATTTTTCTATCTTCCCAACTCCATTTCCAACAACTTCTCTGAAGAACACAACCCCAGATTCAGACGTCTACCTCACGGTCAAAGAAAATCCATAGTCAAGTTCTCTGCAGGTCTGAGTCTTCGGTTACTGTACAACAGGAGATTGTAAATTCCATAAGTCAAGATCGAGCAGATCCAGGCCAGATCTTTGGGCCTAGGTTGAAGAGCTTCAAGCTAGCTTTCCAACGGCACCAGTCTCGTGTCGATCCGACATCGGGGCTGATCGCAGCGCCCATTCTCGCCGGAGCGCGCGCCGAAATACAGAACAGGCAGATTTCCGATCGGGTACCGACCGGTGCCGAACGGAGCCGCCGGGCCTCCGGCCGGTGAACCAGCGTGCCGCCATCCCAAGGAGCGACCCTCCGGGCATCCACCACTATAGCGGTGCCACCAGGTCCCACACGGCCCCTCCGGACAGCACGTGGACCCCACCGTCACGTGTTCGGGTGTTGCCGAATCAACGCAAGAAGCCGCCCGTCAACCCGAATTCGGTCCTCCCGGACCCCATTGTGTAGCCCTTTACCTCCCTGCGTGGAGTGGGCAGCGGCTTGCATTTCTGTAATATTGTGTAATATTGTTCCGGGAGTACGATTTTCGGCCGGGCCCGTCTTCCCCACGCCGAGCGCGTGGAGGTATCGTTCTCGCTCCCTACACTCGGCATTTGCTTATTTTCATATATACTTGTTTATGCCGCTGCTAGAGAGCATGCTTTAGGTCCGTTAGCTCGCTATATTATCATTCACCGCTGCTGCGAGAGAGAGCGAGACCGTCCCCGTGACCCGATCCGGGCACGAGAGTGCAAATCGACCACCCTAGCTCTTGCCGGTTTCTCAACCGTGCACGTCCGACGCTTCCCTCATCAAGGGACGATCGCGAGCTTGTCATGTCCGTGGTCCCGTCCCGCATCAATTTGGTATCAGAGCGAGTTTGAGTCTAGGGTGTCAAAAAAAAAAGTGTGTCATTTATGTCTAGTCATTATTCATTGTCTACGTCGAGTCTAAGATCATCATATTTTTAAAACAACAAAAAAGAGTCGCTTTGGGTCGCATACATCCCTTTACTCGGTATATCAAAAGGTGTTGTCCGAACGTTATGCCACGCCTATCAGGAAGGCCGCACACTTGTGCGAGTGATCTTCGGATCGGTTATCTCCGCCACGTACCGAGTCTTGGTTTATGTCTAGGGTCCTTAGTGTACATGCATTCTAAACTTGCATAGTCGGTCTAGTGTCTTGTCACCGTGTGTATGCATGTCCATGTCCACTACCCATGGCCGATCCCCAAGACCATACGTCCGAGTGGTCAACTTTTGTGGCCAAAATGAATGTCCTCATGGACCAAGCCTTTGGTTTTGCCCCTCTCATTATGAAAGCCGCTCTACCCAACGGGTCCACAATGGAACTCCATTTCACCGATAGGGAGTCGGATAATTGGGTTTCTCTTGACATCGTGGAGTCTCTCTCCAAGACAGGCGAGATTGTCCGCGATGGTGATTTTGCTTGTGTTGAGTTCTATAAGAGGATCGGCTCTGTTCTCTACACCGATGGTGCATGGTGCAGGATCGGCACACTTGCTGGTTCATGCATCATTTTAGGGCAAAAGTGGTTAGGAGAGAGAAGGGCCAATCTTGACTGGGACAAGAGGACTTGCACCTTATGCCCACCATACCTACCCGGTAAGATCACCCTTAGGGACCCCGTATGTCCAGCCACCCAGCCCCAGCGGCCCACTCCACCTTCGATTCGCGCTTGGAGCCACCTCATCCCGAGCCACCCGTATTTCTAACGGGTACATTATACATAGCCGAGCCGCTTCTTAGTTGGCTCAAGGATGGCTTGGTCCCACTCCCTTACCCGTCTATGGACCCTACCCTACCTTTGGTGTCCGTCAACTCCTACCACACAACTTTTCGGTCTAGTCACCATGTCGATACTTTGGATGACCTTATTATGGATTAGATTCACAATGGGAGTTGACGCATCTTTTGGCCCGAGGCTTTGACCAACCCGCTAGTCTTAGCTTCACCCATCCGGCCTTAGGATCCATTACCTCCGTGTGCACCGTGGGGTGTGTCACCACGGAGATTCTTCTACTCCTCCCGATGCCGGCCGAGTCCGACTTCATTCTCTTTTGCCCAAGGGAGGAAGTTTATTTTCTTCACATGACCATCGTCCCGTTCACTATGGCGGATGAAGGTGACCATTCACACCTTCAAGAATTTCACGATTGGGACCGTGTCATGGAGGAACCCATCTCCCGGGGTCATACCTTCTTTGACCCTTTTGACCCCTCCACTAGTGAAGCTCCCGAGCTATCACATTCCCTCCACCTCTTCCAAGGAGTTCACTATTCCACCCATACCCCTCGGTCTATTCGGCAAGCCGTCTCTACATCTAGGGATGATGACGAGGGTAGTTTTGGATCTCCTACCCCTTCTTCACCCAAATCCCATCGGTCACCAATGCATGAGTGGTACATCTTAGGGTGTCTAGGAGTCCTCCCTTCCATCAACCATCGTGTACATCTAGTATATGCATGGCACATATTCGGGTGTCCTGGTCCGCCGTCACCCATGTACGGGTCGGACTAACAGTGTGCTTTTTCTTTGTGTGGTTTTGTTTTGAGTGATTTGTTTGCATGGTTTGTGTGTCGTTTGTTTGTCTGCATGCGTCTTGTGCAAGTTCGTTGTCGTTCTCTTATGAGTAAGAGGCGAGTGGACTCACTTGATGAGTATTGGGTCGATTCTACATCTATACCCGGATCAGTCACTTATTGGGACTCAGCGGTGATTCCTAGTGAGTCTTCGAGCTGCTTCCTTCCCTTTTGAGAGTACCCCACTCGGAGTGTCCACCTTTAGCCCACAGCAGTTTGTGCATATCGAGTATATATGGAATGAGCAGGTGACGGTCACTTGGAGTGGAGCGTACCCGCGTTACTTGGCACGGTGACGGATCCGCCGGAGTATTCGAGCATCCTTACCCCTACTCGACGGGGTCGAGTTCCTCCCACCCGGGGAGAGTTGATGGGAATCGACGCCGAGCATGTACATTTTATTTTGCATTTGTGTCCTTTAGTTTATTTTTATATCCATGGGAAAGTATAAGCGCAATTGTACGGCTTTGTAAGCCAATGCGTCATTCCCTTGGATTGTGTGGGTTTTTGTGCAAATGTGTAGTAGGTCCAGCTAGGGGGCCCCCTCCCCTTCCCCATTGGTCCACCTCATCCATGTGGGGCTGGTCAACCATCCTAGGTGGCCATCTAGAAGGTTTGAATGCTAATTGACCACATGGGAGACAAAGGGGTTAAAATTTCAAAGGTAGGCCACCTACCTTACCTACCTAGTCAAAGGAGTGCCCCATTCATATGTAATTTATTTATTTTGAGTTTTGACCACATGGGGGATGAAAATGACATATTTCCCACGAAATTATCAGCCCCCCCACCCCTTGCTATTTTCTATATAAGCCTATGTATAGTGTCATTAGAGATTAATGAAGAAATCATGTGAAAATTGCTTGAAGCAAGAAGGGTGTGCCCTCTCTCCCTCTCTCCCCCTGGTGTTCTTCTCTCAAACCCCAAGATCTAGAGTGTTTCTATCTTCAATCCCTCCTCTCAACCTCCGGTGATCGTCTGTGCCGCCGCCGCCGCCGTTCGTGCCGCCTTCGAGCCGCCACGGGATCGTCATCAGTTTCTGTCCTGCTGGACAGAGGTGTAGTTCGTGAATTCCTGAAGCCAGCCACGAGTTCAGATCGATTTGAAATTTTGAGGGTTGGTTCCTATCTTCTAGCCCCTTCTCCAAAAAAAATCCAGGTTCAAAAGCCACCGTTTCATATTTTTACCATTTCGTTCAACCCTCTATCTCAGATCTATTCTATCACTGTCTACAGTGACAGTAGCCCTGAGTTCTCTACCTTCGACCACCCTTTTGATTTATGTTAGACATCCCAATTTAACTGGGCATTCTGTCCATAGTCCCCTACCCCCACAATTTTTCTTAAATTTGTATCATCCTTCTACCTATTTTTAATAATTCATGTTCTACCGGAGCTACAGCACTTTCAGTCAGATCCCAGATCTGACCTTCATCCAGTAAACAAATCACAGAAAATCATAGACACATTCCAACGTGTCCAAACTAATTTTTCTGTCTTCCCAACTCCATTTCCAACAACTTCTCTGAAGAACACAACCCCGGATTCAGACGTCTACCTCACGGTCAAAGGAAATCCATAGTCAAGTTCTCTGCAGGTCTGAGTCTTCGGTTACTGTACAACAGGAGATTGTAAATTCCATAAGTCAAGATCCGAGCAGATCCAGGCCAGATCTTTGGGACTAGGTTGAAGAGATTCAAGCTAGCTTTCCAACGGCGCCAGTCTCGTGTCGATCCGACATCGGGGCTGATCGCAGCGCCCATTCTCGCCGGAGCGCGCGCCGAAATACAGAACCGGCAGATTTCCGATCGGGTACCGACCGGTGCCGAACGGAGCCGCCGGGCCTCCGGCCGGCGAACCAGCGTGCCGCCATCCCAAGGAGCGACCCTCCGGGCATCCACCACTACAGCGGTGCCACCGGGTCCCACACGGCCCCTCCGGACAGCACGTGGACCCCACCGTCACGTGTTCGGGTGTTGCCGAATCAACGCAAGAAGCCGCCCGTCAACCTGAATTCGGTCCTCCCGGACCCCATTGTGTAGCCCTTTACCTCCCTGCGTGGAGTGGGCAGCGGCTTGCATTTCTGTAATATTATGTAATATTGTTTCGGGAGTACGATTTTCGGCCGGGCCCGTCTTCCCCACGCCGAGCGCGTGGAGGTATCGTTCTCGCTCCCTACACTCGGCATTTGCTTATTTTCATATATACTTATTTATGCCGCTGCTAGAGAGCATGCTTTAGGTCCGTTAGCTCGCTATATTATCATTCATCGCTGCTGCGAGAGAGAGCGAGATCGTCCCCGTGACCCGATCCGGGCACGAGAGTGCAAATCGACCACCCTAGCTCTTGCCGGTTTCTCAACCGTGCACGTCCGACGCTTCCCTCATCAAGGGACGATCGCGAGCTTGTCGTGTCCGTGGTCCCGTCCCGCATCACGTGTGCCCTTTCCCCTTTGGCACCCACGCGTGCCCTTTCCCTTTGGTACCCACGGTACCCCTCCCTTGTGCCCCACGAGCACCCTCCACTGTGCACACTGCACACTCCCCGGGATCAGCTAGCTTGTGATTAAGTCTACTGCTGTTGTTGAATTAACGCCTTTCACAAAGGTGCCTTTCTATTTAACGCCTTCATCCAGGGCGTCTTTTTTCTGTTTAACGCCTCACATCAAGGCGTCTTTCATCATATCTGTTGCTTCTGCAAATTTGCGCCCTCTCCCCGGGCGTCTTTTTATTTGACAGCGCCTTGCACCAAGGCGCGTTTTTCTTCGAGCTTGCGCACCACTTATATTTGACGCCCTCTGTCAGGGGCGTCTTCATCATATTTAGCGCCCCACATCAAGGCGCGTTTTTGCATTATCTGTGAGCCCCTCGCAGCGTTTCACGACAGCCACGCTGTCGTCTCTTTTGTTAATAGCGACTGCCTCCAGGTCGCCTCTTTCCTGTGTGTTTACAGAGCCTTACTGTTTCCGTCTGTTCATGCTGGATTCATACTTACATTTAGTATTTGATTATATTGCTGTGATTGGCTTATCTTATACTGCATTTTGTGGCACTTGGTTGAGAGACCTCCTCTCTCTACACTAGGATTCCACACACCTTTCTTGGAATCGGGACAACCCTCCATTGAGCATTCCGTCTCTTTGGACCGGAAATCCCTTTTCCAAGACCTCCGTAAGTCCCCGCACCCGTGGATTCCCTCACAGACGCTGGGCTGGTTGTACCCTTGAAGTACCCGGAGTTTAGAGAACCTATCGTTGGTGAGAAAAAGAGAAAGAACCTAGTTGACCCGGAGATATCACTTGGATTCAAACTAGGTTTCACACTGTAAAGGAGTGAATTATTCTGCAAATAAATCCACCTTAATCTCAAACCTAACACTAAAATCTTACGTCCATCTCAACTTGTTTGCATAACTTGATTGAGTTGAATTGTTTAAACTTGTTTGAGTTGAGGGATTGTTGTGTGATAATTCATTCATAAAGCTTTCTCTCTTTTTAAGCATGCAACTCCGTTCAGGTAAGATTATCAACATGGCAAGCTACGGATATTCCTATGATGATGTGGAAGAGAACGTTTTCGGTCAATCATATGAGGTTCCACAAGATTCTATCTATCATGAAGGGAATTACCCTCCTCCTCATTCTCATTATCCTCAAGTTCATGTGGTTGATACCACTACTCAAGAGGTTGTGCCCTCTTCTCAAGCTTTACCCTCCAACACTCCGGGGAACCCCTCCCCATCCTTTAATGTTACCGATTTGATTAATGCCCTATCTCAATTAGATGACTCCCAGCGGAAGGCAGTTCAGGCCGCTTTGAAAGGGAAGTCCGTTCCTTCTTCATCCTCCAATCCCCCTCCGACCGAGAGTGGCCATCACCTCACTAATGACCAAGCGGTCTTGCACAAACCCCCCTCTTGTCCACCGACACCTGGTGCGGCCATGTCGGCCCAACAGGCGAGCTACTCAGCAACTAGGCCCCAATTCTTTCAACCTCCCCAAATTCTAAGGACGCCTATGCCAAACACCTTCATTCCAAATTCGGCCCCGGTCGAGTCAGACACTAATGCCTTGCTCCTTCAGAAATTGGCTATCATGGAAGAAAAACTCAACAAGGTTACTGCTGCCAAGAATGCCCCAGAAATCTCTCTCCCTACATTGCCAGTTTTTCATTTGCCACCTTCTGAGATGCCGAACTTTCGACGATACAATAGAACTGGTAATCCCTTTATTCATATGAAGGATTTTATGTATGAAACGTCCTTTTGGCAGGGCAACAAAGCCTCATTGGCTTACTTGTTTAGAAGATCTTTAGAGGGGTCAGCCCTCGAGTGGTTCTATTCCTTGGATCCTGCAGATGCTAGTGATTTCGATGTGGTTCAGAAAAAATTCTTGCAGAAGTATAGGGACCGGGTTGGACCCTCCCTTTCAGTTACAGATTTGGTTGCAGAGAAAATGAAGCCCGAGGAGGACTTCATCATATTTACTGATAGGTGGCGGTCAATGGCCGAGAAGTTGAAAGATACCTTATCAGAACCGGAACAGGTTAAGATGATTATATCCAATGCAACCCCACAGTTCCAGCATATACTGGCTATGAACAGATTGACCACCATGGAGGAGCTTTATGAAAGAGCTCGTTATATTCAGACCCAAATAAAAGATTCACCCATCATGGGCATGTTTGAGCCAAAACCAAGGTTGGTTAAAAAGAATACAAATGTCAACAATAGCGGGCCCACTACTGAGGGCACCGTCATCAATGAGCAGGTTGGCGCGGTTGGCAACCCCATACCTTTTCGCCAATCTAACCCACGACCTCCGCCACCTTCATCACAAGGCACCCTCTTTACTTCACCCCCACAACACCAATTTACTCCTCAACCTTCTTTTGCTCCACCACAAAACCAAGCACCCCGCGCTGACCCTCCAGCTCCGCAACAATACCACCAAGTACCGCCACCCACTAATTATGGACCGCAACAACAACAGCAGAGGAGACCACTTGGCCCCAAAAGGGCCCATTATCCGCCATTGCCAGAAAGTCTCCCGGATATTTTCAATGCCTTAATGGCCGCCAACTTGCTCATGCTACCAAAGGAAAGGGCAGTGTGGCCTGCTAATGTTGACACGTCCCGCTACTGTGTCTTCCACCGCTCCCCTGGTCATAACATTGATCGTTGCTTCCATTTCAAGGATTACATTTATGATTTAAATGACCAGGGTGGCATCAACTGGGATGAGATGAGGCAGTTTATTGCCACTATGAAAGAAAGAAGGCCTCCTCGGCAACAGTAGGCTCAGCAGCCACAGCAACCAGCTCCACAAGTACAACAGCAAGCTCCCGCACCTCAGCAAGATATGGGGATTGTCCACAACCCACTGCCAGAGCACCCGCCAAATCAGCACGTGAACCCTGTCACATCTCTCCGTGAGGTGGAGAGAGGACAGGGGTGGCATGAAGAAAACGCCTCTGTCGGGGCATTTAATCATAATCCAAATAAACCTCCGCACCTTTTGCGCACGCTTCCTTCTTCTTCTACTCCCCAATTGAGCCGGGCTCTTCTACGCCTCGTTAATCCACCTGCTCCCACCAATTCTCCATCCTTGCCAACCCGATCTCTCCTTACCCGTTTACCACCTCCGCAGCCTACCACGCAGCGAACTCCGCCATCCACCACCAACCCTTCACCTTCGCCGTCTAGACCACTCCTCAACCGCCCGTCGCCAACGCCCGCTGCACCCACCACCATTACTCCTCCATCGGCAAGGAACCCTCCACCCCCGGTTCCTCAGCCTTTTGTACCCAGATCTCTCCTCATTTCACCCCCCAACTCTCCTCGCATTCGGGTATCCCTTTCTACTCCTACGCCTCCTGCGGGGGCATCTTTGTCAAACTCTTCATCAATGCACCCTACAGGGACTCCCTCTGCAAACACCCCTCCACCACTTCTTAGCGCCAATACACCCTCTTCTTCTTCTAACCCTCCTCCTCTACTTGCCCCGACAGAGGCACGACAAAACGTAGCACCGCTCCGCAGTGGACGAATGTTCTAGCGCATCTTTCCCCAAAGAGAGCAAGAGCACGCGCAAGGGCCGAATGAACAAGAACAGGAACAAGAGTCAGTGCCAGGAACTCAGTATGATTTGTTAAAGCACTTGGACCGAACTCCAGCAAGAATTTCAATCCTAGAATTAATCAAAAGGTCCACCACTCACCAGCTAGCTCTGAAAGAGTATCTGCAAAAAGTTATGGTCAATGAAGACATCCCGGTCGAGCAGATAACTACAGTTTTGACGCCCGCTAGCAGTCAACCGGCAATTACTTTTCATGAGCATGAACTGGCACCACTCTCAGCAAGGAAATATGCTCTGTGCATCACGGTCGACATCAATAAGGTGGCGGTGAAACAATGTCTAGTGGACACTGGGGCATCTATCAATGTATTTCCACCGAGCACTTTGAAGATGTGCGGCATTCCTGAAAATCTGATTCGGCCGTCTACTATAACAGTCACAGCATACGACAATACTAAGAAGCCTCCTCTAGGCATGATCACACTGAAAGTCAGTTTGGGTCCAGCCACAATCACGGTCGATTTTCACATTTTGGACATGGATCCAACATTCAATGGCATTCTGGGCCGCCCCTACATTCAACAGCTCGATGCAGTGCCCTCTACAAATCATCAATGCCTTAAGTTTCCACACAAGGGCCGCATCATCAAAGTTACCAGTATGCCAATTCTGCCAGAGGAAGATATACACTTGACTTCATCAGTTCCTTCTATTTGGCCTGCCAACAAGCCGTTGCTATCAATACTAGACCTCCCTTACCCACGGCCAATGTCGCCCGAGACAGTCACGACAGTTGCTATGACACCCTTGCCTTCCAAGGGGAAGAAGAAGAAAAGCATGATAAACACCCCTGGCTGGAAAATTCTAATGAAAATGGGGTATCAAGACGGCAAAGGTCTGGGTGTCAGTTGTCAAGGCAGGACTAGGCCTATAAAGCCTCAGAAATTGATTGCAAGAGGCGGCCTGGGCTACAAAGGGCCGGGCAAAAATGAAGATGAACCATGGGCAGTTATGACATCCACCTTGAAGACAGATCGCCAGCCGCTTACTTGGACATTGAAGACACATTTTGTCACGGGTGGCGTTCAGAATAATGAGCAGACTACAATAATCACCTCCATTCTAGACTGTCAAGATGTTCATGCAAGACAGTTTGCTCGTCATATTGCACCATTGGCCACTTATAAAGCCCTGGAATCTCTAAGGCCCGATAAAAGAAGGAAGATGGATGATCCAGAGTGTGATTGGTACAGATGGTTCGATATGTATGATATTACTATTGCTTTGAGCCGTCTCTTTATGCCGACTCATCCAGAATGGCCGCCACTAATACATGAATTGATTGAAATGCCAGCTGCGATTACAAATAAGAGGCAGTTGCTGAGTGACTATACGGACACTGGAGAGCCAGATGTTCCATATGAAGAAGGATTTACAATAGATAGGCTGTGGGCCGGCCTCTTTTCCCTCACTTCTATGCATTCGTCTCTTCTAGCTTCCCTACATTCTCAATTGTTCTCTCGCGTGCCGAGACCGCCGCCAATTATGATCAACTTTTCTCCAGATTCACTGCAGATTTCTCTCTTGATTCCCCCCTTGCTCCTCGAGCAATTCTCCAAGCTCTCCATCACACCCCCACGCGGGTCATCTCTAATTCAATCTTTCTCCATGCTTTCAATCTCCACTCCTCCTGCTGTTCTCCCTTCACATTGTTTTCTTCTAGAAAAAGAAAATAAAAATGAAGATAAAGATAAAAACGAAAAAAAAACGTCAAAATTCCAACTCTTCAATCCTCCATCTCCGTGGAGGAAACTTCTTATCTCTTTTTCGAGTGTGTCCCAAGCCAGGGGCCACTCTTCCATGACTCATTGATAAATCTTTTCTCCCCCTCTGGTGAGGGGTCTCCATCTGTATCACCTCCTGTATCCACTTCTTCACCTCCTTCCTCTTTTTTAGCTTATTCTAATCAAGCTAGTTGTTCTTCTTCTTCTAATAAAATTCATGGGGTAGATTTTCATAAGAAATCCAAGGGTAAGCAGATTCCGCGTAGATTTTTGTTGGAGTTAGCCATAAGCTGCCAGGCTTGTTTAGCCCTTCCTGAATTCGTGGAGAATCCGGTTATCCTGCTAGAGTTGGAATATGAGGACGCTAATGTTTCTTATGAGGGTTTAGGTGTCTACGAGATCATGAATGATGAAGACCCTATTGAAGAGGGGGATGAAAGTTATGAAGAATATGAGGACGAGGCTGATGCCTTCGCCAGTGGCATGAGAAGATTCGACAAACCATCAGCCTCTGTAGAAGAGCCTACCAAAGAAGTTAATTTGGGTACCAAGGAAGACCCTAGGATTGGCCTCATCAGCAAGAATTTGCCACCCTCCGAAGAGGAGGCGCTCATTTTGGTACTTCAAGAATACAAGGACACGTTCACGTGGAGTTATGAGGATATGCCTGGATTAGACTCTGCGCTCGTTGAACATCGACTTACACTTAAGCCAGGGTCTGTCCCGATCAAATAACGGTTGAGACGTTTCCACCCTAACATGGCTTTAAAGATGAAAGAAGAGGTCGACAAGCTTCATAAGGCTAGGTTTGTTAGAGTTGTCCTCTATCCGAACTGGGTGGCTAACATTGTCCCGGTCATGAAGAAAGATGGAAAGGTACGGATTTGTATAGACTTTCGGGACCTCAACCGTGCGTGTCCTAAAGATGACTTCCCCCTCCCTCATATCGATGTTTTGATTGATAATACAGCAGGATTTGAGACTCTCTCTTTCATGGATGGGTTTTCAGGTTACAATCAAATTCGTTTGGCTGAGGAAGATCAAGAGAAAACATCATTCACTACACCATGGGATACATATTGTTATGTCGTCATGCCCTTTGGACTCAAGAATGCTGGAGCTACCTATCAGAGGGCTATGATGGCGATTTTTCATGACATGATTCATATTTATATTGAAGTGTATGTGGATGACCTGGTTGTGAAATCAAGGACAAGGATTGAGTATCCTGGGGTTCTAACTAAAGTCTTGCAAAGATCACGAGAGTATCAATTGAAAATGAACCCCAAGAAGTGTGTATTTGGCGTTTCATCAGGGAAGTTGCTTGGATTTATTGTCAGCAAAAGAGGAATTGAAGTTGATCCCAACAAGGCGAAGGCCATCAGAGACATGCCTCCTCCCAAGAATTTGAAGGAAGTTCGAGGATTAATCGGGAGGTTGCAATTTATTCACCGCTTCGTCTCCCAGCACTCACAACGATGCAGGCCGTTTTACGAGCTTACTAAGCCGGGAGTCAAGTTTAATTGGGATGACAAGTGTCAGGCAACTTTTGATGGATTGAAGGATTATCTGGCCAATCCTCCTGTCCTGAGGCCGCCGATTCCAGACAAACCACTTATTCTCTATGTTTCTGTCATGGATGACTCTGTAGGTGCTGTCTTAGCTCAAGTGGATGAAGAGGGTAAAGAGAGGGCAGCATACTATTTGTCTAAACTACTAAACCCTTGTGAGCAGAGGTACTCAGCCATGGAGAAGACTTGCGCTGCTTTAGTCTGGGTAGTTCAGAAATTAAAACACTATTTCTTAGCTCACGAGGTTCACCTCATTGCTCACATGAATCCGATTAAATTCCTTCTTGAAAAATCTGTCCTCACTGATCGATTAGCACGTTGGCAAAGTTTCCTTTCTCAATTCGACATCATTTACATTCAACAAAAAGCAATCAAAGGTTACGCCATTGCCGAACATCTTGCTCACCACCCTCTACCCCGATTTGATCCTGTCGATTCAGAGTTTCCAGATGAAGAACTAATGTCCATTAATCAACCCCATGATTCTATGTGGACATTACATTTTGATGGAGCTCTAAATTCCCAAGGAAGAGGGATCGGCATGGTTCTTTTGACACCAGAAGGGGTCACCATCCCATTTGCTGCTCGGCTCACCTTCCCTGTCACGAACAATATAGCTGAGTATGAGGCTCTTTTGGCTGGCCTTCAAACCGCCCATAGATATGGTGTTACTCACTTGCGAATTGTTGGTGATAGTCAGCTTATTCTACGTCAGGTGCTTGTCAAATGCCGCACTATCAATCCTAAGCTCAAGCCCTACCAGGAACTTACTTCAGCTTATGCCAAACTCTTTACCAAGTTAATCTTCATTCATGTTCCTCGAAGCCAGAACATCCTAGCTGACGCTCTTGCCTCTTTGGCCTCTGCTCTAGTCTTCCCTCCTGAGCGTGATTTCCATGTTCCTCTCATTCATCAGCGTGACACTCCAGCTATCAAGGATCGTGCATTCCTCGATATTAGGGATAAGGTGCTCGAGAAGGTCAGGCGGAGTGAGGCTCTTAAAGGCAAAGAGGTCATGATGTTAGATTGGGAAGAAGAGTTGGCTGATGAAGAGAAACCTTGGTATTATGAGATTGCCAGATATTGCAATGATCAATCTTATCCCGAGGAAGCCACAGTGGAGGAGAAGAAAGCAATTAGAAGAGTGGCTCAGCATTATGTTTTGGTTGGAGGTGTGCTCTATAGAAGAGGGCTCACAGGTGTTCTGTTAAGATGCCTCGACGATGATGAATCTTGGAAAGTTATGGAAGAGGCGCATTCTGGAGTATGTGGTGGTCATGTGAACAGCCAGATGTTAGCTAAGAAGATCCTTAGGCTAGGCTTCTATTGGCCAACTCTAGAAGAGGATTGCTCCATCTATGTTCGAAGGTGTGTTAAGTGCCAACTGCACGCCGACAAGATTCATTCTCCTGCTTCTTCACTCCATCCTATGTCCTCCCCATGGCCTTTCTCCATGTGGGCTTTTGATATCATTGGACCTCTTGGTGATTCGAACCTCCTGACCAAGCAAAAATCGTTCATCCTGACGGCAACGGAATACTTCACCAAGTGGGCGGAAGCGGAAGCTTACGTGGAGATTAAAGCATCCACAGTCTGCAAATTCATAATGAAGAACATCATCACAAGGTTCGGTATCCCGAGTACCATCGTCACCGACAATGGACCTCAATTTATCTCTCAAGAGCTCAAGGATCTCTGCAACAGGTATAACATTGCATTGCATCATTCTTCTCCCTATTATCCGCAGGGCAATGGCCAAGCAGAGGCAACTAATAAAACTTTGATCAAAATTGTTAAGAAGACGTGTGAGGCTAATAAATTTTTGGATTGGCCAGACAGGCTAGTCGAAGCTCTCTGGGCCTATCGCACTTCCATTCGTACCCCTATTGGGCAAAACTCTTTTGCCCTTACTTATGGAATGGAGGCGGTAGTCCCTTATGAGATTCTCATTCCATCTTTGCGAGTACAATTGGACAAGGAACTCCCTATTGATGAGCGTCGCGATTCGCTCCTTGCTCAATTGGAACTCTTAGATGAGAAGCGTCTGGTCGCCGCTGAGCATGCGCGTGTTTATCAAAACAGACTCTCACGATTTTATCAAAAGAAAGTAATTGAGAGAAAATTCAAAATCGGTGAGATGGTAATCAAGAGAATTTTTGTAAAACCTGGTGGACCTCGCTCAAAACTCCAACCAAACTGGGAAGGACCATTTGTTATAAAAGAGGTTTATCCTGGCAATACTTATAAACTGATTAATGCTGAAGGACAAGAGCTAACTCATCCTTGGAATGGTCTGTACCTTAAGAAATATTACCCCTTATCCAAAACCAAAAAAAAATAGAATTTTCCAAAAAAATATATATAGAATTTTCCAAAATCCAAAAAAAATATAAAAATATATATATTGAAAAGGGTTGCCGTGGCACACAAGGGCTCAAGGTCTGAAAGGTCAAAATTTAGAATTCATTCATCAGTCTTGTTAACTCAAAAGGGGGTTGACACCCGCACACATTACACACTTAAACCGCGAACTCAAGTGGTGCAAAATCCGATGGGAAGTCAAAAACCTGACTAACGGTGAAGACGATGCCCATTCTTTTTCTTTTCGGCCCATAAGGGAGGAAGGGAAGTCTCGGGGTAGATCCACCAAGCCTATCCGCCGCCCTAGTAGGTGGAAGTCAGGGCCCAAAAGGGAACAAATGCCACAAAAGCCCAAGTACAATTAGGTTTATTTTTCAGCAATGTAAATCAGTTCCAAAGTGAAAGTCAAATCATGAAAAGAAAAGCATGTCAAGAGGGCAAAGTCCCCGCAAGGAAAACCTTGGGAGTATGCATGCAAAATAAATGAGGCAAAAGGCAACAAAGTTTCCCTACGCCGAAGATCGAACCCCAACAGGCATAGGGTAAGGGGAAGTGGTTTTATCTAGAGCTTCTCAGAATCTCTTATGGGCTTCCTTATATCTTCGTTTTCTTTGTGGTAAGTCATAAACTAGCAGAATGGTCAAGGCCGACCTAGGAGATTGCACCATGTGAAATCTCAGGTATAAGTTAACTATTATCACGTCGCCCCCCTTTTGATTAATCAAGAAAGACCAACGAATTTTAAATGGTGACCGTGTAGGATTAAGAGCCCGGGTGGCTTTGTCAACCCAAAGAAAAAAGAATTAACGCCTTTGATTAAGGCACTTTTTATTGAATTCACGCCTTCCTTAAGGTCGTCTCTTTTAAAATAACGCCCACATATATGGTCGTCACTTTCTCAAAATTCAAAAAAATGTTTTTCAAATTCACGCCGTCACCTAGGGCGTCTTTTGTTTGAATAACGACCTAATCTAAGGTGCGTCTTTTGAAAAATAAAAGAAAAAAATATAAAAGGAAAAGAAAATAAAAGAGGAAATGGGGTTTATTCTTCATGTGCGTGCTTGCATTATTGCATAGGGCATCTTGATTATTGTTTGCATACGTATGTTTGCGTGTTGCATCTCCCTTTTTTTGGTTATTTCATTTGCCTTATTTGATTAAAGGCTTGGCCCCTTGACCCGCTATCCAGGTCAAAAGAAAAGGCACCCCTTGCTTATTGAGCAAGGGGCCAAGTCGAACAGATGAATTAACCTGTTCATTTAAGTGTGAACCACAGCTACAAGTACAGGGCAAAGTATAGCGAACACGAAGAACGGGAAAAAGAAGCGAAGTACACAACCACAAGTACACAACTACACAAGTGCTCAGGTAACAAAAATGTCAATCTCATATATCTATACATCATGAATATCTGAGTACAGGTGTGAGGGTGGAGGAGTACAAGTAAGTCTCTCAGCTCTCGCCTCCACCCTCCTCTCTCCTACTCTCTACCTCGTCCTCGCCGTCCCGAGGAGGCGCTGGTGGAGGAGGCATGGGCCCCCGAGAAGAAGTTGGAACTCGAGCCTGGCCCCCTGCCTCGCTCCTCTCTCGAAGAGAAGAACCCGCCACGAAGGTGGAGCTAGTGAAGGAGTACCCCGCAGCACGAGCTCGCTCACGCCCTCGCTGGAGATGCTCCTCAGCAACTCGTAGCCGCTCCTGAAAAAGGACCAGCTGGGTCCTCGAGTCTGCCAGCTCACGCTCGTGTGCTACCACCAGCTCCTGGTACCGGGCACGCTCTGACTGCTATAGCTCGTGGTGACGGGCACGGTCCGCCAGGTGCTCCTCCCGCTCTCGAGCACGCTCTCGTCGCTCCAGCTCGAGGGCAACCCGTAGCTCTACCACGTCCTGAGGCAGCTCCTCCCGTCGCCTCAAGGACCGCTCCAGCTCTGTAATCTGCTGCTCACGAATCTCCAACTCTGTCCCGGCCAGGGCAGCCTGGGTACGTGCTGCCTGTAACTGTCTGGTCTACAAACAGGTAAACAAATCATCAGTTCCACAGTTCAATAATTCATGAAATAAGCAATACATGACGAAAAGTAAACCACTCACCTGGGCAGTCATCGCCTGCTGTCCCTCGCAGACGCAAGCAAGAGCGGCTCGAAGCTCCTCAGTCTGAAAAATGAATTTTATCAGTGCATAATTATATAATCAATAATTGAATGAGGTTTGAGTTCTGGAATTTACCCGTGAGGCGAGGTCCGCTCTGCAGCCTCGGCCCGCGTGACCGCTCCCGCTAGCTGCTCTGCTAGTGCAGTCACCTCTGCACTGGGTCCCCTCGAGCTAGAGGCCTCTCCCGTATCTCTCCCTACGGCTCCCTGCTGGGCACGCTGCATTCATTGAAATCGTCAGTGGCTAATCATCAATAATTCAATAAAAATTCATTTACATATAGAAATAATTTAAACACTCACCAGGGTCTCGAGGTCGGCCCGTGTGGTGGCCAGCTGGTCCTCCAGGCTGTGTAGATGGGCCTGGGCATCCATCGCCGCTATGTCCCGTGCATCCTGCATCCATTACATATTAGTCACATGATAGAAACATAAGCATTTGCATTTTATTTTAGAAGCAATTGCATTCATACGTACCCCTAAGACCCTCATCTGGGGTCGGCCGGCGTATACCTCCCAGTAGCGTCGGAGGTACTCGGAGCTGTCAGTCGCCTGGGAGGTGACTCGGGTCCCGCCTCGCCGCCAGTCGGCGTACTGGTCCTCAAAGCGCACCCTCCAGTCGATCGCCTTCGTGCGACCGCGCATCTTCTTCCCGATCCCCCGTGGCTCCCCGACCTCTATCCACTCCTGGTGTAGGCCCAGGGTCCTCATCACCAACCTAAGCCATAACGGCTCGATCTCGCTCAGGCAATGAACCCGGAGCTCATGCCCAAAACGACGTCAGCCCGCTACGACCCACGGCTAGCCCTCGTCAGTCATACCC
Source organism: Amorphophallus konjac (assembly GCA_022559845.1). Lineage (NCBI taxonomy): Eukaryota > Viridiplantae > Streptophyta > Magnoliopsida > Alismatales > Araceae > Amorphophallus > Amorphophallus konjac. The sequence continues at coordinate 14,647,784 of CM040129.1, forward strand.
TCGTAAGGCCTCCATCGCACCTGCATCCATAAACATGCATGTCATCAGCATCTCATCATAATCATAATAAAATCAAATAAACAAAAAAATGCATTCATTCATGCATACCAGCGAGGGAGGGAAGTCACGGAACTCCCTCCGTAGCACCCACAGCTCGTAGCCGAGTGGGGCACCAAAAACCACTGGCAGCCAGCGCCGTACTAGAGGGAAAGCACCCTCACCTCCTGGCCGTGGGTCAGCACGCCCCATCGGCATGTACAGGTGGCTCCAAACCTGCATCCATGCATAGCATTAGTGAGGCATTCACATGCATAATAAAAAGAAAAGAAAAGAGGAAAAATACATACCTGAAGAAAAGCTGAGAATGCCACTGACGGTCGTCTCTCGTCCTGTCCCCGTGGACAGGTCGGCTAGTAGGTGCGCCAGCAGCGCAGCTCCCCAGGCGTATCTGTCGACTCCCTCTAAATCCTCAAGGATCCCTAGGAATCGGCAGTTGATGATGTCGCCCTTCGTACCGAGCAATAGCCTCCCGAGCAGCAGCAGTAGGAACCTCCTCAAGTCTCGGTCTGCTCTCTCCCTGTCAGCTGGGTCCTGGCAATAGACTGCCCTAGCACCATCGATCAATCTCTGTGAGAATCGCTCTAAGGACTCCCCTGACCTATGCCTAGCATCCCCTAAGCCCATTACTGTAGTCAGGTCGGTGCGGAAGATAGTCCTACACTCGCTAGGTGTCTCGTAGACCATCTCTAGCCCTAGCAGTCTCTGGGCGAGCTCGGTGTAGTCTGGTAAGGTGATCCCGCTCACTGCCTCCCCGTCTACCCTAAGTCCAGTGATCCTAGCTACATCCTCTAGGGTAGGGACCATATGCCCCCAAGGCATCAGGAATGCCCGGCTAGTCCTATCCCATCTCTCCCTCAGAACCTGGATAAGTGGTAGGTCGGGTCTGACTGGCTCTATGCTAAGGAAGGCCCCGAACCCCATAGCATCTACCCTGGCTCTCTGGAACTCGGGGAGGCCGTAATATGCTGCTCGGACCATGACCCAGGAGATCCGTGTCCTCATCAACCCCTGCACGCATAAAGAAAGAAATTTTGGTTCAATTGTTCAATTATTCTTGTTGAAATTCACTTAATTGCCTTGGTTTGAGATGTTGATGTTTGATTTAATTAACGACCATCCCCAGGTCGTGATTTGTTTAATTGGTGCCCCTGAGGAGGGCGTGGTTTCTAAGTGAGCTTTGAATTAACGACCTACCCTAGGTCGTTGTTTATCTAAGAGACGCCCCGATGGGGGGCGTGGTTTTGAGGTTAATTTCTAATTTCCTAAAGGTTTTTTTCAATTGACGCCCGTCCAAGGGTCGTCATTTGTTTAAGTAACGCCTCTGAATGAGACGTTTTTCTTAAATGGGTTTTGGGTTTTAATAATTTATTCTGGAATTAATGAAATGGACGACCATCCCTATGGTCGTTCTTTATTGAATTGACGCCCCGATGGGGGGCGTTGTTTTCCAGGGTTGTGAAAATAAAATTAAAACAGCATGCGATTTTAATCATGAAAAGATATATAATTAAACAAAGGCATGGGAATTAACAGCATGATTGATACGAAAAAATGATAATTTAAATGGACGACATGCTCTAGGGCGTGTTTTCATGATTTTAATTATTTTTCAGAAAATAAAATGAATTCACGACCCAGGTATGGGCGTCTCTTCTTGAATTCACGACACCCCTGGGGGCGTCTTCTTTCTGAGTTGCAGGTTTCCTAGCCCGAGGGCTATGGAAATTGAGATAAATTTGAAAAAAAAATGGAAATTGGGTTTAAGGGCTTACCTTTTGTCGTCTAGGCCCAGTCAACTCCCCACGGAGATGAAGCCTTGATTGTCTTGGTCGTCGGAGTTGGCCGGGGCGGGGAGTGGGCGCCGCCATGGCCGGTGGTTCGTCGTGATCTCCTTCTTGTGCTTCTTCTTCTCTTCCACCCTCTTCGCCTTCGTCCTCTTCCTCTTCACCTTCCTCTCCTCCTTCACTGTCATCACCATCTTCTCGTTCCTCCACTTCGTGTCCCTCGGCCGTGTCCCCGTGCTCCACCGTCGGTGCCTCCTCAGCCGCCGCCGGCGGATCTCCCTCCACGACGGCATCTTCCTCGGCATGGGCGGGTTCGCCCTCCAAGTCCACGACCTCCGGTGCGGCCACCCTCTGCCGCTTGAGTCCACCAGCCATGGCTATGGCTAGGGCTAGGGTGTAGAGAGAGATAGAGATAGAGAATGAGAGAGATGGGGTTGGGTTCGGTTAGGGATGCAGTAGGAGAGAAGAGAGAAAGAGGGAAAGTGGACGGAGGAAGAAGAAGAAAGGAGGGAAAGCTAAGTCGAACGGTCAAAAAGAATTAACGACTTAAGGAAGGCCGTGTCTTATTGAATTAACGACTGAAACCAGGGCGTTTCTTAATAATTGACGACATTTCTTAAGGCATTATTTTTGTTTGCATGGGGAATGATAACCGTCGTCAGACGCATTCAATGGGGATTGATTGATGTAATGGGAATAATGATTACTATTTTTGAGTAACGACTATGATTGAGGCGTTATTTATATGAAACGTGGCTTTGCTGAAGGCGTTATTTTTAGAATTTCAACGAAATCTTTTTGGAATATAAATCGAATTAACGCCTTGTCTTAAGACGTTATTCATTTAACGCCCATATCCGAAGGCGTCAATTATGAGAGATCAATCATTGAAGACGACGTACGCTGAGGCATCATTTATAGAATTAACGACTGGGACTGAGTCGTTATTTGCAACAGAATCGCAGGCTATTAGAAGAATTGATCAGAAACACTGTGTTATTGGCTCAATCAGAAAATTATCATTGATTTATTGAAAGAAAGATTACATTGCATTCAATGAGCCATTTTGGGCCTCAAGCTCCTTAAAGCAATTACATAAGACTTCCACTGTTCTCTGTCTTCTTCTAAGTTTTCCACAGGATGATGAGCCTTGTTGATTTTCCACAGAGCTTGGATAGTGGTGCACTCTTCTCCATCTTCATTGCTGCCGAGATCCCGTATCTTGATCGGAGGGAGATGAGATGGATCTTCGAATACTTGCCGTGGAAGCCCGAGTTGAGGAAGGCACCGATGTGAGTTATACAAGATAAATTCTGAGGCACCTATGAGTCGAAGGTCCGTCCCGGGAGAGAATCTTGCACGGAGTTCTTGAAGCTTGAGTATTCCCGGGGCGCAAGTGAAGAGGTTCTTTGGCATTACTTTGAGGTGTTCCCTCCATTCCACTCTCTTCTTGATTTGAGGAATCCGGTTCGTCACCCTATTGCTTATTCCTAATGAGCCGGTCATATAAGAGAGTGGGCTCTTTGAGAAGATTCTAGAAGATTGTTGGGCCTCATCACATGGATCGAACTTGAAGTGGAGATCTACCTAACTAGAGAGAGCTAGCATGCATCCGTAGATGGGCCTTCCCATCGCCGCTGAGGTAAGCCCACTATAGAGATAGGCTAGGATAGCCGGTCCAACTCTCACTCCTTCCCATAAGCTCACTATTGCGCTTAATTGGGCCTCCTCTAGGAAATGCTCCGTGGATGGGAATAAGAGTGCTCCCGCTATGCATACCACGAAGGCCTTCGTCACCCGCTCTATTTCTTCCTCTTCTTTAGCTTGATCCACTCTCTTGTATACCCATGAGGCAAGCTTTAGGAGGTTAATTCCTTTAGTGACCATGATTTGGTTCACTAAGTTTGGGCTAGGTATCAATGTGCTTAATAGTTTATGTGAGGAGATTGGTTTTGGCATGATGGCCATCTTTTCCTCATCCCCTTGCTTCATCCTCTTCAAGCCCAAGATCAACTCTAATTCTGCCAATAGGATGGTGGCTTCAAAGGTTGAGAATAGAAAGGTGTGAGTGGAAGGGTGCCATATTTCAATTAAAGCTCCTATGGCAGCCCAATCGAGGTGGATTTGGTCATAGTGTTTGGCATGGGTAACTAGACCTAGAAGGTGCCATCTTGCTAAGTACACCCTCATATCTGAAGAAAATTTGGAGAGAATAAGAGGCAGCCACTTAATCTTTGTGAATCTCCTAGCACCTGGGACATTTGGGTAGTCCTGAGGAAGAAGGAAAAGAAAAAAAATAGAGACAGACATGAGCATACAGAAGAAATATGAAGAAGCAGTTTGAAAGAGCAGTAGTTCGGGGAAGATATAAAAGAAGGAACAGAGAATCAATCTTTACATGATTTAATGCAATGCGGTTGCTGATGTGCCCGTTGATCTCAGATAATCTGGGAGTTGAAATCTTGGATCTTTTGATGGCTCTCTCCATCTTCGGTCTGTAGGAAGGGCTTGGACAGTTGCAGTGCCTGCAGAAGAACACGAGCAGTAGCAGAAACAGAAGAAGCAGGACTCGATGAATTTGTTTTGATTGATCTAGAGAGGTTTCTTCCTTTTTATAGAGGTCTGAGGAGTATTAAGGCTGTTCGGAGTTGGAAGATTGATTGCCATTAGGATTGGGTTTTGCTTTCGATTTGGAATCGGAAGCGGGTGGTTAATTAACGTCTTCTGTTGGGACGTCAATTGTTGAAATGACGACTTGACAGAGGTCGTGTTTTATTTAGCGCCCCTTGATGGGTCGTCTTCTTCTTGAACGCTCGGTGCATTTAACGTCTTAATGAAGGGCGTGTTTTATGTTTTGACGCCCTAATGTCAGGCGCCTTTCATGCTTTTGACGCCATTCCCTCCAGTCGTGATTTTATTTGCTCATATATTTGACTCCTCTATATGCTTAATGAACTTAAGTGCTATCTTCTAATTGGAGCTGTTTTTGGTTAAGCACTTATGGTCATATTTTGCTTTGCTTTGAGAGAGCTAATAAAATTTTGAGTGCAGAAGATTACAGGTTTGGGGATGCTTGGATCACTCGTCAGAGTAACATCATTCTTTTCTTGTATTTCTTTCCTGTAAGCATTGTTACTATATGGTATTTTATATTATTATAGCATATTAAGGACCTTGTGGTTCTGATGAACCTGGAGTTTGAGTTCCCCTTCATCAAAATAGTGATAGTTCCAAGAGAGTTTTGATCACACGGATAGGTCGTTGAGTCATTCAAGGTCTGGGATGATGGTTCCACTTTCTGGGTTGATGCGCGGACAAACGGGCTTCGGCTTAGTGTCAGCTCAGAGATCTGGATTCTTGACCAAATCTAGATGGCTTAGCAATATTATCCTTGATTATTTTATATTTTTAGTTTGTTTTATCTTTTTCTTTTTAGCCCAGCATGCATCATGTAAGACTTTGAGCTTCATACTGAAAATCTTCATATTATGGTAATAATGAAGGTCACTCGCTCTTGATTGAGTTGACATGGGATATTCCATTCCAAATCAAGTACTTTATTCTCTTTGAAGCCGCTCAGGCTATTTCCTTGAAACTGTTCCTTTGCTGGGTCTTTATCTCATTTCTCTTTATTTTTCTGCAAATCCCCCTTGGTTGTAGCACGTCCACATTAGCTGCTAACCGCTCTCCAATGGTGTCTCCCTGTCGTGCCCACATGCACATTTTAGTTACTTAGTTTAGTCTCCTTTATCCAGCAAATCGATGCTTTCTTGGAATTACCCGGAGTTGTTTCACTTTGAATCTTGGAAAGATTTTTAATGCTTAGTGTCTGAGGCGTGTCACATCACACCTTGACATCTACTTATCAGTTCGCTCCACTTCAGTTCGTTCCACTTCATTCCGTCTCACTCCCTTGCAAAGCAGACGCCAAGGCGGGGCAGCTGTAGACACGCCAAAATTGACGCTTTATTGATTAAATCTCATGTCACTATGTTAATGCCCCAAAGTGAACTTCAATATTTTTATAATATAAAGTTTTTCTATTTTTGTGTGGTTTTGTGATTTATTCTTGCATTTTCGGTGATTCACGACTTGAAGAAGGGCGTGTTTTAAATAGCGACCCAATCTGAGGCGTGTTTTTAAGAAAGGACGACCACAGATACGGGCGTCAATTCCTGATATTTTACGAGTCCCACAACGATTGAAAATCAATGATTAACGTCCTTCCTCAGGGCGTGTCCTTAATCAACGCCTTTGCTTCAGGCGTCTTTTTATAGTTTTCAAATAAAGAAGGTTTTATTACCAAAATTGAATCCAGGAAGTGACGCCCTAATCCTGGTCGTGTTTCGATTTAACGTCCTTGGGCAGGTCGTCAATTGTTGAATTGACGCCCTTCGGTAGGTCGTGTCTCACCCTTTTCGTGTCCTTCTTAAACTCGTCTTTCCTGAAGAGTTCCCTGCCTTTCTTGGTCACTTTGCTCGATTTGGGAACTAGAGTCCTTACCGTTAACAACCACTGCCTATTCTTATCTTCCCAAATCTGTGTCTATCTTTGATCGAAACCCTATAAAAGAGTTCCCTAGTCAATCTCGCGCGGGGTTAGAAAAAAGAGAGAGAGTTGTTGTTGTTAGAAGCAGGGCTGTTGTTACGGTGTTAGCAAGGTCGCCGGGATCATTAGTCGTTAATCAGAGAAAGCGCAGAGAAGAGTTTCTCTTCATCCGTGTGATCTCTTCATCATCTTCCCTCTGCTTCCTGCTGCTCCGGTGGTTGTCCCTTTACTGTTTACAGGAACAGCAGGGGTTCTCTCCTTTGTTGGTGTTTGTCTTCATCATATCATCACGTCCATCATTTTTTTTTCTTTTGCATTAGTATTGCATCTCCTCTCTTCTCCCTAATTCTCTAAGGGTTTTTAAAACCAAACAAAAAAAGGTGCGCATGTTATATTCTTATTTCACCATCATATTGTTTTTTGGGATTGATACTACACTCACTCTCGACTGATCCACTTTTCTTTTATTTATTTGTTCTTTGTTTCAAGGTAATCAAAAAGGAAAACCCCCTTCATCGGCCGGCCGATAGAAGGTGGAGGAAGGAATCCACATTCATCCCGCATCCTATTATCACCAGGTATTCGCGATCATCTTTCTTCTTATTGAGGTAACCCCTCTGGCGATCACTCTCCTTATTAGCACCACGTGCTCTTTTACCCCCTCTTTCATTATTCTTCTTATTATTCTTCATATTCTTATTATCACTCTTATTTTCCTTTAAGAGTGGATTTTCCATGATCCACAGTAGCATTCCGCCCTAACCGAGCTACCCTTATCTTGGTCTAGTGGCACTCTGCCCTAGCTGAGCTACCCTTATCTTGGTCTAGTGGCATTCCGCCTTAGCCGAGCTACCCTTCCTTGGTCTAGTGGCACTCCGCCCTGATCGAGCTATCGTTCCTTGGTCTAGTGGCATTCCGCCCTAGCCAAGCTACCCTTATCTTGGTCTAGCGGCATTCCGCCCAGATCGAGCTACCTTCCCTTGGTCTAGTGACACTCCGCCCTGGCAGAGCTCTCAAAAGAATACACCGTATTGCCATTACGGGCCTTACGCCCGAATCGACGAAGAGATCATTTCTTTGCATTAGCATCCAGCCCTTTCTAACGAATGAACCGCTCTGCTCGGCACAAGGCCCGGTGCTCCGGCAAACAACCGTCTACTATCAACCAAGGGTCGGACATCATACTTCGACCTACCACCCTTTATATCCAAAAATAAAGAAGAAGAAAATAAAAGAAAAATGGGTTAAAAATAGAGATACCCTGTCAGACTTGCTCTTATATTAGGACAAGTGCAAAAATATCTATAACCCAACTGTGGCGAAAACTCGAAAGGGTGCTACAGGCAAAATCGGGTACCCCGCCACGCGAAAACCCGAGAGGGCGCGTGGGCAAAAGCAAGAGGGGGCTGGCTTCGGCGAAAACCCAAAAGAGCGCTTAAGTCAGTAACGTGGTAATTTAAAAAAAATTCCTCTTTTGTTCTTCCCCGACGAAGCTCCAAAAGGGACAATCATCAAAAGTCCCATCGGAGATCCTCTAACAAACCCATGTTCGACCCTCGTCATCATCGGTGAGATCGGTCAATCTCTACCCCAAACTTGGACCTTCCGTCCTTGTTAATAATCATACCTTTGCTTCGGCATGTGACCCATGCTGATGAATAAGCCCATGTTCGACCCTCGTCATCATCGGCGAGATCGGTCAATCTCTACCCCTAACTTGGACCTTCCGTCCCTGTTATTAATCCTACCTTTGCTTCGGCATGTCACCCATGCTGATGAATAAGCCCATGTTTGACCCTCGTCATCATCGACGAGATCGGTCAATCTCTACCCCTAACTTGGACCTTCCGTCCCTGTTAATAATCCTACCTTTTCTTCGGCATGTGACCCATACTGATGAATAAGCCCATGTTCGACCCTCGTCATCATCGGCGAGATCGGTCGATCTCTACCCCTAACTTGGACCTTCCGTCCCTGTTAATAATCCTACCTTTGCTTCGGCATGTGACCCGTGCTGATGAATAAACCTGTGTTCGACCCTCGCCATCATCGGCGAGATCGGTCGACCTCTACCCTTAAACTCGGATCTTACGTCCTTGTTAATGAACCATGTCCTTTGCTTCGACATTTAACCAGTGTCGACAAAGTAAACCAGGGACCAATCCTTGTCATCATCGGCAAGGCCAGTCAGCGTTCTAGCAGTTAAGTTCTTCTGTACTCTAAATTCAAAAAAAAGAGAAAAAAATGGGGTTAAAATAGAGATACCCCGCCAGACTTGCTCCTATATTAGGACAAGTGCAAAAATGGCTATAACCCAGCGGTGGCGAAAACCCAAAAGGGGGTCGCGGGCAAAATCGGGTACCCCGCCACGTGAAAACCCGAGAGGGTGTGTGGGCAAAAGCAAGAGGGGGTTGGCTTCGGCGAAAACCCGAAAGGGCGCTTAGGTCAGTAATGTGAATATAAAAAGAAAAAAAGAAATTATAAGTGAATGATAAATAGTGATGATCCATCCTCCGTCCTGAAGACCCTTTACAGGGTCGAAGCGGAGTCTTCATCTGATGTCCCGCCTATATATATATATATATATATATATATATATATATATATATATATATATATATATATATATATATTCTACCCCTTTTCGACCCTTGTCACCATCGGCAAGATCGGTCACAACCCCTTCCGGTTCTTGTCACCATCGGCAATACCGTCTACCCTTTTCGACCCTTGTCACCATCGACAAGATCGGTCGCTACCCTATTCGACCCTTGTCATCATTGGCAAGATCGGTCGCTACCCTTTTTGACCCTTGTCACCATCGGTAAGATCGGTCGCTACCCTTTTCGACCCTTGTCACCATCGAAAAGATCGGTCGCTACCCTTTTCGACCCTTGTCACCATCGGCAAGATCGGTCGCTACCTTTTTCGACCCTTGTCACCATCAGCAAGATCGGTCGCTACCCTTTCCGGCTCTTGTCATCATCGGCAAGACCGTCTACCCTTTTCGACCCTTGTCATCATCGGCAAGATTGGTCGCTACCCTTTCCGGTTCTTGTCATCATCGACAAGACCATCTACCCTTTTCGACCCTTGTCACCATCGGCAAGATCGGTCGCTACCTTTTCCGATTCCTGTCATCATCGGTAGGACCGTCTACCCTTTTCGACCCTTGTCACCATCGGCAAGATCGGTCGCTACCCTTTCCGGTTCTTGTCATCATCAGCAAGACCATCTAGCTAAGGGCGTGCCGAAGTAACCCCGCGCCGTATTAACATCAAACGGTGCCAGATTAACTTCCATGCCAAATTAAAGGCCATCCCAGGCCTCCGTCAACTGAAGAGAAGATCATTCAGGGCGAAATTCATCCGTAGGACTTGCTGCACTCGTGCCTTGCTCGCACCACCCACGTCTGGGGGGCATTTGTTGGCACCCACAATGTGATCGTCGGTGATCAAGCCATAAAGATGAATGATGTGGCCCGCTGAAGCACGAAAGCCGATAAATATGAACTGACGGAAGGCTTCTCAAGTTGCCAGATCCTCGAGTCACCTGGAAGTGAACACCGGGGACTTTGCCTCAGGAAAGTCGAGATAAATCCATAACTAACCGGCAGTGCGACCAAGCCTGCCCAATGATCCGGCATCGACCTTGTCATGCCGCAACCCTACACCCGTTGCCCGACCAAGGACGACGGTCTACCTGGTGGTTCGCCACCTGAATGAAGACTCTCCTGAGGAAGAACGTCCTCAGCCATTCACAACAAGGAGCCGAAGTTTTTGTCAGCAGAAGGTCCCGATCACCCGACACGGGTTCGGCTTCTCACCATAGTGGGCCCGTTAGTGGCCGATTGGTCGCCAGCCAAGGCGGAACTATCCCGGATGTTGTACCATCCTGCAAGGAAGCTTCGAGCATGAGTCCTTCTGAGCTGGAAGCACAAAGCATAGTGCCGAAGGCCGTACCGGCAGAAGACCCGTATGCTCGAAGCTGAACACACACGAAGCTCCGAGCAAGGTCATTCACCGCGCGGAGAGCTTTGTCAACACCGGCCAGGGTTTTCCAAGGACCAGGGCGAGAGGAACAGTCAACGGGAGCCTCCGGAACCATCCCCGGACCCATCGACTAGCCTGCATCGAGCGAACAAGCTAAATCGGTGCACAAAATGATGTTGGCGCCCCTTAATCCGGTGCCGCCAAATCCGGCGCGCCAATATCAACTGGGGACATATCCCCCGACGCCATTGAATCCGGCGCGCCCCTTTCCATGGCGCCGGATTAACTATGGCTACATATACGCCGTGGCTTCAAAAAAGGAAGAGGAGAGGAATCAAAGGGAGAAGAAAAAAAAGGATAGAAGAGTCGGAGAGCACCAATCAAAGAGGCCTCGAGGAAAAGGGTTCTGGTGAGAGGAGCTCTGGGGTTTTTTTTCTTTGGCCGCCACCGCCGTCCTCTGCTCCGCCCTACCCCCGGTGTCGGAGAAGAAAGAAGAGCCGTCTGCTCCTTTCTCTTGTTTTAGGTGGGTCGGTGTGATTCTCCTGGTGTGATTCTCCCGGTTAATCCCCCTCTTCTGCCATATGTTTCCTTCTGCTATCGCAATGTAAATAAGAAGGGGGGAGGGGCGATGATATGAGCCGAACCTTCCCCCTCTCTCTCATCATTTCCGTTTATTATCTCTGCATCTGTTCTTCGTTTGTTTCAATGGCAATCGTGCGACAACGCCGATGCCAGAATAAACCCTGTATGCTTTCCCCCGTGGAATGAATAGATATATGCGTATATATATGTCAATGATGAATGAGTGAATGTTGCCTTCCTCTTCTTCTGCATCCCATCCCCCCGTCTCTGCAAGCCCCTCTTTCGGCCAGTGGGACGACGCCGTTCAACAAGGACAGCGCCGTGATAGGGACGTCGACATATGCGTGCCATCATCCACTGCGCCGACGGGGCTGAATGTAAAGTGTTCGAACGCATTCATGTATTTCTCTGCGTGGATGGATTTTTCCGTTCTGTCTCCCTCGGTGCTTATACGCCCTACTACGTTAGGGGCTACATTAATCCCCCTCTCCCCGGGGTTTTTCTCCCTCTCGAGCATCGAAGGTTTCATCGCCAGATACATACGAGCAAATGTATTCTTCTGGCTAATCCTGGGTCCATTCTCTTATTTTCCTCTGTTCTTAACTGTGAACGAGAGGAGTTGAGTTTGTCCCTATATCCCATCTCATTGTCTTCTAAATATCGATATGATAGCCGTTCTGTCAACCCGTTAACATATACACGCATATATGCGCATCTATAGCTACTATAATTAGCCCAAGGACCGAACGGATTTCGTGAATATTCTGTATTGTCACCTCTTCGAGGAGATTGGGTGACCGGGGAGAGGGGAACATTCCCCAGTTTCACTGCTCTTCCGCTCTGACTACAGAGGACCGTCTCTCAGTGGTGAGCTCTCTTGTGGATCAATGAGTGGACATTAAATGGGTTAATCCAAATATGCTCAAACCCACAGTCCTTGATGGACATTGTGTTGGCCGTGAGATGCGTGCCCCTCGTAGGCTGGCCCTCGGGGTTTCCTTCTCTAACCGGTTGTCCCGACATGAGCGTTCAGTCGACTCGGGTCGTGTGCCCCTCGTAGGCCAGTCCTCGGGGTCTTCGCTCCCCTAATGAGTTGTCTCATCCGCCCACTCTCACCCACGGACTTGGTGCCCCTAGCAGGCTGGACCTCGGGGTTTTCCTTTCCGTTCAGGTTTTGCTGGCCGCCGTTGCGTCACCCGGTCCTCAGGGGTTGCTCCGCTACGTGAGTATTCCCCGCTTCTCCCCGAAAATCCTCCGGGACGGGGAGATGCTGCCGAAATTCCGGTTCGAACGAGTCTGACTCGGAACAATCGCCGCACTCGAGTGTGAACCTCGTGCGAGCCTGTGACTCGGCTCCTGGATGTCCCGGGGTGATCCTTTGAATAAATGACTTAAATAAACTTTCAAAGTTTCCCAAAGTGTTTTAATAAACCCAAGAAATAACAAATAAAACCTCGGTTTCCATGAAATTGGGCTAAACCGGCGCCGTTTACGTCCGGCGTGCCTTAAAACGGCGCGCCTTAAAACGGAGCGCCCCATCCCGGCGCGCCCCAAAAGGGGTCACGCCGTTTTAACCCCCCTTCTACACCTACGGTTCCCACGCCGTTTTAAGCCCTTTACCTACGTTTTCTGGCCCCGTTTCAAGTATTTTAAGCCTTTTCTCTGCGCGTACCACGCCGATTTCATTCCGAATCGTTCCGTTGTGCCGTTTCTGTCCCCTCCCCGTCTCTGGGGTGATTCCCAATGTTAATAACAGAATGAAGTAAACCTTGTGATCAATAAATTGAATAAATTAGCTTGTCTAAGCTTGAATTGATCTGCTTCGTATCATTGCCGTCATGCCTTTAGTCTGAATATTCATGTCACGTCAATGCATGACTGAGTGTGCGCACCCTTGGTATATCAAATGGCATTAATGGAAAGTCAGGTTACGCCCAATCGGAAGTTTGTCACGCGTGATGGTGGTCTTCGGGCCTAAGTCCTCTGCCATGTACCGAGGGTCCGCTTTAATAAATTGTGTGTAGTCGATCGTAGCATCTTGCATGACCACTCGCATGCTCTGCATCTCTTATTCCGGCCTCGACAGCCCACTATCTCGGCAATTAATCAAAGGTTTTCCCTCCTCGTGGGGGATGTAATTAATGTCATGACCTTTATGGTATGACGGACTGCTGGTCCCGATCGAACCTCACTCTCGCCCGACACGGGTCAGAACGAGCGCATAATAAACTTGTCACGTACGTGACTGGCATGCCCGCGCAGTCAATCAGTTAGTTAATTGCCAGTCAGTTAATTGATTGATCGACACGTGAAATAAACCAATAAACAGAATAGAAATCCCGTCCCAAACAGTCAGGGACCTACTTAACAAAATACCCCTGGTAAAATAAACGATCGCAAACAGCAAGCTGTGTTGCTCAGCGGTTGTAGGCAAGCTGTGAGGCCCATCGGTTTTTTCAAGCTGTGAGTTAGCAGGAAGCCATACTCTGGTTGGAGTATGGGGTGGATGTAGGTCAGCTGACCGAACCACCTAAAATACCTTGTGCAGTGTGATCGAATGTTTTCTCGTGTGAGATGGATTGTCCTCAATCGTCTAGATAGCTTCCGCCTGTATGTCCCATAATAGTTGATTAGGCGTGCATCTCTTGTGTTTGAAGATTTGTTCACTGAACAAGCAATCATTAGTTTACACTTTCTTAAGACTGGAGGAGTCGAGGACTTGGGGGACCCAGTTCCTAGCTGACTGCGGGTTCGAGAAGAAGGGCCCACTGGACCGTGTGCTTCCTAAGGGGAGCTTTGCAGACACGGCGATCGATGACTGGAGGCGTCATATCGCCCATGCGATCGGGTCGGCTGGACCCGTGGAGCTCGTGTCCCTCGTCGAGTACGCCTACACCCTGAGGGACGTGAAGGAGGCGATCGCGAAGGCTGCATGGGTCGTGGGCTTGAAGCTGGAGCAGTTGGTTCCTCTACCGCTGACCCCCTTTGCGGCTTCAGGTGAGACCTCTTCGTTAGCCTGTTGCCCCCACTTTGTTGTTTTCTGGGGTATATGACTGAGGCATTCTACGTGGTTGTGTTTATTGGTAGGCTCTGCGATGAACAGGGATCACCCCTCCATAGGGACGTCTTCTAGGGACACTGATGGGGCTCTCCAGCCCCGGTGGAAGCGCCCCCGGGTAGAGACCAGAGCTAGGGAGGCCGGCGAGTCCTCTCGGGGACCCATGTTGATTGTTTGTTTACCTATCTCTTCTTATCTTCTTTCCTTTTTTTGTTGATTGTGAGGGTTTTGAAAAATGATATGGCGAGATGATAAATAAACTACCAAAGATCAGCTCAACCTATGCACATGTGAACATGAACCTAGGCAATCAAATCTAACTCTAGCATGGGCATGCTATCTCAATCAAATTACGCTAAGGGAAAAACAAAAACACACGCCGGGGCGTGGAGCAAAGATAAATAAAAACACACCGCTAGGGGTGGAACAATCAAGGGGAATAAAGAGATTTGATAATAAAGACAGCTAGTGCCCAACACTAAGGAAAGTCGTGATCGCCACCAAAGTAAACACAAGTCAAAGACTCGAATATACCTTGGAAGTAGGTGAATGAAACACCCGCCCACGGGAGAGAAAACCAAGGAAAGCCTGCAGATCAACTTGAAAATAACGGTCCAAACCCTGTGCGTCGCTTTGAAATAACGGTCGTACGATAGACCGCCAGAAGGAAATAACGCTCCTGCACCTGACCGTCAGATAACCCGCAGTGAAAAGATGTGAATTCTTTGAACTCCAACCCTTCCAGCCGGCTAGAAGGCTTGGGCCTCGTGCTAGAGATCCTGTAAAACCTGCCAAGGATGTAGAAAGTAAAACAAGACAACCTCAATTAGCCCTCAACATAAGTATAGCATCAATCCTTAAAAAGCTTAAGAACATCAAAAGGAGAGGGGATTACCGGGGAGTTGTTGGTTTTTTAACCCCTCTGGGCATTTTTTAAGTTTAGGAGGATATGTGTATGCTTAGCAACAGTGAAAAAAACGTGGAGGAAGAGGAGGGACAATGCTTTTGATTGGTAAAATTAAGGGAAACTTGAGCATGCAATGATGATCTTGACAAGCTAAAACCCAAAATTACTCCCTTGACTTGGAAGATGGACGTGGGAAGCAGCTCCTCCTGGATGTAGATGGCTCCTGAATTTGGCAGCACTTCATCGTGAATCAAATCTTCCTCCCTTTGGGTCAAGAAATCAAGGGTTCTATTTATAGACTCCCTCAAACTCTCAGGTCGAGTTGAAGATAAATCAGCCAAGAAAGGAAGATAATCCTTAGCAAATCCTTGAGGATAATATCAACAAGAGTCCAAAGAAACAAACGAGAGGTCCTGAGGATTAGAATTGAAGGAGATAATGCCAATCCAAAACCCTATCTCGTCCACGGAGTAGCAGAGAAAAGGCCTGAACTGTCAGGACTCTCTGAAGGAAGTAACGGTCTTACGATAGACCGCCACTTGGAAATAACGCACCAAGGCATTACCGTCATTTTCAACCCTATCCAAAGGATAAGATCGACGGGAAGAAGATCTAAACAATAGGACTCTGCAAGTAAGTAACGGCCAGGGCATAGGGCATCATAATAAAACAACGGCTAGGGAGTAGACCGTTATTATCAAAGGACAACGAGGCCCTAAATCTTGGGAGTCTTCAAAGAGTAACGGCCTAGGCCTCATGCGTTATTATGAAATGACGCGCCTAGTCCAGACCGTTATTATCATTGATTTTCAAAAAAATAGAATGGAGGGATTGCCAAGCTTTTGCACGAAGTGCCACCAGAAACCAAGTCTAATCCAGGAATTGAGACCCAGAAAATAGGCTTCAACTGATTAAAAGGAATTCAATGAAGAGTGAACAACTCGGAGCATCATATTGAATAAATAAAGAGATGACCCGACTTATTGGGTATAAAACGGGTGTCAACAGATGCCCCTCCTTAACGTCCTCTTTGCAGGGGAACGAGCGAAAGTGAAGCGAAAGTGAAATGGAACACGGAGATGAAGCGGAAATGAAGCGGAGTGGATCAAAAAGAGGGCGTTAAGGTAAACGACACCCATTTTTTTACCAACAAGCGATAAGAATTTTCTGGAAAAACTTCAAAACTGATCACAAGGAAATAGCTAACCAAAGGATGCAAGTCTGGAGGATTTAATTAACTAAGGAAAGGAAAACACGGCTGGCCGCCGGAGGCAACGGAAAGGAAAGAGACTAAACTCCAGACAGGGATCTTCAGTCAACCAGATCAAGCGAGCAAATCGAAGGAAACCTTCAAATTCAGAGTGGAATAATTCTCCTTATCCAGGATCAAGAACACAGCTGTTCACCGTCAATGAGACCTCTTGAACAAATGAAGCTCATGAATGCTCAAAGAATGCGTATGATGCATGCTGGGCTAAAGAAAAACAAATCTTCAAAGCAAATGCAAAGAAAGATAAAATAACAAGATACTCGAGAATAATATTGCTAGATTGGGGAAACCAGAATCAAGACACTATCTGCAACCACGGCGTGCAAGATAGAACCATCATCCCTAAATTTTCCAACCTAACGGCCTATCCAACGATTATTCACGTGAACTTAGATCATCATCATTTTTGTTTAAGGGGAACATCAGATCCCAGGACACCTGAATGACCAGCCGGTTCTCGAGATAATATATCATAGATAACATATAGTAATGCATTAAGGGATAAGGGAACGAGATACAATACCTGACTTACCTGCTTGACGGACGGCGAAGCGTGCCTTCTGTTCATAGTTCCTTTCATGAAAGATAGGTTAGCCAACAAGATAGTTATGATAATAGTTAAGGCATAACCATTGTTTATGTGATAAACTCATCAAATGTTTTTATGGTGGAGATAAGTTTAAACATTAATTTTGACCATTCATTCATCAAGAAACTTGCAAGCATATAACGGCCTGACTCAGGAGCGTCACATGAAAATGACGGATTAAGCCTAGTCCATCAACACCAAGTCGGTTCAAATTCTTCAATAAAACAGTTCGTCACAAGCGATGGCCTTAGAGGGGAGCGTCAGAATTATGTGACGGTCTAACGATAGACCGTCGCTTCTCTTGAGTTTTCAAAAAAAACAAACCGAACGGCCGTTCGGTCTCACTTCACGCTCAAACAACCAAAACGCCAAACCAGAAAAAAAACCACCGGCGATCTCCACCTCCACCTTCCAATGGCCGGCGACGAGGCACCGCAGCCACCACCTCAGAAGAGAGGGAGAGGAAAGAAGATGGCTATAAGGCGGTTCCACCGCCGGCTCGAACGAGAGACCACCCCGCCATTCGTGGAGGAAGAACCGAGGGGAAGGGAGCCAAGGGAAGAGGAGGAGGTCCCCACGGTCGTGGAAGAACCAACCGAAGCCTCCTTGGGTGCAGAGGAGCCCAAGGAACCAGAGCAGAAGAAGAGGAAGGTCCTCGACCATGAGGTAGGCCCTCCGCCCTAGTTTTAAAATTTTTGATTTTTATGTTTTTATTTATGAATGCATGTGGGGGATAAGGGTAGAAATGGGTCTATGAACCCACTAGGAACACTTGTAGGCCATTTGGCCAAAGTGAGAAATCATGGGGATGCAGGGGAGAAATTCCCTACTGGCAGACTAAGTGACGGTCCCGCCAGCGACCGTCACTCTTCTGACGCCTCAAGCTAAGGCCGTCAGAGACAAGTAACGCCCCATCCCAGGGCCGTTACTTCTGCCAGGGTTCCAAACTCTTTTTAGGGTTTTCAATTTTCAAATTTTTGTCTTCCTTTTCGATATTTAATGTTTGTGCAATGTCTATATGATATGAATGGACTAATTAGTGCTCTAATATGCAATGCAGGGAAAGAGGAGATCGAGGATCTCATGGCTGCAGATTCGGGCGGTGTACCAGGCACTGCCCGACTACCAGAGAGACAGACTCGCAGAGATGGGTTTCGCCGAGATGCTCAGCATCGAGGTGATCCGGATGGATACGCCATTGCTGTACGCTTTGCACGAGAGGTGGGACCCGGTTAGCAGGGCATTCATCTTCCCGTGGGGCCACATGATCCCCACGCTAGAAGACATGGCGAGAATTACAGGCCTGAGAGTCCACGGCGCCGCAGTGACCGGGTGGACGTACGGCGACTATCGGGAGATAGCGCAGCAGCTACTGGGGTTGGACCTGATCAGGCCGGGTCAGTCTTCATCCCAGCTCTCGAGATCGGTGCTGCAGGAGAGTTTGGGGCTGAGAGGGGCAGCGATTGCCGTGGGGGAACTGCCCGAGGAGCATCTGGGCAGAGTGATTGACCAGGTGCGCCCTCGTGTGGCGGCAGAGGCAGGAGAGGAGGGGGATCGAGTGATGAGGCGCTTCTTGATACTGTTGTTCGGGAAGCTCCTGTTCGCGACCAGAGCGGATGTCATCAGCTGCAGACTGCTGCCGCTGATAGAGGATTTAAGCAGAGTGAGGAAATACGCCTTGGGAGCAGCGGTCTTGGCCTTCCTGATCAACTCGTTGAGCACCACGGACCGACTGACGATGCTGGGAGGCTTCTCGCCCTTCCTACAGGTAAAAATGCGTTTAAGTGCTTTCTACTATGCCATGATGTATGCTATGATTGATGATTTATGTAACTGACTTGATTCCTAAATGCAGATCTGGAGCTATTTGCACCTCCCGGGCATTGGGAGAGGCGCATTACTCCATCCTGGCCTGATACCGATCGCGAGGCGATGGTCGGTGGCGAGGGATACGGGATCGGTCTTGAGACAGACCCGGATGATCCAGGAGGACCTAGACTCCTACCCACACACATCGGTGAGCCCAGAACTTAAATGCTTTAAATGCTTTATATGCCTATATATGCTCATGCCATGCGAATGCTAATAGATCTAAATGCCTGCAGGTGAGGTGGACCCCTTACCGCGGTGAGGGCTACACAGGACAGCCATGGGTGGAGGCGTCTCTATCGTATCGGGGACGAGACGTCTGGCTGCACTGCCTCCACATCATCGAGCCTCTGCACTACAGGCTGATCTTGCGGACTCGAGGACTACACCAGCCCGAGGTGACCTTTCCACGCCGCACCGACGACCATCCAGGCAAGTCGGCGAGAGGTATTAGTGGGAATGTGGATTGGCGTGCCCGGAAGGCGAAGTACGTCCTCGACTGGAGGCAGCGAGGCAGGGCTGTGAAAGAGCGGGCAGAGAGCGACGAGGCCTACCTGAAGGCCTTTGCTCGACACTACGGCGACCGGGTATACCGAGGTACCCGACGACCGGTATGCAATTCTAAACTAAAAAACTCTTTCTATATGATGAAATGCGGATGTGACATGCTGGCTCATGCTTTCTACATGCAGCTCGATCCTGAGGGGCGGATAGCTGAGCTAGAGGGACTACTCCACTCTACCATCCAGCAGCGGGATGAGTACCGGACTGCTTTGGAGCTCCTAGTGAGATTCTGAATGCTTATGATATGACTATGATTATGCATGATGCTAATGCTTTGGCTATGACAATGTAGCGGGCAGAGGGAGCTCAACGAGCAGGACCGGATGCCCCATCGTCGTCCTCGCAGCCTGCGGGAGACAGGGCTGGGCGAGATGCTGACTTTGCTCGGGCGGTTGCCCGGGCCGAGGAGGCGGAGGCCACCCTCGCGGAGCGGGTAAGATACTTACATGCTTTATGATTATGCTTATGCTAATTAAATTTATATGACTAACCTATATGCAATGCAATGCAATCTACAGGCGATAGAGCTGGCAGCGGCAGTGGCGGAGGCCACCCAGGCGAGGGCAGAGGTGGAAAGGAGCCGGGCTGAGACTGATCGAGCTCGAGCCGAGACGGAGCTCGTGCGGGCAGAGATAGCCCGACTGAGAGCGGAGACCCCTCGTCATGTGGACGATGTGGAGATGGAGCGACTTCGGGCAGATTTAGCACGGGCGCAGGCCGAGGTGAAGGACCTTCGCCTTGGGACCGCGGATCTTGATCGCTACCGGACCGAGGCACGGGAGACGCGACGCCAGATCTTCATGCTGAAGATCAGGCTGCAGATAATGGAGCAGACGGTCCGGATGCTAGGCCGGGCACCAGAGCGGAGTTCTTCCCGGAGCGGGGCTCATAGGAGTGCTGCCCCTAGTGGCTCGGTTGGGGATTTCCTAGTTAGTTCCGCCGGCCAACAGAGAAATGAGAGGGCGGAGAGAGGACAGCAGGAGGAGAGTGCTTCCATAGCACCGCCACCCAGGAAACCCGAGGGTGGAGAGGATGAGGGCGGCCCGACGAATAAGCCGGCCGAATGATGTATTTTTATGCTTTTCTTACCACTTGTACATGCCTTTTTTATGAAAATGAAGTTTTTGTTGACTTTTTTTATGTGGATGTATGAATGGATATGCACGAATGAGTGATTGAAAGTACGCATGATGGATGTGTATGGGTGAGTGAATGCTTGTGTGGAGAAGGTGTGGTGTACAGATGTGAAAGACCGCCAGGTCTAGGCAAAGGATAGACAAACTGCCTGAATTTAGTAGCAGAGTAAATGACGGTCTGGTCTTGGACCGTTATAATCAAACGACGCACCTACCTTAGGCCGTCATTCATGAAATATCTTATTCTGATAGCCAGGCTGCAGAGGAAATAGCGGCCCATGGTAGGAGCGTTAAAAGAAAACAACGATCCTAGACCAGACCGTTGTTCATGGCAGAACATGGTTTTAGAACTACTCGCAGAAAATGTGACGGTCTGAAGGAGACGCGTCATAACGAAACGACGGTCCTAACCTGACCGTTACATGTCGTTCAGCCCAGAAGAGAGAAACTTGAGCGATTTGAAGGATATAACGGATTAGGGTTCGTCCGTTGAAAGGAGACGGTCTGAGACCAGACCGTAATCAGCCACAGAACATGTTCTAAGGAAAACCCAACCCATAGAAAAAGTGACGGCCCAGGGTAGGCGCGTCAGAGTGAAGTAACGGCCCTACGACAGACCGTCAGAGTCTGGGTCGTTTCCAAAACAGATTCGGCCGTGAGAGCTTAGAGTCCGAGGTTCAGCCACTTAATCTCTTGCTAGAACTTATCCAAATTTCAGATAAAGCCTCCCAACTCCAATCTTTAAAAAGCCCCAACAACTTGGGAAACTTATCCAAAATCGCAGCTTACAAAAACCTCTGTTCTAGGGTTGAAGAATTCTCCCTAACAAGCAGAAATCAAGATGAAGAGGTGCTTCGAGATGGCGGCTATGGAAGAGAAGATCTACACCGGCCCTAAGGCTGCAAGGAGGGAACATGGGGAGCTTCAACGGCTGTCCTCGATCCCCAAGCATCTAAGCTCTAATGTCCAAAGGATGGTAAGCTTGCATGACTTCATCCAAAGTTCAGATTTTTTGCTGCACTTTAATTTTCTTCATAACCTTCCTTCTTCTTTTCTTCTTCAAGCCTCTTCCTGGCCCAAGGTGTTACTCCAACCTGAAGTGGGTGGCTCCCATGGTAAAGGCACTCCCTTTAGAGGTGGTATCAATCCTCAAAGCATGGCACCTCCAACCCCTCTTGGTTCTAGGCAAAAACTTCCAGAAATTGTCTTTGGACTGGCCATGCCTTTCAGCCCTTGTGGAACTATGGCATCCACAAACTCATACTTTCATCTTCCCCTCCTTTGAAGCAACCGTCCTATTGGAGGAGGTAGAGACCTACCTAGCCCTTCCTAAGACTAAGTTGGGGGATGAGGATCGGGTTTGCTATACAATAGAACCTATTGATCCGTCCTTGATCTTAAGCGACTTCATTCATAACCCAAAGGACGTGCGGACCATGATCAGCCCGCGCCACATTCACATGATCCCTATGGCACAATGGATAGTGTCTCACTGTAAAAACAAGTGGGAGAGACACGAAGCAATAGCCAAGGCGGTGGCGGTTTGCTTGTGCGGGGTCTTCCTTTTCTCCACAACCGACCACCTCTTAGACATCCAAAATCTTAGCATTATTAGTGGACTGTGGCGGGGTATGTCTATTTCTCAAGCGGTCCTCTCATACCTCTATGAAGGACTAAGCTCGGCTTGCCTTGGAGGGCCTTTATTCGGTTCCATGATACTCCTTGAGTGTTGGATAGGAGTGAGAATCAAATTCCTTCCCAAGGAAGATATAACTTCGGCGAGCCGGATCTTCGGGAGCCACCCCCTCTTCTTCATTGGAGGGGCTTTTGGATATTCTCCTCATGTTGAATGCAGGACGGCGGATAAGAAAACGCGGGATGAATGGCGCCTCTTCTTCAATGCTTTGCCTCTTGAAAAGTTCATCATGCGACCAAGCGTTCTCCGAAGCATTCTTCTTAAAATACCGCGGCATCAAGGCCTCGACCTCCAGCTAGTAGGGAACACTACCTTGGCGATCTACAACCCGCACCGATGCCATCTTCAGATCGGATTACCTCGAATCGGCGTTTCTGCACTATCACACTACCCTCCCCTTCTACCTAGGAAGATGGGGACCGAGGAAGATGAAAGATCGATCCGGAACGCGCTGACCATGTGGGAGATCAGCAAGGTGCGCCCGTGGCAAGCAGAAGTTGAAGAGAACGACGAAATACGTCGAGATTACGTGAAAGGGTTGAGAAGAATCCGCCCTCTTGCGGATACGAAACTGGATGTATCTTGATTTTCCTTTGTTTATGAGAGATATCATGTAATGGACAATCAAAGTTGAATTCATCAAGATCTATATTTCATTAATCTTTGCTTGAATGAGATGAGATTGCCACAGTTGAGGGATCTTGAGTTCCATCATGTGGAATGCTAGAATGATGTGAGCAGACAGGGCTTCTGGAGGCTGTAACGGATGTACTCTGGGCCGTTATTTGGAAATGACGGTCTGCGATAGGCCGTCATAATGGAAGTAACAAGAGCTCAATCCCTGAAGGATGTGACGGATGGGTCTTGAGCCGTTATTTGTAATTAACGGTAGGTCTCAGACCGTCATAATGATGGTTTAAGTGAAAGGAAAAGGGGCCCATGCCAAGGGAAGTGACGGTCAAAGAGGGGCCCGTTATATGACTGTAGCGGTCCGAACATGGCGCGTTAAACGCTCTGAACCTGCATAGTTGTGAGCTTTTACCTTTGGGCTTGCCCCTGCATTCTGCACACACTTAGACATTAAAACAAGTTAGATCTGTTCTTAGACTCAACCCCTTGCCTTGAAGCAAGTTAGAAAAATGACCGTTTCTTGATATTTGGTCAAGGGGTGGAGCCTTATTAAATAGGCAAAAAACATAATGAAAATGCGATGCATGCTATGCATATGATGGTATTTTGGGGGTTTTGGAAAATCTTTAATGTTTTTGGAATTTGAAAATATTTGTTGTTTTTGGATTTTGAAAATATTTGATTGTTTTTGGATTTTGAAAATATCTGTTGTTTTTGGATTTTTGGAAAATATTCGTTGTTTTTTTGATTTTGGAAATATTCGTTGTTTTTTTGGATTTTTGGAAAACCAGTGCCTCTCTAGCAACACGAGACCTCCCTTGTTTTAGCTTGAGTCTCGAGACCGGCGTGCAATAGCGTGGCGACCCCTGGCCGAGACCTGATCATCGTGACGGTGTTTTTACCAAAACCATACCTAGGGTACTCGTCTCAGTCCTAATAAAGAAAAAAAGAACACGGGGGTAAGCTTAGGCCAGGTATGAAAGTTTTTAGAACTTGATTCCCTCACCGTACAACCTTTTTTTAGAGATTCGGTCTGTTGTGCCGGGGCTTTTTATGTCTGTCATCGAACCTTCGTCCACTTAGGCATGCATGCGACCGGGCTCATAACGTCCCGCGGGGAACTGTACTGCCACTCTTGTCATGCCTAATCTTCTTTTTCTTTTGGAGCTTTTGAGAATTCGTTCACAGACCTTGAGATGATGCTTTTGATTTCATGGTAAAGAGCATTTCTTTTCTTTTCTTTTCTTTTCTTTCTTGTGGAGTCAGGTCATAACGGACTTGCCCCTATTTGAGACCTCTTCTCGTTAGGGAGTTTGGATCGGTTGTCGCCTTCTTATTCACTCCTTGCCTCTGGATGCAGCCGAAGAATGAAATGTACAGGGACTTTGACTTTCCCTCAAAGCATGGCCGAGGAAAAACGGTGTCTTTTAAGCAAGGAACCCGACCAGGGGCGTCGTGTAGTGTGTGTTTGCCTTACTCAAGACTCTCTTTTGAAGATAGGGAGGCAGTTCTTATTGCCGGAAAAGCACATGGTTTAGATTTTTAAGGAAAGAAACGCTTAAGATACAACCCATTCCACGGGTGAGAGAGCTCCTCACCTTCCGCGTTGATTAGACGATAGGCATTCCCTGAATAAGCTTCTTTTATTACAAACGGCCCTTCCCAGTTAGGTTGCAATTTAGACCTAGGACCTGCAGACCGAATGAATTTGCGTTTCAAAACCATTTCACCCTTGCAAAATTTTCGTTCAATTACCTTCTTTTGAAAATAACGCGAAACTCTCTTTTGATAAACAGATACGTGATCGGCCGCATTCATCCTCTTCTCATCTAGGAGTTCCAGTTGGACCAGCAACGCCTCTCGACGTTCATCGAGATTAAGTTCCTTATCGAGCTGTACTCTGAGTGAAGGGATTAAGATCTCATATGGGAGCACCGCCTCCATCCCGTAGGTTAGAGAATAGGGAGTTTGTCCCGTAGGAGTACGGACGGAGGTGCGGTAAGCCCACAGAGCTTCCACCAATCTTTCAGGCCAATCAGAAAATTTATGCGCTTCGCATGTTTTCTTAATGATTTTAAGAAGAGTTTTATTAGTGGCTTCGGCTTGACCGTTGCCTTGAGGGTAATATGGTGATGAATGATGCAATGTAATTTTGAACTTCTTACAGAGGTCTTTAAGCTCCTGGGAAACGAACTGGGGTCCGTTGTCGGTGATGATGCTGCTTGGCACTCCGAACCGCGAGATGATATTCTTCATGATAAAGCGGCACACCGTTGTAGCTTTGATCTCTGCGTACGCCTCGGCTTCGGCCCATTTGGTGAAGTACTCAGTTGCTGTGAGAATGAAGGATTTCTGCTTGGTCTGAGAATTAGGATCACCGAGTGGGCCGACGACGTCGAAAGCCCACATAGAGAATGGCCAAGGAGCGGTCATAGGATGAAGAGATGAAGCTGGAGAGTGGATTTTATCAGCGTGGAGTTGGCATTTAAGGCACCTCTGGACATAGAGGGAGCAATCCTCCTCCAGAGTGGGCCAGTAGTAGCCCTGCCTAAGAATCCTCTTCGCTAGAGCCTGGCCATTGACATGACCTCCACACTCGCTGGAATGTGCTGCTTCTGCTACTTTCCAAGCTTCCACATCATCTAGGCATCTCATGAGCATTCCATTAGTAGCGCGCCTGTACAGTTCTCCTGCAATGATAGTGTACCTTGCGGCGGCCCTTCTTATTGCTTTGCGCTGCTCAGCTCTTGCCCCTTCTGGGAATGCCCCTTCTTTGCAAAATAACTCGATTTCATGGTACCAAGGCAATTCTTCTTCATCCAAAATCTCCTCTAGTTCTGCCAATGATACCTCCTCGAGATCTTCCTTTTCAGCTCTCACTTCTGCAGACTTCCTAAGGTTGGTGAACCAAGGATCCTGGAGAGAGGGTGCGTCCATCCTCTGGACGACGACAGTCTCAGTACTACGACTGAGAGGGAAGGATAAGGAGGAGGCCAGAGATGCCAATGCATCCGCCAGAATGTTCAGAGAACGGGGAGTATGGATATAGATTAGCTTGCGGAATCGCTTAGCGATGAGCGTGACCAAATCTTGATAGGGCTTGAGCTTGGGGTCACGGGTACGGTAAGTGGACAGAACTTGCCGTAAGACGAGCTGAGAGTCTCCTATGATGTTTAAATAACGCGCGCCTAAGAGATAGGCGTGCTTCAAGCCGGCCAGGAGAGCCTCATACTCAGCGATGTTGTTGGTAGCAGGAAATCGAAGTTGATAAGCGAAGGGGATGGTTACTCCCTCTGGAGTAAGCAAGACAGCCCCGATCCCTTGGCCCTGTGAGTTAAGCGCACCATCAAAGTGCAGAGACCAGAAGGGATGCTGAGAAAGGACAGAGAGATGCTCATCAGGGAAATCGTCCTGAATAGAGTCGGTGTGAGGAATAGGGAGATGTGCAAGATGCTCAGCGATGGCATATCCTTTGACTGCCCTCTGAACGACAAAGGTGATATCGAATTGAGAGAGGAAGCTCTGCCAGCGAGCTAACCTACTAGAAAGAACGGGCTTTTCTAAGAGATAACGGATCGGGTCCATTCTAGAGATCAGCCTAACTGGGTGGGCGAGAAAGTAATGTTTAAGCTTCTGAACTACCCATACTAAGGCGGCACAAGTCTTCTCCATAGCGGGGTACCTGGATTCAGCTGGATTAAACAACCGAGAAAGATAGTACGCAGCCCGCTCTTTTCCTTCGTCATCCACTTGTGCTAAAACCGCCCCTAGGGAGTCCTCAATGACCGAGATGTATAGGATCAGGGGTTTCCCAGGGACAGGGGGTTGCAAAACCGGGGGATTGGATAGATATTCCTTGAGGTCCTCATAGGCCTTTTGACAATCTTGATTCCATTCGAACTTGACCCCCGCCTTGAGCAATTCATAAAACGGACGGCACCTTTGAGAATGCTGGGATATGAATCTTCTAATGAATTGCAATCTACCAATCAGTCCTCGAAGTTCCGTAATGTTCTTTGGCGGAGGCATATCCATGACGGCCTGTGCTTTGTTAGGATCAATCTGGATCCCCCGTTTGCTCACTATGAAACCTAGCAGCTTCCCCGAGGAGACTCCGAATACGCACTTCTTCGGATTCATCTTTAGCTTGTACTCCCTGGCTCTCTGCAGCACTTTAGCCAAAATAGAGGGGTGTTCTTCCTTTGATCTTGACTTCACCAGAATGTCATCCACGTAAGCTTCCATATAGATGTGCATCATGTCGTGGAAGATAGCCATCATCGCCCTTTGATAGGTGGCGCCTGCGTTCTTTAATCCAAAAGGCATAACTACATAGCAGTATGTGCCCCAGGGCGTGGTGAAGGAAGTTTTCTCTTGATCTTCAGGAGCGAGACGGATCTGATTATAGCCCGAGTACCCATCCATGAACGATAGAGCTTCGTACCCGGCAGTGTTATCAACAAGGACGTCTATATGAGGCAGCGGGAAATCGTCTTTAGGACATGCTTTGTTAAGGTCCCTGAAATCAATGCATATGCGCACTTTCCCGTCCTTCTTGAGAACAGGGACTATGTTTGCCACCCACTGAGGATATAAAACTACTCTGACGAACTTGGCCTTGTAAAGTTTGTCGACCTCTTCCTTAATCCGCAAGGCCATGTGGGGGTGAAATCTTCTCGACCTTTGTTTAACAGGTGTTGCCCCTGGTTTAAGCACGAGTCGGTGTTCCACTAAGGAGGGGTCAAGACCTGGCATGTCCTCATAAGACCAGGCGAAAGAATCGCTATACTCCCTCAGTACCTTAATTAGATCCTCTTCTACCTGTGGAGGGAGATTAGCTGAAATATTGATGGGCCTTGGATCTTCTTCTGTTCCCAAGTTGATTTCCTTTGTAGGTTCATCCACTGCCGTCGACGGCTGGTCGAATCTCTTCAGTCCCTTTGCATATAAGTCGGCAGTGTCCTCTACGTCGCTGTCTTCATCAATTGGGTCTTTCTCATCCAGCACTTCATAGACGCCTAATCCGTCATCGCTCCACACCCCTTCTATTTCCTCTTCATCTTCAATTGCAATCGCCGTGGCGACGAATTCTGGGCACTTCAAAAGAGCATGACACCGCTGAGCTAGATCTTGCAAGAACCTATCAGGAATAGATCGGGAAGGATGCGCAAGCGAGCGCGGCTCAGGAGGGGAAGGGTTGAACGACCTAGAACAAGACCCTACTTCTTTAGACCTAACTGACTCTTCTTCTCTAGACTCGCTAGGCCCTAACTCTGACCTAGGAGAGAGGAGGCTTAATGGAAGGGAAGGAGCAGGGGACTCGTGCCCCTGGAACGAGGAGGATGGAGACAGGATAGCATAATCTTCCACTGAAATCTCCGTTTCAAATTTGACGTTTTTTTTTTGGAGATCAGTGGAGACCACGCAGCACGACGGAGGAGGCGGGAGCTGCATAGGGAACAGCTCAGGAAAGATGTAATCGAAGAAAAGATCACAAGAGGAGGAACCCCACATCTCGTGGATTTGAGAGTTAAAAAACGGAGGGATGGGGAAAGCAGGCAGATTAATGGGGCAGCGAGGCCCATAAGCAAGAGGATTGATTGGAATCTGGAATGGATCACTGAAAGACGGATTAATCATAATCGGAGGAGGACGGGGTACAAACCCCTTCAGCTGGATCATGCACTGAAAATGAGAGGAGATAGAGAAAGAGCAATCAGCGAGCTCCCTTCTTTCTTTGAATCATCACCAGGCCGCTTCTTCGGCCTCCACTGCATAAGCTGAACCTTCTGTGGCTTCTGGCTGCCTCTTTCACAAAACAGCCCCTGGAGGGCCCAGCTGTAGTCGATCACATCGTCATTTAGCCCCCTTGGCAATGGGGGTGGACTGGTGACTGGACAAACCGTGTCGGTTTCTGACTGGACTGGCTTCGCAGCTAACGTGCCCGGCTGTGGGGGCCCTCTGACAAAATGCTGACGGTAATCCCAGGTAAGCGGCCCAGAGTCACCCATCATTGATAATGCTGTCTCCTTGTAACCGAGACCTCGTCTGCCCATTTTTCTTCCTTTTGGTATGGGCTTGGTCATCCCTTGCAGCTGTGCACCGAGGCCTCTCCCCGGTTGATAGCCCAGTTTCAATATAATGTTCCACCCCTTTGAATCTCGAATCTGCGGCTTTGCCTTGATATTGACCGGGGTAGTGACGGGCCTAGGAGTGGTGTACGCCCAAGGAAAGTTTAGGTCTAGCACTGATAGCACGGGCCGGCTGCTTGGCCAGAGAGTAGGAAGAATCTGTTCAGAGATGGCCTTCACTGACTGTACCGTGGATAAACTTTTAACTTTGACGACCCTCCCTTGAAAAGGGAATTTAATGCATTGGTGCGCGGTAGAGGGCACGGCGCCAAGTGTGTCGATCCAGGGACGACCCAAGATAGCCTTGAACATAGGGTCGATATCAAGTACATAGAATTCTACAGCCATGGAAAGAGGCCCGAGCTCAGCCTGAATAGTGACTACCCCGTGACATGCCCGCCTTGAGTTGTCGTATGCTGCTATAGTGGTGGGGGTAGGCCGTAGTAACTCCTCAGATATATTGCAGGCTCGGAGAGTGCTGAGGGGGCAGACATTAATTGAGGCCCCAGTGTCGACCAGTGCTGCTTCAACGTCGACTTTGTTCAAAGTAATTGTTATGCAGAGCGGCATTTGTCGAGCCCCCGGAGGTGCAAGCTCGGTCTCAGAGAATGTGATTGCCGGCCCTTTAGAGATAGTTGCTAGTGCCGTTGGTAGACTGTCGACTGCCATGTCTTCACTAACCATGACCTTCTGCAAAAAATCCCTCAGTGCATCTTGATGGAGAGTGGACCTCTTGATTAACTCCAGCACAGATATCTTGGCGGGTACTCGATCTAGATGATGCAGTAAATCATATTGAGTCCCCGGTAACGGTTCAGCTTCCTCTTGCTCGGCCACCGGTTGGGAAGACTGGGGATTGCTAGTAGTGGCGTAGTTCCGATGGAACATCTTCCCGCTCCTTAGAGCACAATTTGCCGCGGCATCGGGGGATAGTATGATGGGCCCTGCGGGGCGAATGAGCGGAATAGGTGGCGCGGGGGAGGCAGTTTGGTAAAGCGGAGGGTTGGTGAAGTTAATGGGGGATGCGCGGATGATAGGTGAAGGATTGGTGGGTGGTAGGGTGGTGATGGACGTGGATGCTGGTGAAGGCAGGGTGAATGAATGGGTAAGGATAGGTGCGGGATTGGATGGTGGTGTGATGACGGTGATGGGGGTTGGCGAAAGATACGACGGGATGGCGAGCGGATTTGGCGGAGCGGGTGTGAATTGTGGTATGAGCGGAGAGGGTGTTGGTTGTGTAGGGAGGATGAAGGAAGGTTTGTGGTGGAAGGCCATGACCTGTGGTGCGGCGCCATCATCATCAAATGACCACTCGTCGTTGGAGGCTGGTGGTTGAACTACATTAACTTGTGCCGGTGCTGGCGGCTGTTGCGGAGGAGCGGGTTGATGGTTCGGCATCGGATTCTGATGGATGCCCAGATCTTGTGCTTGCTGCGGTGGCTGCTGTTGTGGCGGCTGCTGCGGCTGCGGTGCTGGATGCTGCTGCACTTGCTGCCCCTGCGGCTGCCTTCTCTTCTCTTTGATTTCCATAATGGCCCTATGCATCTCGGCCCAGTCTATTCTCTGTCCTTCGTGTAAGTCGTACACGAGATCTCGGAAGTGAAAGCATCCTTCTATAGTGTGACCCGGCTGCCGGTGGAACATGCAATACTTAGTTTGATCAACAGCTGGGTTCCAAACAGTCCTTTCTGGAGGAAGTTGAATTGCATTTACTGCCATGAGCGCTGAGAATATGTCTGTAAGTGTCTCTGGCAATGGAGGATACTGGGCTCTTCTGGGAGCCGGGCGCTTGCTATTGGGATTATTATTGTTGTAGCCGCCGGGTGGAGGGACGTTATGATATTGCGGTGATGGTGGTGGTTGTTGTGGTGCGGTGAAGGTGTTTTGCGGGATGGTGAAGGTAGGCGGAGGGTTTTGTGGAGTGTTTTGAAAGTGTTGCGGAGCGGAGTTTTGCGGATTGCGGGGGCTTTGGTTGTAGCGGAATGGTGCGGCTTGGTAGGGAAAAGCAACAGCTTGTACTTGCTCATTTGTCTGGACTCCTTCGGTAACCGGCCCCTGTGGTTTCTTATGGTACTTGGGCTTTTGATTTTCGAAAAGAGAATGGATAGGGGAGTCCTTAAACTGAGTTTGTATAAATCGCGCCCGGCTATACAGTTGATGCATATTGGCTATATCGTTCATTGCCAGGATGTTCTTGAAGGTGGGCGTAGCATTTGAAATTAGCAGTTTAACTTTTTCTTCCTCTGGAATATGGCCGGGCACCCTGGCGGCCATCTGCCTCCATCTATCTGCATAAGTTGCGAATTCCTCATCCGGCTTCATTTTCTCGGCCACCAGATCTGTGAATGAATATTCCGGGCCGACCCGATCTTGAAACCGCTGAATAAACTTGTCCTTGACCACTTTGAAGCTCTCGGCCTCTTCTAGGGGCAGAGAATAAAACCATTCCAGAGCAACGCCATCCAATGATCGGCGGAATAGGTACGCCATAAGGCGATCATCATATTGGAACTGCGCCGATTCATACAGAAAATCCCTCACATGGATGAAGGGATTGCTGTTCCCATCATACTTACGGTAGTTGGGGAGCTCAGACTGCGGAGGGAAACGGATGTTCTGGAAGCTTGGGACGGGAATATCAGCCAAGGATTGTGGGCCCACCTTCTTCTGGAGAAAATCAAGTTGTTGCTGCATGGTGGCCCACTTATTAAGCAAATCCTGCTCTCGAGAGGGAGCAGGGGCAGTGAAGGGAGTTGATTGTATCTGGTGAGCAGGAGGAATGGCGGTTGCCGAGGGCGGGAGCCCATAGGACGGAGCAGAAGGATAACTAGTGGAATTAGGGGGGCCGTAAGAAGGATACTGGGCCTGAGATAGACCCGGATTGGAGTGAAATTGGGCCACCCCGTGCTGTTGGGGCAAGAAATCGGATGGGCCCACGAGGACCTGTGGAGCCGCCAGAGCAGAGGGGTGATAATCCATCGGAAGAGAGGGGATAGGCGATTTCCCCTTATCAAAAGATTGATGGGTCGAATTGGAGGATTGACCCATCTCCATGCCAGCAAAGGTGATGGTCCGGGGCTGGACCGGGGTGAGCTCAATCGGGGTGGGCTGAACAGACGGCCCAATAATGGAAGAATTAGAGTGCCCCTGGACGGTAGCGGAGGGAGGAGGATTGGACCCTTGCATGGCCTGATAGAGGACCTGGAGTTGGGTCGGATCCAACTGGGCCATCATATGGAGGACAGAGCCCGCGGAAGGAGCGGATAAAGAAGGGATGACCTGACCACCTTCTATGGGAGTGGAGGATGAGAGAGGGGCGGTCCCCTCTCCAGCGGAGAAAGAAATAACCCTCGGGGGGTTCTCAAGGAGCCCTTGAGGAAGGGAATCCTCTTGGGAGCGAGGAGGATTGCAGGATGCCATGGTAGATTCGAAGAGGGGATTGGAATAGAATGTGAAGGAGGAAGCGACTCGAGGAGATGATTCGGACGAACGAAAACAACTCCACATGCAACGGACAACCTTGATAAATGCAAAACAACAAACACAACAAACACACAATGAGCAACCGCACCTAGGTGATTCAAACAAGATATAAGTGATAGGGAATGAAGACACTCAAAAGCCAACCAAGTTGCTTAAGATGATGCAAACAAAGTTTCTTTATGGTTTCTCCTTTGGAACTTTAGTGAATTGATTGATATGTGCTCTCTCCAAATGGGTTCCTGATAGGAGGTGGATATGGACTTGGCTCGACTTTAAGTGTGACCACTCCTTCACTTATGCAACCCTAGACACAAGGGGGGAAAGGTACAACCGGCCCGGCGTCCGTGTGGGAATCCACGGCTCGCGGGGACTTATGGAGGTCCCTGCTGTGATTTCCTAGTCGGCCCCAAGGAATATGGAGACGAGAGGTCCTCACAACAAGGTAGGAAAATGCAGTCTAATATATGAAAAGATGGATGACCCTATGTGCACCGGAGTGCATGCAAAGTCTAGCCTAGAATCTAGCAAACAACGGTGCACATAATGATATGAAGATATGAATGGAATTATGGCAGAAATCAAGCAGCACCCAAGCAATAAATCACAGCCAAAAACTGCGGAAATAACTGCACCTCGGATGCGTACCTGCCAGGAGAGTGACGGACGAAGGCCCCTGCGTCAGAGCCAAATAACGGTCAGAGACCAGACCGCCATAAATAATGTAACGCAGGGGTTCCAGACCGTCGTATGAGCCAGGGAACCAAAAAAACAAACTGAAGTAACAGGAAAACCCGTGAAAGCTCACACCACAGAGACAAGCGACGGCCTGATGTCCCCGCGTCAGAACACTGTAACGCGCCGAGACAGGGCCGTCATATGATTCAGAAAACCAGAAAGAGGGGTGAAAACAAAGGGATCAGAAGACAACTGAACAAACAAATGATGGCAGGTTTAAACAGGAATCAGAAGCACGATTGGCACTAGTTGTCCCACCGTGATCGCCAAAAAATTATCTGTTGATTGTTTGTTTACCTATCTCTTCTTATCTTCTTTCTTTTTTTGTTGATTGTGAGGGTTTTGAAAAATGATATGGCGAGATGATAAATAAACTACCAAAGATCAGCTCAACCTATGCACATGTGAACATGAACCTAGGCAATCAAATCTAACTCTAGCATGGGCATGCTATCTCAATCAAATTACGCTAAGGGAAAAACAAAAACACACGCCGGGGCGTGGAGCAAAGATAAATAAAAACACACCGCTAGGGGTGGAACAATCAAGGGGAATAAAGAGATTTGATGAAAAAGACAGCTAGTGCCCAACACTAAGGAAAGTCGTGATCGCCACCAAAGTAAACACAAGTCAAAGACTCGAATATACCTTGGAAGTAGGTGGATGAAACACCCGCCCACGGGAGAGAAAACCAAGGAAAGCCTGCAGATCAACTTGCAAATAACGGTCCAAACCCTGTGCGTCGCTTTGAAATAACGGTCGTACGATAGACCGCCAGAAGGAAATAACGCTCCTGCACCTGACCGTCAGATAACCTGCAGTGAAAAGATGTGAATTCTTTGAACTCCAACCCTTCCAGCCGGCTAGAAGGCTTGGGCCTCGTGCTAGTGATCCTGTAAAACCTGCCAAGGATGTAGAAAGCAAAACAAGACAACCTCAATTAGCCCTCAACATAAGTATAGCATCAATCCTTAAAAAGCTTAAGAACATCAAAAGGAGAGGGGATTACCGGGGAGTTGTTGGTTTTTTAACCCCTCTGGGCGTTTTTTAAGTTTAGGAGGATATGTGTATGCTTAGCAACAGTGAAAAACGTGGAGGAAGAGGAGGGACAATGCTTTTGATTGATAAAATTAAGGGAAACTTGAGCATGCAATGATGATCTTGACAAGCTAAAACCCAAAATTACTCCCTTGACTTGGAAGATGGACGTGGGAAGCAGCTCCTCCTGGATGTAGATGGCTCCTGAATTTGGCAGCACTTCGTCGTGAATCAAATCTTCCTCCTCTTGGGTCATGAAATCAAGGGTTCTATTTATAGACTCCCTCAAACTCTCAGGTCGAGTTGAAGATAAATCAGCCAAGAAAGGAGGATAATCCTTAGCAAATCCTTGAGGATAATATCAACAAGAGTCCAAAGAAACAAACGAGAGGTCCTGAGGATTAGAATTGAAGGAGATAATGCCAATCCAAAACCCTATCTCGTCCACGGAGTAGCAGAGAAAAGGCCTGAACTGTCAGGACTCTCTGAAGGAAGTAACGGTCTTACGATAGACCGCCACTTGGAAATAACGCTCCAAGGCATTACCGTCATTTTCAACCCTATCCAAAGGATAAGATCGACGGGAAGAAGATCTAAACAATAGGACTCTGCAAGTAAGTAACGGCCAGGGCATAGGGCGTCATAAGTAAACAACGGCTAGGGAGTAGACCGTTATTATCAAAGGACAACGAGGCCCTAAATCTTGGGACTCTTCAAAGAGTAACGGCCTAGGCTTCATGCGTTATTATGAAATGACGCGCCTAGTCCAGACCGTTATTGTCATTGATTTTCAAGAAAATAGAATGGAGGGATTGCCAAGCTTTTGAACGAAGTGCCACCAGGAACCAGGTCTAATCCAGGAATTGAGACCCAGAAAATAGGCTTCAACTGATTAAAAGGAATTCAATGAAGAGTGAACAACTCGGAGCATCATATTGAATAAATAAAGAGATGACCCGACTTATTGGGTATAAAACGGGTGTCAACAACCCACTGCTGGGGAACATATTGAGGTGGAACCGGCTCTGAGTAAGCGCTATATCCGCCTGCTTGCTTCATATTGGTTCAACCTTTATGATCGGCTAACCTTGTGCTATTGGATTTGCTTTTCACAGCGCCGCTGGAGGCCAAGGCTGACGTGGCCTTCTCGCCACCTCAGGAGATCGACCCACTACCCGACGATGGGTTCGATTGTGAGATAGATATGGAGTGGCTCCTTTGTCTAATGGACGAGGATGCCCCCAGTGTTGAGACCTTTCCCAATTTCGAGTCATGGAAGGTTTCAAAGGATGCCCAGCCAGGTAAATAATTCTGAGACAGAGCATGTTGTGTTTATGGCTGTACTCAATTTTAGGAGTTGACATAGTTGCTGGTGTCGTGCAGAGGTGGCCGGGGCAGCAGAGACCGCAGCTCCGTCTGAGATGCGAGGCGAGGTGCCCCTATTGGTTGACGGGCAGGAGCCAGCAACAACCCAGGATGGCTCGGGTAAGTATTGAATCGCTACGGAGGGCGTTGCCCTTCCGTTGTACAATTGTTGGGCCGCAGACATTGACTGGGTTTATGCTTGTTACTTGCCAGGTGAGGATCCAGTCGCCACTCTGGAGATGATTCAGGAGCTAGTCCGTATTGGACCATCGGTGTCCCTTCCCTCCTTTGAGGGGGAGCATGGAGGGAGGAGTGCTTCAGTGCCGCCCACGGCTGGAGAAACATCCAGTCTGTTACCACAGCTGTTGGCGGGGATGGGCCGTGTTTCCCTGCCAGCTGTAGTGTCAGCCTGCACTGTGGGACTGGTCGGGTCTTCAAGCATGGGACCCTCAGGTATGTAGCTGGGGACATAACTACTTCTGGTAAGCCCTTTGTGTTAATTGTCTGATAGTGCTAAGATCCGGTCGGCATTGTTCATAGGTACTCCTTGGCCTCTAGAAGAGGGTGAGCTACCCCGCGATAGGGCTGAGGTGGTGGGAGAGGGGCCCGCGGGAGTGGCTCCAATTGAGAGTGATGAGGAGATCGTCGACATTGAAAAGGTTTCGGAGGGGAGTGCTCTGGCCGGGGAGTTTCTTGTTCGCAACTCTTAGCTGGGGAGCCACCCTTGTATGAAGCTGGGTCGTGTAGTGACCTTGTTTGCTTTGTTGGTTTACAGGTGCTTCTGGTTCAACCGCCTCCAGGAGTTCGTCAGAGGCTTCGTCGAGCTCTCCCGATGACTGCAGCTTGGAGATGGAAACGGAGGAGAGTTCGAGCTCGAGCCCTTCATCCTCCGGGGTCTCTGCTAGTAGGACAACTTCTGGAGGTATATGGTGGTTCTTCCCATCCTCATTTGGTGTTTGTTTGCTCTATATGGCAGAGTGCTGACGTTCTTGGGTTGCCCGCAGCATCAGAGTCTGGAGAGGAGCACGCGTCGGCTCCTGGCGCGGGCAAGCAGGAGGAGCCCCTTGTCCCACCCATGCTTGCTGGGGACGATCGGACGGTGGAGGAATCACTGCCCTCTCCGACCCCAGCGGGTGATACTGTCGAGGCGGAGGAGTGGTTGCCTTCCCCGACCCCAGCAGATGACGCCACAGGGATAGCCGGACTTGCTCTAGGTAAGGAGCCAAGACTTATCTTTTTTCTCAGGTTTTTCACCTTATCTGTCGAAGGAAGTCTTGCATGTATTGCTCACTCCCTTTGGTGTTTGTCGGGACTATGCAGGTTCCACTGGAGTGCTAACCGTGTCCGACGACCTCTCCCTGGGTTTAGGGGTTGAGTGGCCTACATCTGCTTCTCCGCCAGAGCCATTGCTGGAGGCGAGTGTAGGTGTCACCCTGCTCTAGAGGGCACGAGGCTACTCGTAGAGCGACCCTCTTCCTTCTCCAGAGGATCTGAGACAGCGGCTGCGGGAGTGCACACAAGGCTACCACGTGCTTGGCTTCCCACGTGAGCTCTTGATGTCCGGGTTAGCTGGGATCTGGGCCGAGTACCTGTGACTCCGTGAGGCTTAGGAGCAGAGGGCTCAGAGGCTAGCGGCGATCCGAGAGGCACAGGAGCAGCGGGCTCAGCTTGTGTCAACCGTAGCTGAGAAGAGAAGTCACGCCGAGGCGACTGCGTTGGCATCTCAAGAACGCGCCGCACAGCTGAGGGAGGTGGAGAGCCGGGCTGAGGCCTTGAGGAAGGCCTGGGAGGAGCAGTAGGTAGTCGCCGAGCATGTCCAGGCTGAGTGGCAGGGGGCCGAGATGATAGCCGGAGCTAGCGCTCAGCTCTTGTCTACCTTGGAGGTGTGCGGCTGCGGACTCCCACCTTGCGGTGCTGGAGGGGATCGAGCCTGAGATTTGATTGTATCTTTCTCCTTTCTTGTTTGTGCTATCTGGAGTGTACAGATTTTGTCACCCCAAGAGCATGTCTTGGGCTCCTTTTATAGAGTATTAAAGACAAACTCCGGATCTTTTGTTTGCTGGGTTGTTCCCTTCCTTTTTCGATGGAATGGAGTGGTGTGCATGAACTGGCGACCACTTATCATTAGTCATGCTTGCTTGTTCTACGATACACTAGCATGAGTGATAAGGGACAACATGCACTGGGCTCAGGGAACCCGATGTTAGGAACTAGAGGCTGAGCACTGGGTACTAGGGGAAAGAAAGGGCCACATGTGGGGGCCAATCCTCTTGGAGGATGAAAGCCTGCATACCATGGACCCAAAGTAAGCCCATAAGAACGGGCCAGTTTACGTGGTTTAGGGTTATAGAGGTGATTCTAGAGCGTGTATTGACCCCGAACCGGATGGTGGAGTATTGGCTAGCATTATGCCGTTAGCCTAAAAATGGGATTCGCATGTGTCTGGGAAACTGGGATTGAGCTGGTTGGGTGGCCTAGGAAGACGTGGCAACCAAGACCGGGACTGGGACAAGGACTCGAAATTGAAACTGGGACTGTGACTGGAGATGGGGACTGGAGCTAAAGCCAGCTGGGTGACCTAGGAAGGTGTGATAGCTGGGAGCTGGAGCTGGGACGGATGGCTAGCCTGTAGAAGCGTTGTAGCCAAAACGGGAGCTAGAAGCTGAGTAGGTAATCTGCGAGGGCATTGTATCCGAAACTGGGGCTGGAGACTGGGGGCTAGAGCCGAAGCTGGAACTGGAGATTGGGCGGCTGGCCTGTGAAGGCGTTGTAGCCAGAGCTGGAACTGGAGACTGGGCGGTTGGCCTGTGAAGGCGTTGTACCCTGAGCTGGAACTGGAGACTGGGCGGCTTGCCTGTAAAGGCGTTGTAGCCAAAACTGGAACTGGAGACTGGACGGCTAGCCTGTGAAGGCATTGTAGTCGGGACTGGGAGCTGGGACTCGGGGTGACCAACCCTCGGGGGTGTAGTGGCCACCGTTGTCATGTGGTGACGTTAAGCTTGCCATCGGAGGGTGTCATAGCTGACGGCTCTCATGAGTGAAGAGTAAAGAGGGAGAGAGTTTTTCTTTTCTCTTTACCAGCCCTACCGCCCTTGTGGGTTTTCGCCAGGGTTGGCCCCCTTTTCCTTTTTCTGGTGCGCCCTTGTGGGTTTTCACACCGAGGGGTTACCTGATTTTGCCTGAGGTGCCCTCTCGGGTTTTTGCCTCAGCTGGGTTGGTGGCAATTTTTGCACCCGGTCACCTCCTTGTAATGGAGCCGACCAGGCCCGCCGGGGCATCTCCATTTTTAATGTCATTCCCTCCTTTTTTATATATTTTTTCTTTATATTTTTTTTGAGACTTCCGTCCATAGCGTGGTGCCGTCAGGGGACGTGACCTAGAACTTGAAGGTGTGGGTAGTCGGATATTGTTCTGCCATTAACAAGAGTTTTTACAAATCCCCATGCCATGGTGGCGAAGGGCCACTTCATCATGGCAAGATATGACTGGAGTTATGGCTGGTGGATCAGGGATTGCAAGAGAGAACTGGGATTATAATGAAACTTAAAGGCTTTGGATTTACAGGGGATGCAGGATGTAGTGGCATAGAATGATAAGTATCTGGGGATGTGCTGGGACGGAAGCCTACTGGGATGGTGACTAGGAGGTTGATCATCACAGGGACTGGTTGACCTGTAGTGTCGAAGCAAGGGCTGAAGGTTGGCCGAGCTGAGTGGGGGTAGTGCAAGGCCAACTGGGAATTATAGGGTTCATGCTCTAGTAGTGTAAGTCGATTGAAGACTGGCTCTTAGCGAGGATAACGACTCACCGAGGAGTGAGTGGAAGGCCGTTCCGACTGGTAGGGAGAGGAAGATTTTCTCGTTATCAGCTCTACCGCCCTTTCGGGTTTTCGCTAGAGCCGACCCCGTTTAGCTTTTTCCGATGGGCCCTAGTGGGTTTTCACGCGGAGGGGTTTCCCAATTTTGCCTGAGATGCTCTCCCGAGTTTTCACCTCAGCCAGGTTGCTGGCCTTTTTGCCCCCAGTCGCCCCCTTGTGGTGAGGATGACTGGGTATGCCAGGATATCTCTATTTTTAACCCCATTTTTTTATTTTGCTTACCTGGGAGCCCGATGGCTGGATTGTTACTGGCGCAGAGGTGCCCTTGCTCTTGTCGTGGCAAGGTCGAAGGTGGGAGGTTGACCTCCGAGAATGCCTGGCGGTGGTTCTGGGAGGGCTTGGCTGGCCCTGTTACTTGGCTGGAGATTGGAAGAAATGATTTGTTAGAACTCCCCTCCTCCCACAGGAAGGGGCCGATTTCACTGGTAGTAGCTGGGACGTGTGCCTTAGTCTGGCTGACGCATGAACTCGTGCTCTGGTGCATAATATAGCTTCATATGTTTGCCGTTGAGAGGCGGGAACGGTCTATGACCTTTGTGAGTGACAACCCTCGTAGACATTGTGGATGATGTATGGACCTCGCCAATTCATCTGTAATTTCCCACTGGAGCGCCCTGCCATGACCTCCTTTTCCTTGATCATGACGAGGTCGCCTTGCTTGAAAGCTCGCTACTTGACGAGCCTATCATAGGCCCGGGCCATGCGGGCCTGGTATACTTGCAAGTGTTTGTAGGCTTCGAGTCGCTTGCCTTCTAGATCGACGAGCTCTTCTAGCCTTCTCTGTTACTCACTCTCGTCTGGGTCGGCAAGGCTGGTGTGGACCGCCACACGGTAAGAAGCTAATTGGACTTCGATGGGGATAATTGCTTCTATCCCGTAAGTAAGGGAGAACGGCGAGCACCCCATGGGGGTTTTATAGACCGTCCGATAGGCCCATAAGGCTTTGAAGACCTTCTCACCCCAATCGCGTTTCCGGTGGCTAACCATCTTAGCCAGGAGCTTGCAGAGGGTCTTGTTGAAGGCTTCCGCCAAACCGTTAGCCTGGGGGTTGTAGACCGAAGAAGTTCTTCAGTCGATGTGAAATTTGGCCGCTAGCTGGTATACGGCGTTATTCTTGAATGGTGTCCCATTGTCGGACACTATGCGACTGGGAGTACCGAATCGGTATATGATGTTGTGCTGGACGAATCTTGCAACGATTTCCCCGGTGACCTCTCGCAAGGGGAGGGCCTTCACCCATCGGGAGAAGTAATCAGTGGCGGCCAAAATGAATTTGTGGCCCTTGGAAGATGGGGGGAAAGGCCCCGCGATGTCCATGCCCCACTAGGAAAATGGCCAGGTGGGGGTGTTGACATGTTTTCCTGTTTTCCCCTTTTGATTACCCTTCCAACCCCTTTCTTACCGTGCTAATGTAAGGAATCAAACGATATGTAAACGACAGGGGGAGGGTGTGAAGAGTGTGTGATCGCCACCAAGGTGACGAATGTAAGTTAATACACCGTACCTTGGAAAGGAAGGGGAGACACTCGCCTAGAAGATCACTGCAGCATTGCGCGGCTCTTGATGAACCGCCCAGACGATGCACGGTCACTCGACAGACCGCCCGGCAGCGCTTGGATTAAGGCGGGACAAGGAGCAGCTGGAATGCAGAACGGTTCAGAACCAACTGCTGAAGAGAGCTGAACAGTCGATAGATGGCTGCCCTGTCCGTCGAACGGACAGAAGAAGACCGCGCTGTATCACCAACTTCCAAAACGTGGGATCTCTACCTCCACCCTTCCCGGCCGGCTAGGAGGAGTGGGCCTCGTGTTGCGATGATGCTGACCTGCGAAACAGAGTGTAGAACACAAAAAGGCACCTAATATCAGAACTGCAACGTGTAGTAAATGCCAGAACGGAAAGAGATAAACATAACTAAACGGAATGGGGGATACCTGGGGGATTTTAAACCCCTAGGGGCACCAAAAATGTGGGAGGATGTGTGTAATGTGATGAGACAATGAAGAAAAACAGATGACAGAAAGGAGAACGAT
The DNA here is from genome assembly GCA_022559845.1 of Amorphophallus konjac. Classification (NCBI taxonomy): domain Eukaryota; kingdom Viridiplantae; phylum Streptophyta; class Magnoliopsida; order Alismatales; family Araceae; genus Amorphophallus; species Amorphophallus konjac. Next base: position 14,689,131 of record CM040129.1, read on the forward strand.
GCATGCGATGAGAAAACAAACGGTGGGACTAGCAAACTAATGACTCAAAAAATGGTGTACTCCCTGAACCGGAGGCCTATGCGGACGTAGAAGGCCTCCCTCCGTGTCTTGGGTCGCTCAATAATCCGGCAGAGCTTCGCCGTCGACCCGAAATCTCCCCCCCTCTCAAAGCTTGCCCTTTAGGGTCTATTTATAGAGCCTAAGAAGCTAGCCCCGAAATTAGGGTTTCCAATGAATATCAGCTCAAGATATCAAAAGAAAATCCGTAGATAATGCAATTATCCTCCAACCAGTCGAAACGGCGTCTCATTTGGTTGAGAAACCACGGAGAAATGGTTGGAACAAACTAAGGATAAAACCACGGATAGAGAGAGAAAAATCCTTAGTCTTTCAGCAATCGGACCATTGCGCGGTCACGCGATAGACCGCCCAATCCACTGAGCGGTCCACATCAGGACCGTCCAATCTGTCGGTGGAAATTAAATAAATAAAAAATATTATCCAAATATCTATCAAACTGACCGGAGTTTACGTCGTTGGACTCTCATGAATTGGGCAGTTCTTAATGGACCACTCAGCTCACGGGACGGCCTCAGACCAACCGTCCAATGCCTGTCGGTGATAAATCAGGATAATCTAGATAATTAGACAATTATCTGAATAACTAACGAATTCGGGGCTCCGAGAACTAGACGGTCACAAGACTACCATTCCATTACTTTGGACGGCTAAATGTGAACCGTGCAAAAGCTTTTTCGGTGGTAATCTAGAAAATCACCTTAATATCCAATAAATATATAAACGATTAATCCTTCACCGCCCAGTGTCTGAACGGTCACTCTGGTGACCGCGCAATGGCTTTATGCTTGAAAATTAATAAAATGTGATAAATCAAGCAAAACCAAGGCCCATTAAGCCCTGAATTGAAGCGGACCAAGTCAGGGAGGAAGGTACCCATAAAATAGGCCCAATAAGCTACCTGAAAATAGCCTATTAAGCAATAGACAACTTGAGGCATCAACAAATGATGGTAAGAGAAATGACTCAACTTATCGGTAAAAAACGGGTGTCAACAGATGCCCCTCCTTAACGTCCTCTTTGTAGGGGAGCGAGCGGAGGTGAAGCGAAAATGAGACGGAACATGGAGATGAAGCGGAAATGAAGCGGAGCGGACCGAAAAGCGGGCGTTAAGGTAAAACGACGCCCATTTTCTCCAACAAGCGATAAGAATCTTTCGGAAAACTCTGAACCATTCGCGAGGAGCGATTTAGACTAAAAGTGACACCAGTCTGGAGGAAATTACTAAATAAAAGAAAACACACGATCAACCTCATGGGGGACACAATCTCTCGGACCAATGAGGAGACTGAAATAAGCAACGAAAAGTAAAGGAACGGACTAAAACTCCAGATGGGGACCTCTTAATCAACCAAACCAAGTGAACAATCCCGAGAAAACCTTCCAACTCATAGGGGAACTGCTTCTCTTACTCAAACACTGAACACATAGCCAACCATCACTGATGGGACATTAGCAGGCAAACCATGGGTCGTGAATGCTCAAAAAAGGTGCATGATGCATGCTGGGCTAAAATAAAAGAAATCATTAAAACAAATGCGAAGAAAGCCACAAAATAGATAATACTCGAGAATAATATTACTAAGCTGGGAGAATCAGGGTCAAGACACTATCCGCAACCACAGTGTGCAGGATAGAACCATCCTCCCCAAGCTTTCCCAACCTGACGGCCTATCCGGAGATTGAACACGTGAACCTGGATCATCATCATTTTTGTTAAAGGGGAACATCAGATCCTAGAACACGTAGATAACCAACTGGTTCTCGAGATATTATAACATAATACCATATAGTAATACAATAAGGGATGTAAAGATAGAAAGCCATACCTGACTTACATGTGCAGGCGAAACAGCACGCGACTGATGGTGCAAAGAAGGTTATAATATGCAATATATATCATCAAATCAAATTTATCAATGAATTATGGAATGGAACATCAAAGGGGCCAAACAACATCATTTCAGCACATGAACGGTCACAAACAGACCGCTCAGAACATAGCACGGTTGCCCAAGGACCGTTCAATCATGAGCAATTTAAACCTGAATGTGAAGCCACACGGCCCTAATTCAGACCATGCCATTAATGAAACGGGCAAATCACAGCCGCTCAATGCAAAATACCGTTAATCCATAAATGGTCAGACCCAGACCGCGCAATATTGGAATGGTCTGGCGATAGACCGCGCAATATTGGCGACGTTTAAAACAAAAAAACCTTTCATCTCCTTCCCTCGCCACCGTAACCGACGGCGGGAGGGAAGGAGGAACACCACGGTCCTCCACAACCTCTCCCCCACTCTCTCATCTCTTCTCTCCACCTCCTCTCACTCTCCATCTCCCCATCTCACACTTCGTCCATGCGCCATAAGCACCAAGCTAGGCGCCCCCAAATGGCCGGAGAAGGAGAGACAGTGCCACCGCCGTTGGCAATGACCGCCGTCGAGGAGAACACCAACGTGCCACCCACCGCCGCCGTCTGACGTCGTAGAAGCACAAGGAGCCACCGTGGCCGAGGAAGAGGCACCGGAGGATGCACCGGTGATGAGACCTGCCAAGAAACTTCGAGACCCCGAGGTAGGTGCACTAAACCCCTCCCCATTTTCATTTTAATTCATGCATGTTAGCTCTAGGGGATAAAATAGGGTCACACGACCCCTAAAACACACCCTGAATGGCCATTTGGGCCCTGAACGGAGGTGGGGAAAAGAACTCCCATCGTCGGAGACGACGGTGATAACGCGGTTTAACAGTAACCGCTCAACAAAACCACGCGGTTCCCATAGGACCGCTCAACCTGTATGTGGCCCATGGGTGGCCGTTTAAAGAACACAAACCGACGTCATAGAACAGTTTTATGTAAACCGTCTAACATCAGGGTGGTCCAAGTCTGTCCGCTCAGAATGTGAAACGTTGAAAACAAAATGGTCTCCATCAGACCATGGAACATGGGATGGACCTACCTGGTCTGCTCAAACAAGGGATCATTTAGGAACAGAATGGCTATCCCCTAACCACTAAAAACCAGATGGTCGGTCGACAGATCGTGCAAACCCAATAATCAACCACTTAGAAGGGGAAGGGCCACGGTCAGGTGGGGACCGTATAATGATTGACCGGCCAACCGTGGTCTATTCCAAGGCAAACATCAGATAACAAGACGGCCCAAGGAGAGCCGAGGGATTATTGAAGCGGTTAGAGCTCAACCGTTGGATGGGAAAATGGTTCATAAGGGACCGTTCAGTGAGCTAAGAGTGAATTATTGAATTAAATGCCAGAAATTCTAAACTAAAATGCAATTAATCTAAATGTATGCAGGGGAAGCGTAGGACCCGGATCTCATGGCTGTAGGTTTGGGCAGTGTACCTTGCGCTGCCTGACTTCCAGCGTGAGAGGCTGAGAGTCATGGGATTCTCAGAGTTCCTGAGCATGGAGGTCAGCCGGTTTGACACACCGCTACTCTACGCTCTGCACGACCGCTGGGACCCAGTGAGTCGCACGTTCCTTTTCCCAGGGGGGCACATGGTCCCTACGCTCGAGGATGTGGCCCGGCTCACTGGCCTATGTGTGCATGGGTCGCCGGTTAGCGGGATCACTTATCCTGACTACCGGGATATGGACCAGGAGCTCCTGGGACTGGACTTGCTGAACCCAGAGCGGCAGTCCACGACACTGACACGGGCGAGTCTTCAGGATAGCCTCGGGCTGAGGAGAGCGGGGATCACGACCGGAGAGCTACCCGAGCAGCACCTCGAGAGGCTCGTGGAGTGAGTCAGACCACGAGTGGCGGCTGCGGCGGGACCGGAGGCGGATAGAGTACTGCGACGGTTCCTAACTTTGTTGTTCGGACGACTATTGTTCGCGACGCGAGGGGACGTCATCAGCTGCCGTTTCCTGTCGCTGCTTCAGGACCTCGACCATGTAGTCGACTTCGTGTGGGGAGCTGCCGTCCTCGCATTCCTCTTTGACACGTTCAGCTCGACATCCCAGCGGACGATGCTTGGGAGCTTCTCCCCTCTACTCCAGGTACGACTCTGACTTCCATTATGCACTTACCTATAGGACCGCTATGACTGCTATATGCTGACTCTTGGCGAAATGCAATGCAGGTGTGGGCCTACGTGTACCTACGTGGGCTAGGATGAGGCGAGGGGACCCACCTAGATCGGGTACCCATTGCTAGGAGGTGGACCGCAGCTCGGGAGAGTGGAGGCCTCCGGCGACAGGTCCGAGAGCTCCAGGACAACTCGGACACCCTACCGTACACCTCGGTACATTCCTAAACTTAAACCATTTAATTAAATGCAATTCTATATGATTATGATGCTGATGTGACTCTTATCTTGACAGGTGCGGTGGACTCCTTACACGGAGGAGGGACACGAGGGACAGCCCTGGGTGGCCGAGGCCCTCGCCTTCTCAGGCTGTGACGTGTGGCTACACTGTATGAACGTAGTGGAGCCACTCTACTACAGGCTGGTGATGAGGACGATCGGCGTCCCACAGCCAATAGTGGACTTCCCAGTGCCGGGAGAGCCCGTCAGCCGGCACCCGCGGGGCGCAGCGATGGTGGTGGATTGGAGTAAGCGAGCTGCGGAGCAGATCACCGACTGGGCAGCAGGCGGGCGAGTGGTTTCTTTTCGTGCAGAGAGTGACGCAGCGTACTACACAGCGTACGCCAGGCACTACCGGGACCAGGTGTTCCGTGGTGCCCGCCGACCGGTACGACTTTTAAACCCTAAATGCTCTTTCTATTATGCTTCCTACATGTTTATGCACTGATGTTTGAACTTTCTAAATGTAGATCGACCCTGAGGGACGGATCGCGGAGCTATAGGGGCTCCTCCACGCGACGATCCGTGAGCGTGACGAGGCCCGCCAGGCCCTGGCCCTACTGGTGAATCTTCAAAACCCTAAACTCTTTAAATTATGCAAATGTTTGTAATTATGCATGTGACTAACCTAGAGCTTTGGATGCAGCGCGCCGAGGGGACCCAGCGTCAGGGGACAGACGCTCCTTCTTCTTCCTCCACCCAGACTCCCGCAGATTGAGCCGAGCGGGACGCTGAGTTCACACGGATGGTGGCCCGAGCTGAGGCAACTGATGCCGCACTAGCCGAGAGGGTATGTAACTACTTTTCTTCCCTTTAATGCTTATGCTTATGATTATGAAATGCTGTGAACTGACCATGAATTGTGAATGCAAACGATTGAGCTGGCCGTGTCAGTAGGTGAGACTGCCCGACTACGGGAGGATGCTGAGCGCCTCCGTGTCGAGACTACCACGTTACGTGCAGACATGGCAGAGGCTTCACGCCTCTTTGTCGAGATGGAGCATTCCCGCGCAGGGACAGTGGAGACAGAGCTACTCCGAGCTCGGGCGGCGGAGGCAGAGCAGTACTGTGCCGAGGCAGAGCGGGCTCGGTTAGAGGCGGCCGAGCTACGAGGTGAAGTCCGGGCATTCGAGAAGATGACCCGGAGGACCAGAGTGGCAGCACTCACACGCATGGTTCCGTTAGGAGCTACTTCACGAGTTCATCCGGCCACCGGAGGAATGAGGACGAGGAGCGGCGCCGGCGACGTCGCGACGAGGCGACCTCAGCGATGCCTCCACCGAAGAGGCACGAGGGAGACGGAGACAGCGAGGGGGGTCAGGGAGAGGGCCAGACTGACCTTGTACTTGGGACCCCACCCTTTGTACATGATATGATATGATAGTGATATGCCTTTTTTGTTTTGATTTTTTGGATGTATAAATGTATGAATGAATGCAAATGACTAACACTGACTTACTGACTACGGCTACGACACGAGTGAGACAGACATGAGTGAGAGAGAGAGAGAGAGACGACACGAGTGAGTGGGTGAGGAGAGAGACACGACGGAGTGAGAGAGAGACACCAAACTGAGAGATGCCAAACTGAGGTAGAGAAGCCGATGAGAGAGAGAGAGACGTCGACTGAGAGTGGGTGATACAGGTAAGAACAAGTTAAAATGGGGGCTTCAGATAGCCAAACGGTCGAAAAGGGACTGCTCAAACCGCCACACGGTCCATCGTAGACCGTTCCAAACCTCTCAGGCAGGGTGGCCAAACGGTTTAATGTTGGCCGCTCAAAGAATTGGACGGTTCCATTGTGACCGTGTGATTGATGGAACGGTTGATTTCAGACCGCTCTACCGCCAGGATTCGAATCGTGTAGAAGCTTATAAATGGTCGACAAATGACCGTCCAACTGATGGGGCGGTCTGTCGATAGACCGCCCAATACTACGGCCTGAGATTCCGAATGGGACTCTCTTAGAAAGTCCTAACCCGAAGATGGATGTCCCAAACCGACCCCAACTCTATCCCAACTCGATCTAGACCTATCCTACCTCACTTCTAGTGGGTTTAGGCCTCTATCTAAGCCCTATAAGTAGGAGGGGGCTCTAAATTTGCAACTCACACCACACCCCTCTTTCTAGGTCTCAATCCTTTGCTAATCTTCATCAAATCACCATGAAAAGGGCCTTTGAGGGGAGTTCTATGGAGGGGGCAACTTATGAAGGGCCAAAGCCGGCCAGGAAGGAGCGGAAAGCGCTCCAACGGCTGACCGCAATCCCCCGACATCTCAGCTCGAGCCCTCTAAGCGAGGTAAGTTGTCATGAATTCCTTCAGTTCAAATCTTTCATTTACTCACGTGTTCTTTTCTTCTTTCTCCATCTCAGCTTCTCCCTGGCCCTAGGCGCTATTCCAGTTTGAAGTGGATGGCCCCCATGGTCCGTGCATTGCCCCTAGGAGTGATATCCATCCTGAGATCCTGGCACCTACACCCACTCTTTGTATTAGGTCAGAACTACCCAAAGCTTTCTCTTGATTGGCATAGCATCTCAGCTTTAGTAGAGATTTGGCACCCTCAGACCCATACATTCATTTTCCCATCATTTGAAGCCACTATCCTACTAGAGGAGGTAGAGACCTACTTCTATTTTCCTAGGTCCCATGTGGGAGAGGAAGACTCAGTGTGTCACACCGTTGCCCCTGTAGACCCTAGACTCATCTTGGGAGGGTTCATACTAGACAGCAGAGATATCAACACTTTCATAAGCCCACGTCAAATCCACCATCTCCCTCTTAGCCAGTGGGTAGTAGAACATTGTAGGAACAGGTGTGGGTGGGATGAGGCCATAGCCAAGGCCACGTCCATTTGCTTGTGTGGGGCTATCTTGTTCCCCTCAGTTGACCATGTGCTAGAGACTCCCCTTCTTAGTACCATCAGCGGCCTGTGGCAGGGTCTTTCTATTTCCTAAGCCATCCTAGCCTACTTGTACAAGGGACTCACTTCAGCAGCCTTAGGAGGTCCTCTCTTCAGCTCCATGATCCTCTTAGAGTGTTGGATGGGTGTGAGGATGAAATTCATTTGCAAGGAGGATGTCACTTCAGCTCGCAGGATCTTCGGAAGCCACCCCCTCTTCTTTATAGGCGGCGCATTCGGGTTCTCTCCACAGGTAGAGTGCAGGACAATAGAGAAGAAGACCAGGGATGAGTGGCGACTGCACGTCAACATGCTGCCCCTGGATTGGTTCGTGATGCACCCAGACTTCCTCCGCGACACCACTGTCAGAGCTCCCAGGAGGCCAGGCTTAGATCTAAGGCTCATGAGCGACACCGCACTGGCGATGTATAGCCCGTACCGGTGCTACTACAGGTCGGACTACCCCGGACTATTCTACCCGGACTACCCCACCTTCCCGCACTACCGGTGAGGAGGATTGGAACAGAGGAGGACGAGCAGGCGGTCAGGAGCACCCTGATCATGTGGGAGGTGAGCAGGGTGCTTACCCTACCAGCAGAGGTTGCAGAGATTCCGGCGACACGCCAGGCCTATGTTAGAGAGCTGAGAGAGATACGTCCCCGCGGGGATGCCCAGCGGAGGACTGAGTGATTTTTTTTTTCTTGCTATGATGTCGATGTAGAGATTTATGCTTAGAGAGGCTTGATAGATGAATGAATAAAGCTGATGATTTGACTGGTTTGAGTTTGGGCTTTTCCTTGTGTGATTGAGTGAGTTGGGATATGACTTTGAAACGCGCATGGTCACGGACTGACCGACCTTTCAGCTTCAACCTGCCCCTGCACATGTATAAACAAAAAAAATAGATTAAATCTATTTTAGGCTTAACCCCTTGCCGGTTAGCAAGTTGGGAAATGACCCGTTCTTGATTTTTGGTCAAGGGGATAAGCCTTATTAAATAGGCACGCAACAAAATGGAAATGAATGCAATGCATGTTATGAATGCAAATCATAAAAAAACCCTTTTTGTAATTTTGAAAATATTTAATTTTTTTAGATTTTGGAATGTTGGATTTTTTTCGAGTTTTGAAATATTTGATTTTTTTGAGTTTTGAAATATTTGATTTTTTTGACTTTTAAAATATTTGATTTTTTTGACTTTTAAAATATTTGATTTTTTTGGATTTTGAAATATTTGATTTTTTTTGAGTTTTGAAATATTTGATTTTTTTTGGATTTTGAAATATTTGATTTTTTTTTAAACATTTGATTTTTTTTTATTTTTGAGTTTTGAAACCAGCTTAAACCTAACGACGGGGAACCTCCCATCTCACTAGGGATCTCCCGGGTCCAACGTGTGCTAAAAGGGACCGCCCGTGGCCGGGGCCAATTTCGCTTAACGGTGCCTCTACCGAGGCCATACCCGGGGTAGGATCTATCCCTTAGAAAATAAAAGAGAATTTGATAGAAAAGCTGGCGATAGGTATAGGGATTTTTAGGGTTTGAGTTCTTCTCACGACACCCCTTTTTAAAGAATCTGGTCTATTATGCCGGGACTTTGTATCCGTCATCAAACCTACATCCGCTCTAGGCACGCATACGACCGGGCTCATAACGTCCCGCGGGGAAACTGTACAGTCACTCTTGCCATGCCTAGTTTCACCATTTTGGGGACTTTCAAACCTTTGAGCTTCGAACTTTTGAGTGAGCTTTTAGCTTTGATCTTTGATTTTGCCCCTTTTCTTCTATTTCTTTTCCTTTTCTTTTTCTTGCTCTTTTAACCTGCAGAATAAGGTCATAACGGACTGCCCCTATTTGAGACCTCTTTTATCGGGGGATCTAGATCAGTTCTCACCCCCTTTTTCACCACTTGCCCCTATCTTCAGCTGAGAGAGAGAAGAAAAAATAAAGATTTTCACTTTCCACAAAGCATGACCAAGGGAGAAACGGTGTTGCGCAAAGGAGGAAAGCCGGACCACTGGAGGTCGTGTAGTGTGTGAATGTTAAGCCGGGGATCTCCCTTTGCGATCAAGTAAAGGCGCACCCCGCCGCCGGGCCGTTGCTAGTTTGACTATATGGATAAAAGCATTTTAAATATAGCCCATTCCATGGATTCGGCAATTCTTCACCCTCTGCGTTAACTAAACGGTACACTTTACCAGGATAGACTTCCTTAACTACAAACGGCCCTTCCCAGTTGGGTTGCAGCTTAGACCTGGGACCTGCTGATCTGATAAATTTATGTTTCAAAATCATATTACCCACTTGGAATTTTCTTTCAACAACCTTCTTTTGGAAATATCTTGAGACACGTTTTTGATAAACCGAGACATGATTGGCCGCGTTAAGTCTCTTCTCGTCTAAGAGTTCCAGTTGGACTAGCAACGCCTCTCGACGCTCGTCGAGATTAAGTTCCTTGTCTAGCTGCACTCTTAGGGAAGAGATCAAGATCGCATACGGGAGTACCGCCTCCATCCCATAGGTGAGAGCAAAGGGAGTCTGCCCCGTGGGAGTACGGACGGAGGTGTGATAAGCCCATAGAGCTTCTACCAGTTTATCGGCCCAATCAGTAAATTTGTGTGACTCGCATGTTTTCTTGATGATTTTTAGAAGGGTTTTATTCGTGGCCTTAGCTTGGCCATTACCTTGGGGGTAGTATGTGATGAATGATGCAATGAAATATTAAACTTCTTACAGAGGTCTTGGAGTTCCTGAGAAACAATTAAGGCCCATTGTCGGTGACGATATCACTTGGCACCCCGAACCGTGAGATAATATTCTTCAAGATGAAGCGGCATATCGTGGTGGCTTTGATTTCTGCCTAAGCTTCAACTTCTGCCCACTTGGTGAAGTATTCTGTAGCTGTCAGAATGAAGGATTTCTACTTGACTGCAGAATTCGGGTCACCGAGAGGTCCAATAATATCAAAGGCCCGCATCGAGAATGGCCAAGGAGCGGACAGAGGATGGAGAGAAGAAGCTGGAGCGTGGATTTTATCGGCATGAATCTGGCATTGAAGACACCTACGGACATAGGTGGAACAATCTTCTTCTAGGGTTGGCCAGTAATAGCCCTGCCTAAGAATCTTCTTCGCCAACGCCAACCCATTAACATGCCTTCTACACTCACTGGAGTGAGCAGCCTCTACTACCTTCCAAGCCTCATCGTCATCCAAACACCTCATTAGAACTCCATTGAGAGCCCGCTTATATAACTTTCCTGCGACAATTGTGTATCTGGAGGTGGCTCTTCGAATGGCCTTGCGCTGCTCAGCGTTCACCATCTCGGGAAAGGAACCATCCTTGCAATACTGCTCTATCTCATAATACCACGGCAATTCCTCTTCTTCTATGATCTCCTCGAGCTCAGTTAGTGAAACTTCTTTCACATTTTCCCTCTCCGCCTTCCTTTCTACAGACTTCCTAAAGTTGTCGAACCAGGGATCCTGAAGGGAAGGAGCGTCTAACCGCTGGACCACGATGGTCTCAGTGGCGCGACTGAGGGGGAATGAATGAGAAGAAGCGAGTGATGTAAACGCATCGGCCAGAATGTTCTGAGAATGAAGAGTATGAATATAGATAAGCTTCCAGAATTGCATAGCCAAGAGCTTGACCAAATCTTGATAGGGCTTGAGTTTAGGGTCACGGGTGCGGTAAGTTGATAGAACTTGACGCAGCACCAATTGAGAGTCTCCTATGATGTTAAGGTATCGCGCGCCCAAGAGGTAGGCGTGCTTCAGACCGGCAAGGAGCGCCTCATACTCGACTATATTATTCATGGTAGGAAAAGAGAGTTGATAAGCAATAGGGATGGTCACTCCTTCTGGAGTGAGGAGAACGGCGCCGATTCCATGGCCTTGGGAATTAAGAGCACCATCGAAATGAAGAGACCAAAAAGGAAGATGAGTGATTACCGCCAAGTGTTCATCAGGAAATTCATCTTGGATTGAATCAGTGCGAGGGATAGGAGAATGAGCAAAATACTTAGCAATGGCGTATCCCTTGATCGCTTTCTAGACAATGAAGGTGATATCGAACTGGGAAAGAAAGCTCTGCCAGCGAGCTAATCGGCTAGAAAGGATAGGTTTTTCTAACAGGTAATGAATGGGATCCATTCTAGAGATCAGCTTAACCTCATGGGCAAGGAAATAGTGTTTGAGTTTCTGAGCTACCCATACTAGTGTTGCGCAGGTCTTCTCCATGGCAGTATACTTAGATTCAGCGGGATTAAACAACCTCGAAAGGTAGTATGCTGTCCTTTCCATTCCTTCATCATCCACCAGAGCCAGGATCGCTCCTAGGGAGTCCTCAATCACAGAAATGTATAGAATCAGGGGTTTCACAGGGACGGGTGGTTGCAGAACCGGGGGATTAGAAAGATAGACCTTAAGATCCTCATAGGCCTCTGGCATTGTTCATTCCACTCGAATTTAGCTCCCGCCTTTAACAATTCATAGAATGGGCGGCACCTTTACAAATGTTGAGATATGAATCTCCTAATGAATTGTAAACGCCTGATCAAACCTCTGAATTCGATGATGTTCTTAGGCGGCGGCATCTCCATAACGGCCTTTGCTTTATCCGGGTCGATCTGAATCTCCCGTTTACTAACTATAAACCCGAGCAATTTCCCTGATGCAACTCCGAATACGCATTTCTTTGGATTCATTTTCAATTTGTACTCCCTAGCCCTTTGCAACACCTTGGTTAAAATGGCAGGGTGCTCTTCCTTGGACCTCGACTTTACCAGAATATCGTCCACATAAGCTTCTAAATAAACATGCATCATGTCATGGAAGATAGCCATCATTGCCCGTTGGTACGTGGCACCTGCATTCTTTAGTCCAAATGGCATAACAACATAGCAGTATGTGCCCCAGGGCGTTGTGAAAGAGGTCTTCTCTTGATCCACAGGAGCAAGACAGATTTGATTATAACTAGAATATCCATCCATGAATGAGAGGGCCTCATACCCAGCCGTGTTGTCCACCAGCACGTTGATGTGGGGAAGCGGGAAATCATCTTTCGGACATGCCTTGTTTAAGTCCCTGAAATCGATACAAATTTGAATTTTTCCATCTGTTTTCATCACCGAGACTATGTTCGCCACCCATTGCGGATATAAAACAACTCTAATAAACCTGGCCTTGTGCAATTTGTCAACTTCTTCCTTTATCCGTAAGGCCATTTACGGGTGGAATCTTCTTGCCTTTTGTTTAATGGGTGTTGCCCCTGGTTTAAGGATTAGTCGATGTTCAACTAGCGTGGGGTCGAGACCCGGCATGTCCTCATAGGACCAGGCAAAAGAATCGATGTACTCCCTCAACACCTTGATTAGCTCCTCTTCAACTTGAGGGGGGAGATTAGCAGAAATGAGTATGGGCCTGGGATCCTCTTCTATTCCAAGATTAATTTCTTTAGTGGGTTCATCCACTGCCAAGGACGGTTCATCAAACCTCTTCAAACCTTACGCATACAAATCGACAGTGTCATCCACATCGCTTTCCTCATCATCAGCTGGGTCCTTCTCATCAATGATTTCATATACTCCTAATCCGTCATTGCTCCACACCCCTTCTAATTCCTCATCATCTTCTAGAACAATTGCGGTCTCTACAAATTCCGAGCACTTAAGAAGAGCGTGGCATCTATGGGCCAAATCTTGCAAAAACCTATCAGGAATGGATTTAGGATGACGCATCACGGGGTGTGCTACAGACGTGGATGGGCCGACTAGACTCGAACTATACTCTAACCCAACTGACTCAACTAACCTAGGGGATTCTGCACACTGTACATCTAACCTAGGAGAGAAGAAATCTACTGGGAAAGAAGTAGGGGTCTCGTGCCCCTGGGAAGAGGATGGACTGAAAATAGCGTAATCTTCCATTGAAACCTCCGTTTTAAAATTGGCATTTTTTTGGAAGCCGGAGGAGATCACGCAACGGGAAGAAGAAGACGGGGGAGGAGGGAGTTGCATGGGAAACAGATCGGGAAAGATGCAATCAAAGAACGGATCGGAGGATGAAAACCACATTTCGTGGAGTTAGGCATTGGGGGAAGGAGGAGTGAACAGAGTTGACAAATCAATGGGCGGGCAGCGCCCACATGCACAAGGAACGAATAAAACTTCAAGTGGCCTTCCCGTGAAGTACGGGTCGACCATGATTGGCGGAGAGCGGGAAATAAACCCCAATTTCTGGAACAAAGAGGCAAGATGGGACAAAGAAAAGGTAGTGATGGAGCTCCCCGCTTCCCTCGGCCTCTGGTATACTGACTTGACCGGAGAATGCTTCACTAGTTGCATCTCCTTCTTCCTCGGACGGTCTTCTTCTTCACTGAAGGTCCTTTCAAAGCAGATGCAAAAATCTTCCATATCTCCCACCAGCCCCTTCAGCGGCGGCGGTGGGTCAGCAACATCATGGGCGGCACCAACCTTCACATCAGCACATGGCGGCGGCTTCTTCAAGGTACCGGGCTGCAATGGGCCTTTTACAAAATGTTGACGGTAATCCCACGTCAGTGGCCCAGAGTCTCCCAGTATGGACAGTGCAGACTCCCGATAACCAAGGCCTCTGCGGCCCATCTTTCTGCCTTTGGGGATGGGCTTGGTCCGCCCCTGTAATTGCACGCCGAGACCTAGGCCCGGCTGATAGCCTAACTTCAGAATCATATGCCACCCTTTCGAGTCTCTGATCTTGGACTTAATGTTCATGTTTACTGGCGCAGTGGCGGGCTTGCGTGACGCATATGCCCATGAATAATTGAAGTCCATCACTGAAAGAACTGACATGTTACTCGGCCACAGAGTAGGGAGAATCTTATCTGTAATTGCGTCGACTGACTGAACTATAGAGATACTCTTCACCTTAACCACCCGACCTTGGAAAGGGAATTTCAGCATTGGTGGGCAGTCGAGGGTACGACATTTAGGCTATCTATCCAAGGATGACCTAGAATTGCCTTGAACATCGGGTCTATGTCCAATACATAAAACTCCACATCCATCACCAAAGGCCCTAGCTCGGCCTGGATTGTCACGACCCCGTGGCATGCTCGCCTGGAGTTGTCATAGGCTACAATTGTGGTCAGTGTTGGCTTAAGCATGTCTTCTGAAATGTTACAAGCACGCAGTGTACTCAGCGGACACACATTTATCGATGCTCCCGTGTCCACTAGGGCAGACTCAACGGCCACTTTGTTCAAAGAAATGGTAATACAGAGTGGCATCTGCCGTGCCTCTGGGGGTGCCAATTCTGACTCGAAAAATGAGATGGAAGCCCCCCTGGTAATTGTCGCAAACACCGACAGCAAGCTGTCTACCGCTACATCCTCGCTAACCATAACCTTCTGTAGAAAAGCCCGGAGGACGTCCTGGTGTAGCGTGGATCTTTTGATCAACTCCAAAACTGATATCTTGGCCAGCATCCGGTCCAAGTGTTGTAGCAGGTCATACTTCGTTCCTGGCACGGGGTCTACTTCTTCTGCTTCGGCTGTAGAGAAGGGAACTTGGGGGTTGGGTGCAGATGCACCAGAGGAAGGGTAAACTCTATGAAATGGACACCCACTCCGAAGGGCGCAGTGACATGCCGGCACGGCTATAGATGGGCCCCTGCTCGGCCTGGTGGGGTAGGTGGAAGGGGTAGAAATGGGGGTGAAGATGACGGAGGTTGGCCTGACGGGCCCTGGTGGAGGGGTAATGGGTGAAGGGTTAAGTGGAGGGGTGATGATGGAGGGTATGGCGGGTCACGGCGGAAGGACGGGCGAAATGGTAGGGAATGTGGTAGGTGAAAAAGGTGGTCGGGAAGGGATAGTGGGTGGAATGGTGGTGGGTCGAAGGATAGAGGGAGCAGAAGGCGCGGGGGAATTGGTATGGTGGAAGGCTAAAAGGTGAGCGGGGGTCTCATCATCAAAGGACCACCCAGCATTAGGGGCTGGGCGGTGGACTGCGTTAACTTGAGCCAGTGCCGGTGGCTGTTGGTGTTGTTGCTGCTAAGGAGCGGGTGGATGTTCTGGCATGGGATTCTATTGAATCTCAAGGTCTTGCTGCTGTTGCTGCTGCTGTGGTGGTTGTTGTTGTTGGTGGTGGGGTTGCTGGAATGGTTGCTGCTGGGGTGCCACCTGCTGCGGCCTGGCTTGTCTTCTTCTCTCTTTAATATCTTCAATTATCTTGTGCATTTGGGCCCAATCAATTCTCTGGCCCTCATGCAAATCATACACCAAGTCTCTAAACTAAAAGCATCTCTCTATCGTGTGCCCGGGCTGCCAATGGTAGATGCAATACCTTGACTGATTGACTGCCGGATTCCAATTCTGACGTTCCTGAGGCAATTGGATGTCACCAGTGTACATTAGAGCCGAAAAGATGTCGGGGAGGGTTTCTGGAAGGGGAGGATAGTTGACCCTTTTGGGTCCTGGCCGAGCAGGCCCATAACCAGCGGGAGGAGGAACATTGTGGTACTGGGGTGGCTGTTGTGGCTGTTGAGGTGGTGGTGGTGGTTGTTGTGGATGCTGAGGAGCTTGGAAGGTGGGTCGGGGAGCTTGCGGAGCGGAGAACTGGGGGTTGCGTGGGGGTTGCTAGAAACGGGGTGAAGTAGATTGGTTAGGGAATTGAACAGCCTGGACCTGCTCGTTGACTTGGACTCCCTCAGTAACTGGGCCCTGGGATTTGCGGGGGGTTTTGGATTTCTAGGCCTCGAACAATGAATGGATGGGGGAGTCTTTAAATTGGGTCTGGATAAACCGGGCCCGACTGTATAACTGGTGCATGTTGGAAATGTCGTTCATCGCCAAAATATTCCGGAATGTCGGAGTAGCATTAGAAATCAATAATTTTACTTTTTCTTCTTCCGGGATCTGCCCGGGTACACGCGAGGCCATCTGCCTCCATCTATCTGCATATACAGCAAAGTCTTCATCTGGCTTCATCTTTTCTGCAACTAGGTCGGTGAAAGAATACTCGGGGCCGACCCGATCCTGGAATCTCTGAATGAACTTCTCCTTGACGGTCTTGAAACTTTCGGCCTCCTTCAGAGGCAATGTGTAGAATCACTCCAGGGTGACCCCGTCCAAGGACCGGCAGAACAGATATGCCATCAAGCGATCATCATGCTGAAACTGCGCTGATTCGTAGAGAAACTTACTGACATTAATGAACGGGTTGCCATTCCCGTCATACTTCTGATACACGGGGAGCTCGGACTGAGGAGGAAAACGAATGTCCTTGAAGTTAGGAATGGGGACATCAGCTAGTGATTGTGGGCCGACCCGCTTGTGGAGGAGGTCAATCTGCTGCTGCATGGCAGCCCATTTGTCAAGAAGTTCCCATTCCCGGGAAGGAGGAGATACAGCAGGAAGGATGGAACCGAAGTACGGAGCAGAAGGGCATACTGACTGAGAGGGGAGCCCATAAGATGGGCAATGGGCCAAGGAAGGGCCCATATCCGCGTGAGCCAACTGGGCAGCCCCTGGTTGCAGACGGAAAAAATCGACCGGGGCCACGAGGGCCTGCGGCGCTGAAGAGAAGGTGGTGTATGGATCAACATAAGAACTGGAAGGGATTTGGATCTTCCCTTTATCAAGTGGCTGATGGGCCGAGGTAGAAGCCTGGCCCGCTTCCATCGCAGAGAATCGAAGAGCTTGAGGGCGAACAGGGGTGAGATCAATGGGGGCCGCAGAGGTAGCCCCTAGCCAAATAATCGGGGATGTGGTGGTGGTGGCAGCAGTCGTGCCAAAAGAAAGCACAGAAGGCGGGGCATCTACCCCTTGCTAAGCTTGTTTCAAGAGATGAAGTTGGGTCGGATCATGTTGGGCCATCATGTTGAGAACGTGACTGCCCGAATTTTGTGAAGAGGAACTAGAAAGAGAGGGTTGAGGGCCCTCAATGACAACGGTTGGGAGAGAAGGGGCAGTCCCCTCTCCTCCCTGCACATGGGCGACCCTAGACGGGTCCTCGAGAAGTCCCTGAGGGAGAGAGTCCTCATGGGAATGGGAGAAATGGTAGGATGACATAGCTAGAGGTGAGTCGAACAAGGGATTGAAGTAGGAGATGAAATGAGAGTTGCCCATAGGAGACGAGCCTATGGGGAAGAGGCAACTCCACATGCACCGATGACGATGGGGAGGAGTAAGCAAATAGCCCTAAGCAAAGAGCTAAAACAAACAATCCAAATGGGATGCCCACAATGGGGGTAGATGAGAAGAGAATCAACCAGTTAATGCAACCAGGTTTCAAATGATGCGCGCAAGATTTTATAAAATATTCCCTTTTGGACCTTAGTGAATTAATTAAGATTTAAGTTAACTTCAGTACAAGGTACCTAGCCAAGGTAGGGAATAAGGCAATTGGCTGACACTAGAGGACTCTCTCTCTCTCTGATGCAAACCCTAGACTGGCGGGTGATACAGTATAACCTGCCTGGCGTCCGTGTGGGAATCCACGGCTCACGGGGGCTTACGGAGGTCCTCGGTAAGGTCCCCTAGTCGGCTCCAAGGAGTATGGAGATGAGAGGAAACCCTACCTCGGTAGCAATGCAACTACAAATGAAAGGTGTGTATGAGCCTATGTGCACCAGAGTGCATGCAGGAGTCTAGCCGAGAAACTAGCAAGCAATAATCAAGCAAAGATGAGGAGATGAGATGAACACAACCATGCAATAATCTAACAACAGCAGGGGGGATTAAAACAGCACCGAATATGTAGATGTAATTATATGAACCGATAATCAAAATATAGTCTCGGGTGCACTGTAGCAGGGAAGGATGGTCTGATGAAGACTGCTCAGTGTGTTTACGCGGTCTGGGATGGACCGTCCAGGTAGATCAAACGGTCTGGAATAGACCGTACAATTGCAGGGAGTAACGCCAAGGTAGAAAAAACACAAAATGCTAAAATGAGTGAAGAATAAGACTCAGAAGCGTACCTTTATGGGGCGGTCTTTCGACAGACCGCTCAGAGTCTGGGACGGACCCGAAACAATTGCCGAATATCAATAGAAATCAGAAATGTAAAAAACAGCACGTACCTGAGCTAGCGATGATGAACGGTCTGTATCAGACTGCCGGATGATGTGCACGGTCGGAGAGGGGCCGCCGTATAGCAGACACGCCAGCAACTCTGTGACGATCACAGAACGGTTGGTCTCCATCCGTTCAAGAAACACGACGGCTCACAGGAGACCGCATAAACACCAGAGAACAGGAACGCAACGTGGACCAACCAACAACCTGAAATGCTCACAGGAGGAAACTAACAAAACAGACAAACAGGTCAGCAAAACACTAACACGATGGGCACTAGGGGTCCTACCGAGATCGCCAAAAAAATGGGGTGTTGACATGTTTTCCTGCTTTCCCCTTTTGATTACCCTTCCAACCCCTTCTTTACCGTGCTAATGTAAGGAATCAAACGATATGTAAACGATAGGGGGAGGGTGTGAAGAGTGTGTGATCGCCACCAAGGTGCCGAATGTAAGTTAATACATCGTACCTTGGAAAGGAAGGGGAGACACTAGCCTAGAAGAGCACTACAGCAATGCGCGGCTCTTGATGAACCGCCCTGACGATGCGCGGTCTCTCGACAGACCGCCCAGCAGCGCTGGGATTAAGGCGGGACAAGGAGTAGCTGGATCGCAGAACGGTTCAGAACCAACCGCTGAAGAGAGCTGAATGGTCGATAGACGGCCGCCATGTCCCTCGAACGGACAGAAGAAGACCGAACTGTATCACCAACTTACAAAACGTGGGATCTCTACCTCCACCCTTCCCGGCCGGCCAGGAGGAGTGGGCCTCGTGTTGCGATGATGCTGACCTGCGAAACAGAGTGTAGAACACAAAAAGGCACCCAATATCAGAATTGCAATGTGTAGTAAATGCCAGAACGGAAAGAGATAAACATAACTAAATGGAATGGGGGATACCTGGGGGATTTTAAGCCCCTAGGGGCACCAAAAACATGGGAGGATGTGTGTAATGTGATGAGACAATGAAGAAAAATAGATGACAGAAAGGAGAACGATGCATGTGATGATAAAATAAACGGTGGGACTAGTGAACTAATGACTCAAACAAATGGTGTACTCCCTGAACCGGAGGCCTATGTGGACGTAGAAGGCCTCCCTCCCTATCTTGGGTCGCTCAACAATCCAGTAGAGCTTCGCCGTTGACCCAAAATCTCCCCCCCTCTCAAAGCTTGCCCTTTAGGGTCTATTTATAGAGCCTAAGAATCTAGCCCCGAAATTAGGGTTTCTAATGAATATCAGCTCGAGATATCAAAAGAAAATCCAGAGATAATGCAATTATCTTCCAACCAGTCGAAACAGCGCCTCATTTGGTTGAGAAACCATGGAGAAATGGTTGTAACAAACTAAGGATAAAACCACTGATAGAGAGAGAAAAATCCTTAGTCTTTCAACAATCGGACCATTGCGCGGTCACGCGATAGACCGCCAAATCCACTGAGCGGTCCACATCAGGATCGTCCAATCTGTCGGTGGAAATTAAATAAATAAAAAGTATTATCCAAATATCCATCAAACTGACCGGAGTTTACGCCGTTGGACTCTCATGAATTGGGCGGTTCTTAATGGACCACTCAGCTCACGGGACGGCCTCAGACCAACCGTCCACTGCCTGTCGGTGATAAATCAAGATAATCCAGATAATTAGACAATTATCTGAATAACTAACGAATTCGAGGCTCTGGGAACTAGAAGGTCACAAGACTACCATTCCATTACTTTGGACGGCTAAATGTGAACCGTGCAAAAGCTTTTTCAGTGGTAATCTAGAAAATCACCTTAATATCTAATAAATATATAAATGGTTAATCCTTCACCGCCCAGTGTCTGAACGGTCACTCTGGTGACCGCGCAATGGCTTTATGCTTGAAAATTAATAAAATGTGATAAATCAAGCAAAACTAAGGCCCATTAAGCCCTGAATTGAAGCGGACCAAGTCAGGGAGGGAGGTACCCATAAAATAGGCCCAATAAACTGCCTGAAAATAGCCCAAGTAATGGACAACTTGAGGCATCAACAAATGGTGCTAAGAGAAATGACTCAACTTATCGTCAAAAAATGGGTGTCAACAGGGGGATGTAGGACGCAATGGATTAGGAGGTCTTCTGGGTACTGGGCCAAAAGCTTGGCATTGATGGCACGTACCGGCATACTGGACGCAATCCGCGTACATGGTTGGCCAATAGAAACCCTTGAGCTTGATATTGTGCTTCATTCGGTCTTCGGCCTGGTGCGCGCCGCACAACCCAGAGTGGACCTTCTGCATGACGGCTTGAGCCTCCGCGAGAGAGACACATCTCAGAAGAATAGACTTGTCCTTCTCATGGATGAGTCAGTACAAGGAGTCGCCGATCAGCTCATAGGAGGCCGCTCGGCGGAGCAGTTGAACACTTGGAGCCCGGTCAGGGGGGAGCCACCCTTTCTTGAATTTGATGATGGGTGCATGCCATTCCTCCTCTTCTGGAGGTGTGCTCTGGTCAAGGTCGTGGACCTCGTAAATGGTGAGATCGGTGTTGCCTTCGAGTGAGCTTGGCCTTAGCCTTCTGTGTTTGATGATGATGTCGACCTCGCCCTCGGGCGGGAGCTTGATGGCCACGGCCAATTTTGCTAAGGCATACACCAGAGCATTGTTGCTTCTGGGAATATGATCTATTTCGAAGAAATAGAACTTTTGGATTAATCTGGTGATGGCGGTATAGTACAGAACCAACTCTGGCTTTCGTACGTCATAGATGCTGGGGACCTGCCGGACTATCAGCTGGGAGTCCCCGTAGGCTTTGAGACATTTAATGCCCATGTGGAGAGCCATCTAGAGCCCAATGAGTAAAGCTTCATACTCAACCTCATTGTTTGTTAGGGATTTCATGAGGGCACAAGAGTTGTACAAAACTCCACCCTGAGGAGTCAGGAAAACTATGATGGCACCTGCCATGGTGGCTGGATCCTGGTTGCTCCGGGTAATCCCTCGGGAAGCACCATCGAAGTAGAGCTCCCAGCAAGGTATGCTGGTTGTGAGAGTGTTTTGTTGCTAGTATTGCAAGACATCTCCGCTCTATTCGACCAGTTGTTGTGATTGAGCAGCAAGGGACTCCTCGTCTGGGAGCTTCGAGCTGAAAGGTGAGTCGTCTGGCACTAGATGGGCTGCCAAGAATTCGACCATACCCTGTCCCTTAATTACTTTTCTGGGGACATAAGTAATGTTGTACTCCATCAGCAGGAGCGCCCATCTTCCCAGTCGGCCTGAGAGGATAGGTTGCTGAAGGAGATACTTCAGGGGGTCGTGCTTGGATATAAGCTAGACTTGATGGGACAGGAGGTAATGCCGCAGCTTCTTAACTTCGAACACCAATGCCAAGCAAACCTTCTCCATAGGGGAGTAGCGGTACTCGGCACCGATTAGCTTCTGAATGAGGTAATAGAGGGGTTGCTCTTTACCTTCCTCATTGATTTGCCCCAACAGATCTCCTAGCGAATCGTCCATGGCGGTAATATAAAGGATGAGGGGTTTCTCCTTGATTGGTGCCCCCAGTACTGGGGGAGTAAGGAGGTACTCCTTGATTTACTCGAAAGCCGCCTGGCATTTCGAGTCCCATGTAAACGGGGCGTCTTTCTTCATCAGCTTGCCGAAAGGCGCACATCGACCGGAGAGGTTAGAAATAAACCTCCGAATGTAGGTCAGCCTCCCTTGGAAGGACTTGAGCTCGGTGATGTTGCTGGGTGGTGGAAGCTCCCGAATTGCTTTGATCTTGCTGGGATCCACCTCGATTCCCTAGTACCTGACGATGAAGCCGAGAAATTTACCGCTGGATATGCTAAAGGCGCATTTCATGGGGTTCATCTTGAGCCTGTATTGCCAGAGACGGTCGAAGACTTGGCGTAAATTGTGCAAATGGTCTTCTTGCCTTTTAATCTTGACAACGAGGTCATCGACATAGCATTCGACGGTGTTGTGCAGCATCTCATCGAATATTTTGGTCATGGCCCTTTGGTAAGTAGCGCCGACATTCTTTAAATCGAAGGGCATGCGCTTGTAGTTGAAAATCCCCTTGGGGGATCTAAAAGTTGTATGGTTCTTATCTTTAAGGGACATTCAGATTTGATTATAATCGGATGACCCGTCCATGAAAGATAAGGCCTCATGCCCGGTGGTCATGTCGACCATTGTTTCTGTAATTGGGACTGAAAAGTCATCCTTCGGATAGACTTTGTTGAGGTCCCAAAAGTTGACGCAGATGCGGACTTGACCGCTCTTCTTCTTGACTGGGACTATGTTGGCGAGCCAAATCGGGTAGATACACGGCTCAATGAAATTGACCTCCGCCATTTTATGTACTTCGGCCGAAACCAGGAGCTCCAGGTCATGATGCATGCGCCGCTGTGGTTGCTTGACCGTACTGACTGAGGGAGAAATGGCTAGCTCGTGCTCCGCTACGGAGGGGTCTAGCCCTAGCATCTCCTTGTATGTCCAGGCAAAGCAGTGTTTGTATTCGAGCAGGAGTTGCTTGTAGTCTTGCTTCTCTGCCTCGGTGAGGAGAGCACTAACAAACGTTGGCTGGGGAGCTTCATCCTTGCCCAAGTTGATTTCATCGAGCTCGTCCACGGTCGCCTGGCCACCGTCCTCTAGCTCGGGAGGAGCGGGTTGGAAGTTGATGAAATCCTCATCGTCGGTGTCGGCTTCATGTATTTCTTGATTCTCGAAGCCACTGGTTGATGCCGATGGGACTGGAGAGTCGTGGTTGCTTGGATCCATCAAGGATTGATCTGGGCCGTCGGCTCTGGGCCAGCAGTTGTCCACCGGGGCTGCTGAGATCTCCCCTGGGTTGTCGGGTGAAGCTGACAATCCTTCGTAGCTAGGATCAGAGATATCCCCCTCCTCAGGAGGGTTCGTTGAACTTGGTCCTTCGACTGGCTGAGAGACCAGATGAATTTCTTCTGCCCCTTTATCTTGATAGGGAGGCGAAGAAGGTTCCTCGATGACTTGAGCCAAAATTCTGGCTTTGACGGGGATCGAGATTAGAATTTCCTCTTCCTCATCCCCGAAGCTATCGAATTTGGCTTCAGCTCTAGCTCAGTCGTCGGCTGGTTATGCCAAACCTATGACGTTGAATGCATAGTGGACATGAAAGTCTTGGTCCTGGTCGTAGCCAAGTCCCCTGGTATCCTTATGGAAGGACGGGGGTTGCCCCCAGACCTGGGAAGGGTTCCATAGTCAGTGACAATATTCACGTCGCGTGGAACCTTGCCATTGAGGGACGTGTTGCTTTAGACACATTTCCCGAATGTGTGGCGGCAGGTCGTCCAGTACTTGGACGGCCTCAGGGGTGTCATCGGCTTGCCTGGACCGGTTGAAATCATCCTCCGGTTGGGCCAGAGGGACCATGTCTCCCTTATAGAAGACAATAGGTTTGTCCCTATTAGCCTTCTTCTTGTTTCGGCATTGTCGCTTGAAGGCGACGATGAATGTCGTCAGCGACTCAACGCTGTGCTTCTCAGATGCACATAGGAGCTGGATGCAGTCTGGTGGCAAGCATATACTCTTGTCGATAGCTCGGCTAATAGGATTAGCCTTGAAGTCAATCTGGCGCCTTTCGGGGTGATCTGGGGTAGACTTGGAGCCGAGGCGCAGCCGATGAAGCTTGGCCTTCTCCTTGTCAACAGAGAAGAGATCATCATCGTCTTCCTCTGAGAGCCAACTGCTGCTCTTGCTCTTAATCACAGGGTATGGACAAATCCCCTTAAAGTAGAGCGTAGCATCAGCCAGGTTGCATTTTGCTGGCATGAACGATGACAGGTCTGCAAAGACCGTGTGTTTCTCCCTGCCCTTGGCATACTTGATGCATTGGTGGAGAGTTGACGGAACGACCCAATTTTCATGGAGCCAGGGTCTGCCTAGTAGCATCTTATATGACGTGTTGGAGTCGATGATTTAGAACGTCACCTTGGAGGTGAAATCATTGAGCACCATATCGACATCCACCCGGCCGAGGACGTCCTCGGTGTTTTGGTTAAAGTCGGATATCTTGACCGCTTGAACCTTCTGGAGGTATGGCGTCAGATATAGAGTCTTGAATGTCTTGAGCGGCATGATGTTAACAGCAGCACCAGCGTCTACCAGGATCTGGTTCACATCACACCCATTGATCTTCCTCTTCATGTAGAGAGGACGGTTGTGGCACAGAGGGGAGAGCAGCATGTCTTTCTCCGCGAATGAGATGGTGGCTGTGAAGGCTTCATAGACAGCCGCCTTCATTTTCGCGGCATGCGCTTCATAAACTTCAGGCTCTTGGAGCATCTTGATAAGAGTTTCTCTTAGGTCCTTACTCCAAGTGATGGCTTCCCAAATTGAAATACTGGTAGGGAAGCATTTCATCTGGTGGAGGACCTTCCAGTTAGCTCGAGCTCGAGTATCCTCCAAAGAGTGTAGTATGTCGGGCTGAGCCTTCTGAGAGCTACTGTGTTGTTCCCCGTCGGGGAGTTGCACTGTCTTTCCCATACTACCGGGATCGGACTGACTTTGGTCGCCGGTGGGCTCCCGGAACAGGGATGCTAATGATGGCTCTTTTGGGGGTGACTGGCGGGCTGGCTCATCCTTGCCGGATGGTCCCGCTTGCTCCGCTGCAGAAGCCGATACTGATGCAGGGGCTGGGAGGCTAGTAGTAGCTTCTTCAATGCAGGAAGGATCGAAGATACCGAGTCCGCTCCGAATTTCTACTTCCGGAATGGGAGCCGATTTCTCTCCTCGAAAGAGGATGATGCGCTCCGGGTCGAAGGTGGACAGAGAGAGGGGTAACTCAGGGGTTCTCACACGGCCTCTACCGCATCCATGGCCAGGACCTCAGCCGCGGCCTGTGTGTTCAGGAGATGGCTGTAGCCCAAGCGGGGCAATGGTTCTTTATCTTGTCCAGGAGGCTACTGGCTCGCCCTGTCGAGAAGCATTGATATTGTCAGGAGGTGGGATTGCCACCATGTTGCAGGTACAGCCTCGAAGCATTTCTTCTAGCTGCTCCGGCGTGATCTACTAGTCTTTATAGCACAAGGAGAGCTCGTTCGGGATCACGAGTCTTTCGTCGTTCTTGAGCTTTTCGATTATCTCTTGGACCCAAGTTCTGAGGCGGGCTCGTTTCTGCATTTCTTCCCACGGGATATAGCTGTCAAGTGGGAGAGCTCCAGTAGGACGAGGAGGAACATATTCCTCCAGGTCATCAATGAGCTGCTAGAGCCTCTGGAGAGGCGTCGGCTCGGCCGGGGATTGCAGGGCAGCCACTTGTTCGGCCTGTTTCTTGAGCCGCCTTCTGAGGTTCTTCCTCCTATTTTTCTCCTATTTCTTGGAAACATCAGTCTCCAAGGGAGTAGGAGGGAGAGTGATGGAGGCATCACCCACGATTCCCTTTGGCTCGGGTCCACTTCTTCACATTCGGGAGCTGGTTGAGTTTGGGCCTCACTCTATTAAGGCCCCTTATCCATTTAGTAGCTTTCCTTTGTGTCATTTTGATGTATTTTCATTTTATTTGAGTCATTTCCCTAGGTCTAGCACTTATTCTCCTATGTTTTTGTATCATCATGCTGTCTAATGAGGCTATTGGGCCCAATTCGTTGGGCTAGGCCCATTGGTGCCCCCACCCCCTTGGTTATTTGTAGTTGCTTATTTTGTCAGGGACTTATTGTAAAGAGTGGGTTGCCTATAAATAGGACCCCACTCCCCCTCATTTGAAGTTAATGAATGAATGAGTTAAACTTGCCATTTGAGTTCAAATTGGAGTGATTCCTCTAGTTTTTGGGTGAGAGACCCTAGGGGAGAGATTCCCCACCCATTCCCCTCTTAATCTCTCTATTTCACCCCTCTTTCTCTCTCCTCCAACCCCAATTCCGAATTTCCTTCTCTCTCCTCCCCTCCCCAACCACCTCCACTAGCTACCCACCTCATTCAATACCCCTCCACTTCCCCAAGCCACCATTACTCCACCCCATGTTCCAAGAGGGAATCTTCCCCACTTCCAACACAACCTCCTCCCTTCCAAGGCAATCCCCCTAGTTCCCATACAACCCTACACATTCCAAGACCATTTCAAAATTTGAAACCCATTCCCTCCACTTGCTTTGGCCGCCCCATTCCTTACCCTCCCCTCTTGCCAAGTTCGCCCCCTTCACTCCCCCATTCCCTCTCTCACACCCTCATCTTCCTCCTCCACCTACTAGCACTTGCCTCCAGCCAATCTCCCCTCATCCCCCATCACCATTAGCTCTCTTCTCCACCCCACAAGAGCCCCCACTCACCCTTAGGTCGCCCCTACCACTTCCCTCCACCAAAGAAGCCACCTCTCCCTCTCATTTCATTTTCAGGTTGGAACTGTGCAGACCTGCAGATCAGCCCCTAGTTGCAGCATCGACTACGGCTTCCTCCTGGGGTTCCTGAAGGCGTGGCCTACCTTTATGGAAAGGCCTACCAGTCTACTTTGCAAGCGAGGTGGAAGCAACACGATCCGATGTCGGACCTGCCAGATAGAGCCAATCTCCCACCATCGCGCAAGAAGGCCTTCATCCAGAACCAGAACCTAGGAGACTGCCGTCTCACGGTTTACTCAGACTGAATCAGGCCCAAGTTCCTTCAACAAAGTTCTTCCCCGTCTAGTCCTCTTTCAATATCAGGAAGCGGAGCTGCATTCGGCCACTGGGGGGTAGAGTTATCATTTTTTCTCTCCCCTTCTGTCCAGTCCTGCTTCGGCAGTCTGCTTCGACCAGTGAGTACTGTTCCGGGTGCCCCGCTCGCCATCGACATCGGAACGCTACTCCGTCACTTTCTGCTGAAAGCTACTTCGACCACAAAGACGTCGCCGCTGGTTTCGAGCTGATCAGAGATCGGGAGAGCGCACAGTGACCTCTGCAAGTTGCTGTTCCAGTCCAGATCAGCCTGCGGCCAGACAGAGCAATCTCCTTCCTGCTGCTGGAGCTGTCACCACCGACCAACAGAGCATCCCCAAAAATTCTACAGTCATCCCCTTCAAGTCAGAAAGCTGTAGGAGGTGGTTTCACTCAATTCGGAGTCTGGACGAGTCCGTGGCAACCTCAACCTCATCACCCTGTCCTACAGGCCAGAACAAGGCTGATATCGCACCGGACGCCACTTAGTAATCGAGAGCTTTTCTCCCCTCCCCGCTTGGCCGGCTGAAGGCCCCACCCTGCGTGGTGGTAGTTTTGGTTGTAACACTTTAACCCCCACCCCAAGATCCCCCTCCTGCGTGAGGTGTAGTTTTGTACTTCTTTGGGCAGGTCAAGCGACACCGCCGCGGCGTGTGGGGAACCACCGCCTCCCCGCTCGCCCTCGTCTCCGACCGGGACCGGTTTCTTCAAACCGGTCGAGTAAGTGTCTCATCCTTGCTCAATAGTGTTGCTCTTTCAATATTTGCTTCATGCGCCGCTGAATTTGTGAGGGAGCGCCCGGTCCTCAAGTCCATGACTTAGAGTGACCGCCGTGGGGTAGTGTGAACCGGTGTCTTTGCGCACTTTGTCGGCCCCAATTGAATTGGGCATCCAACCTTTGGGAGTCAAACCTTGGCCTTGCTGGCCCTCTACCAGCAAGGGCCCATTCCCATACTTCACACTTGGCATCGCCAAGTCACTCCGGGTATAGAGTGCGACGGGAGAGCGGTGGCCCATTAAGGCCCATTTGAATGCTATTTGTGAATGCTTGCTTAAGTCCGAGGTTGTGTCACATCAAGTGGTATCAGAGTAAGTCATTGACTTGTCTCTATCAAGTCTAAGTCCTAGGACCTTTGCATAGTGTGTCCAACCACTTTGGCCCTTTGTCTTGCATGTCCACCCGTAGTGGTGCTAGCTATCAACCCGGTTCATCATCTTCGGCTCCACCAATGGATCCCAATCCTCACCAAACTCAACCAAGATGTTCCTAGGGAGGGACCCCAAGGCCACATGGATAGGGTAGATGCTGCCCTCACAACCATCCTTGCCCAGCTAGAGTCCATTACCAACCGAATTGCTCGGTTAGAAGACCAAGAGTTCCGCCCAAGGAACAATGAGCCTAGAATTCCCCCTCCGCATGATGAGCCTCATAGAGAAGATCCTCACCCAAGGATCAATGAGCCAAGAGCCCCTCCACCACATGGTGAGTTCCATAGGAATGGTTTTCCCCAAAGGAACCAAGGCCCAAGAGTCCACCCTCCACATGTAGAGCCTCATAGGGATGAGTTCCACCCAAGGAACAACGGCCCAAGAGCCCATCACCCACATGCTGAATTTTATAGGGAGGATATGGACCATGACCATTATTATGACTATGAGAGGCCTCGCCCCCATCAAAACCATGACCGGCGTCCACGGGATGATCCGGATGACCCCCTTTTAAGGATGATCAAGGTAGAGGCCCCAAATTTTGATGGTTCACATGAACCTAGTGTTTACCTAGAATGGGAGACCGCCATGGACCAATACTTTGAATGGTACCCCATGTCCGACCAAAGGAGAGTTAGATTGGCTAAGATGCATCTCACTAAGTTGGCCAAAACTTATTGGCTAAACCAAGAGGGTCTAAGACGGGTTAGGCGGGAAGAGCCTATTGACACTTGGGCGGATATGAAAAACCAACTTAGGAACAAATACCTCCCCCGAACCTACCACCAAATGCTCCTAGATGAATGGCAAAGCCTCACCCAAGAAGGGAAGACCGTGGTAGAGTACATTGAAAAATTTGACTCCTATCTTTTAAAGTGTGGAGTCCATGAGGATCCGGACGTCACCTTATCCCGCTTTAGGAATGGGCTTCAAAGCCACATCAAGAGGGAACTATTCATGAGAGACGTTGATAACCTTGAGCTAGCTTACCAAGTAGCTAGAGATGTGGAAAGGTTTTCTAGGAGTTCCCGATTTATCACTCCCCGACCAACCGATCCCAAAAACTTGGGACCACGTCCCATTCCACCCACTCCCATGAGAGCTCCTAGCCCAAGTGGGAATGCCCCTTTAAGGTCCTACAATCCTCCCCCACCCATCACTCCAAACAAGCCCGCTCCTAGTCATCCTCTCCCACGGAAGAATGACAACCCCAAAGGACCAAGTGTAGGAGCCACCCCGGGAAGTGGGCGCCAACAATGCTATAGGTGTCAAGGGTTTGGTCATTTTGCGGGACAATGTCCATCTAAGGGGTTATCTAGTTTGCTTATTGAGGAAGAAGTTCAACCCCAAAAGGAACAAGAAAATGACGTTGAGGAGCATGAAGCCTCACTAGATTGGGAAGAGGAGTATGAAACCCAATATCTAGAGTCGGGTCTAGATCACTCCACTCCTTCAAACAACTCCCATCTAGGAGTCATTAGGTGCATCCTCACCCAACCTCAAGAAGAGGATTGGCGTCGGACCTCAATCTTCACACCTTTATCAAGATAGAGAACCATGTGAGGAAAGTGATCTTGGATAGTGGTAGTTGTGTTAATGCCGTGTCACCCGACACCGTCAAGCTCCTTGGGCTTACTCTCACTCCCCACCCAAGTCCCTACCGGGTCTCATGGATCAACAACAACTCCATCCCAGTCAACACCCAATGCCTAGTGCCTCTCACTTTCTCTTCCTACCATGGCCAAATATGGTGTGACGTCATACCCATGGAAGTGGGTAGCATCCTTTTAGGAAGACCTTGGCTCTATGATGTGGATGCCACCATTTTAGGGAGAAGCAACATATGCACCTTTGAGCATGAGGGTAAGACTATCCGTCTTAACCCCTCCCCACCTCGACCCATGCCCAAGAAGGACCCTCTCCCTCAAGGATCACACCCCACCACTCCACAAGTCTCGGGGAACTCCACCCCTCCAACCCAAGCCCTTATCCAAACCCCAAAACAAAGTAGAACCACGGGGTTGACCAAAGGTCTTCATCTCATCACTAGGAAAGAGCTTGAAGAGGAAATTGCTCAAGGGGTGCCATTGTGTGCGGTAGTCATATGCTTAGGGGAACCTACCCCTTCTAACCCCCATCCCATAGAGATCCAACAACTTTTGGAAGAATTCCATGATGTGTTCCCGGAAGAGCTCCCGGACCAACTCCCTCCCATGCGTGACGTGCAACACGCAATCGATCTAGTACCGGGAGCCACCCTTCCAAACCTTCCTCATTATCGCCTCAATCCCACGGAACATGCCGAACTTAGGAGGCAAATAGAGGAACTCATTAGGAAGGGCTTCATCCGCATTAGTAAGAGTCCATGTGCCGTCCCGGCCCTCCTTACCCCCAAGAAAGATGGATCATGGCGGATGTGTGTGGATAGCCGGGCCATTAACAAGATTACCGTCAAGTATAGGTTCCCCATCCCTAGGCTTGATGACATGTTGGATATGCTAGCCGGAGCCACCATCTTCTCTAAGATAGATCTCAAGAGTGGCTACCACCAAGTTAGGGTAAGGCCCGGGGATGAGTGGAAAACGGCCTTCAAGACCAAGGATGGTCTCTTTGAGTGGTTAGTCATGCCATTTGGGCTTTCTAATGCCCCAAGTACTTTCATGCGTCTTATGACGGAGGTACTTAGGCCTTTCATTGGGAATTTTCTAGTGGTATACTTTGATGATATTCTCATCTATAGCCAAACCCATGAGGCCCACCTTGACCACCTTAGGAAAGTTTGCACCGTCCTCCGGCAAGAAAGCCTATTTGCCAACCTAGGAAAGTGTCATTTCATGACCACTTCCATCACCTTCCTAGGATTTGTGGTGTCAACCAAAGGAGTCTCCATGGACCCCGACAAGGTCCAAGCTATTCTTGATTGGCCGGAGCCCCACACCCTTCATGAGGTTAGGAGTTTTCATGGGTTGGCCACATTCTATAGGAGATTCATTCGAGGGTTTAGCACTATCACCGGCCCAATAACTGATTGTCTCAAGAAGGGAACCTTTGTTTGGACCAAAGCCGCCTCTAAAGCCTTCCTTGAGCTTAAGGAAAAGTTGACCCAAGCCCCGGTCCTATGCCTTCCCGATTTCTCCAAAGTTTTTGAGGTCACTTGTGATGCATCCGGGACAGGGATAGGAGGGATTCTTAGTCAAGAGGGACACCCGGTCGCCTACTTTAGTGAGAAGCTATGTGATGCTAGGACTAGATACTCCACCTATGACAAGGAGTTCTATGCCGTGGTCCAATCCCTCCGACACTGGAGACATTACTTGCTTCCCAAAGAGTTTGTCATCTTTTCCGACCATGAGGCCCTCAAATACCTCAATTCCCAACAGAAGTTGAATGCCCGACATGCCCGATGGGTTGAGTTCATCCAATCCTACACCTTTGTCATCAAACACAAGGCCGGGAGTGAGAATAAGGCCGCGGATGCCCTTAGTAGGAAGATGTCCTTGTTATCCACTATCCAAGTGGAAGTGATTGGTTTTGATAAGGTCAAGGACGAGTACCCTGGTTGCCCCGACTTTGGGCAAATCTATGCCAACTTGACCACTCATTCTAGCAAGGAGCATGAGGGATTTATTTTAGAGGATGGGTTCCTCTTCAAGGGGCCAAGGCTTTGCATTCCCCGGACCTCTCTTCGAGATTTCTTGGTTTGGGAATTACATGCCGGAGGGTTAGCCGGTCATTTTGGGGTCCACAAAACCATTGCCTTAGTTGAGGGTCAATTTTATTGGCCGAGCCTCAAGAGAGATGTAGGCAAAATAGTGGGTCAATGTCGCACGTGTGCTTCGGCCAAGCAGGTGAAGCAAAACACCGGCCTATACACCCCACTTCCCATCCCCGACCGACCATGGCAAGATTTGAGCATGGACTTTGTGCTAGGCTTACCCAAGACCTCTAGGAAGCATGACTCCATCTATGTGGTGGTTGATAGATTTTCCAAAATGGCCCACTTCATCCCATGCTCCAAAACATCCGATGCCTCCCATGTAGCCCGATTATTCTTTGATGAGGTAGTCCGCCTCCATGGGCTGCCCAAGACCATAGTCTCCGACAGGGATGTCAAATTCACTAGCTATTTTTGGAAGACTCTTTGGCACATGATGGGTACCCTCCTCAAATTCTCCACTGCCTACCACCCCCAAACGGATGGCCAAACTGAAGTGGTCAACCGGAGTCTAGGGAACCTCCTTAGGAGTCTTGTTGAGGATCGGCCAGGAAATTGGGATCTCATCTTACCACAGGCTGAGTTTGCATACAACAATTCCATCAATAAGTCGATAGGGATGAGTCCATTTGAAGCCGTGCATGGGTACAAACCAAGAAAGCCATCCGACCTCATTCCCCTTCCCCAGCATGCTAGAGTGTCCATTTCTGCCGAGTCTTTTGCACAACATATTAGGGAATTGCATGAGGAAATTCGCAAGCACATTAGCATGAAAAATGAGGCTTATAAAAGGTTGGCCGACTCTCACCGGCGTCACTTAGAGTTCCAAGTGGGTGACTTTGTGATGGTAAGGACGGAGAGGCTCTCCCCAGGAGCCAACTCCAAGTTGAGGCCACGTGGGACTGGGCCCTTCCAGGTCTTGAGGCGCATTGGTGCGAATGCTTATGAGTTAGATCTCCCTGAGGATTATGGGGTAAGTCCTACATTCAATGTCACCGACTTAGTGCCATACAAGGGCCCCACGGTGGGACCTAGTGAGGAGATTGAGCCTACTTCTTCCTTTGAGAGAGTACCCACCCGTGAGGAGAGTCCACTAGCCAAGAGAGCTCAGCGCGATCGCATTGAACGAATATTGGATGAGCAGGTCACTACCACCCGGAGCAAAGTATATGAGCGCTATCTCGTCAGGTGGAAGGATCGGCCTCCGTCGGAAGACTCATGGGTGAGTCGGGAGGACCTCCAGCGATTGGATCCGGACCTCCTCGAGCGGTACCTTAGCCGGATGGATCCTTACTCGACGGAGTCGAGCTCTTCGCGGCCCAGGGGATTTGATGGAGGCATCACCCACGATTCCCTTTGGCTCGGGTCCACTTCTTCACATTCAGGAGCTGGTTGAGTTTGGGCCTCACTCTATTAAGGCCCCTTATCCATTTAGTAGCTTTCCTTTGTGTCATTTTGATGTATTTTCATTTTATTTGAGTCATTTCCCTAGGTCTAGCACTTATTCTCCTATGTTTTTGTATCATCATGCTGTCTAATGTGGCTATTGGGCCCAATTCGTTGGGCTAGGCCCATTGGTGCCCCCACCCCCCTTGGTTATTTGTAGTTGCTTATTTTGTCAGGGACTTATTGTAAAGAGTGGGTTGCCTATAAATAGGACCCCACTCCCCCTCATTTGAAGCTAATGAATGAATGAGTTAAACTTGCCATTTGAGTTCAAATTGGAGTGATTCCTCTAGTTTTTGGGTGAGAGACCCTAGGGGAGAGATTCCCCACCCATTCCCCTCTTAATCTCTCTATTTCACCCCTCTTTCTCTCTCCTCCAACCCCAATTCCGAATTTCCTTCTCTCTCCTCCCCTCCCCAACCACCTCCACTAGCTACCCACCTCATTCAATACCCCTCCACTTCCCCAAGCCACCATTACTCCACCCCATGTTCCAAGAGGGAATCTTCCCCACTTCCAACACAACCTCCTCCCTTCCAAGGCAATCCCCCTAGTTCCCATACAACCCTACACATTCCAAGACCATTTCAAAATTTGAAACCCATTCCCTCCACTTGCTTTGGCCGCCCCATTCCTTACCCTCCCCTCTTGCCAAGTTCGCCCCCTTCACTCCCCCATTCCCTCTCTCACACCCTCATCTTCCTCCTCCACCTACTAGCACTTGCCTCCAGCCATTCTCCCCTCATCCCCCATCACCATTAGCTCTCTTCTCCACCCCACAAGAGCCCCCACTCACCCTTAGGTCGCCCCTACCACTTCCCTCCACCAAAGAAGCCACCTCTCCCTCTCATTTCATTTTCAGGTTGGAGCTGTGCAGACCTGCAGATCAGCCCCTAGTTGCAGCGTCGACTACGGCTTCCTCCTGGGGTTCCTGAAGGCGTGGCCTACCTTTCTGGAAAGGCCTACCAGTCTACTTCGCAAGCGAGGTGGAAGCAACACGATCCGAGGTCGGAGCTGCCAGATAGAGCCAATCTCCCACCATCGCGCAAGAAGGCCTTCATCCAGAACCAGAACCTAGGAGACTGCCGTCTCACGGTTTACTCAGGCTGAATCAGGCCCAAGTTCCTTCAAAAAAGTTCTTCCCCGTCCAGTCCTCTTTCAAGATCAGGAAGCAGAGCTGCATTCGGCCACTGGGGGGTAGAGTTATCATTTTTTCTCTCCCCTTTTGTCCAGTCCTGCTTCGGCAGTCTGCTTCGACCAGTGAGTACTGTTCCGGGTGCCCTGCTCTCCATCGACATCGGAACGCCGCCCCGTCACTTTCTGCTGAAATCTACTTCGACCACGAAGACGTCGCCGCTGGTTTCGCGCTGATCAGAGATCAGGAGAGCGCACAGTGACCTCTGCAAGTTTCTGTTCCAGTCCAGATCAGCCTGCGGCCAGACAGAGCAATCTCCTTCCTGCTGCTGGAGCTGTCACCACCGACCAACAGAGCGTCCCCAAAAATTCTACAGTCATCCCCTTCAAGTCAGGAAGCTGTAGGAGGTGGTTTCACTCAATTCGGAGTCCGGACGAGTCCGTGGCAACCTCAACCTCATCACCCTATCCTGCAGGGCAGAACAAGGCTGATATCGCACCGGATGCCACTTAGCAATCGAGAGCTTTTCTCCCCTCCCCGCTTGGCCGACTGAAGGCCCCACCCTGCGTGGTGGTAGTTTTGGTTGTAACACTTTAACCCCCACCCCAAGATCCCCCTCCTGCGTGAGGTGTAGTTTTGTACTTCTTTGGGCAGGTCAAGCGACACCGCCGCGGCGTGTGGGGAACCGCTCGCCCTCGTCTCCGACCGGGACCGGTTTCTTCAAACCGGTCGAGTAAGTGTCTCATCCTTGCTCAATAGTGTTGCTCTTTCAATATTTGCTTCATGCGCCGCTGAATTTGTGAGGGAGCGCCCGGTCCTCAAGTCCATGACTTAGAGTGACCGCCGTGGGGTAGTGTGAACCGGTGCCTTTGCGCACTTTGTCGGCCCCAATTGAATTGGGCATCCAACCTTTGGGAGTCAAACCTTGGCCTTGCTGGCCCTCTACCAGCAAGGGCCCATTCCCATACTTCACACTTGGCATCGCCAAGTCACTCTGGGTATAGAGTGCGACGGGAGAGCGGTGGCCCATTAAGGCCCATTTGAATGCTATTTGTGAATGCTTGCTTAAGTCCGAGGTTGTGTCACATCAGAGAGGTGCTGGGGCTGGAGTTGATAAATTCCCAAGAAGGTGTCCCCGGGGTAGTGCCTTGGTGGGGCGAGGCCGACGACTCATCTTCGCCCGAATTTTGATCCAGGCGCCTTCCGCTTCTTGGATCTGGAAGGTGGCGTTGATTGCCTGCTCGATTACCTCGAGCGGCAATTCCTGGTATGCCGGAATAATGGGGCTGACGTCCGAAGGCGTGTGCGTGGTTTGGTGCCTTATCCGAGGTGGCGACAGGAGCTTACGAAGAGTGGGTTGACTGGTGCTGGCATCCAAAGACGTGTGTGCGGTTTGATGCCATAGCCGCGGTGGCGACATCTTTTGTTGAGAAGTGGACTGAGGGATATGCTTGTTGTCCCGCTCCTTAGCTTGGCCTTTGTGATCACGCTGAGAGCCTGGTCTAGCGACAACCGAAGGCACCGCAGGATATTGTTGCTCTGAGCAGTTATCCCGACTCTGCGGACCGGCTGATCCTTGTGATGGTGGGCCCGCCGCTTGAATCGAAGCCACTAAAGACTCCGAAGATGTCTTCTTTGTACTTCGGATTGTGTCAACGGGTAGGCGGGGAGGACCCGATGGCCCATCCGCTGAGGGGATGTGGCAAGGCTGAGGCGGGACCTCACCCTATTTTTGCTTTCCCTTCCTATCCATGGACGCCGGAGACGGAGATACGGCGGGGGGATGACGAGAGAGAGCTACGGAGCTCCTCGTCGTCTTGCCCACTAGAATGTCCTCTCGGCCGAGAAGGACCCGGAGGAGCCTGGCGGTGTCTTCTTCGGAGAAAGGGAGAGATTTCAGCTCTCGCCATGGCCGCCACTGCACAGCCAAAGTGGCAGGGGTTGGCTGGCCGGATGCTGATGTCTGGGGGCCCGCAGGGTCCGGAGGAGCAGGGGGATGGATGACGTTTACCAAGAAGTTGGTCGACTCCATCTCTTGACTGGCATCCCACTCTCTACGCCTTTGCAATCGCTCGAGGGCTTCTTGGTTGTCGGCCCAGAACTCAAGCCATTCTAGAGGATGCCGATAAGGCAACCCGTGCCCATTTTCTTGAGGGGAGTCTTGTCGCTCTGGCATGCCCCTGGCAGTGCTCAGGGTTTCTTCAACAGCTTGCAGCAGCCTGACGAGTGACATGGAGTTCCCCTCCGCGTCGATCTGCTCCCACCGGATCTGTTCCTGGATGAGGTATTGAACTTCCTCACATGACTCGATCGGGTGGCAGATTCTAGTGTAGAAGGGGCAGTATTGGGGGAGACTAAAGTCCCAATGGGTGTAGTCTGTCGGTGATTTGCGAGGCATGATTTGCCCCCTCTTGACGAGGATATCAAAGAGTCACCGGGTTCTCTCCCTGGGGAAGGAGAGGGGTCTGTGATCATTTCAGGGCCTCCACCCCAGATACCAGAGCAAATGTTCACCCTGACTAGTACTGGGCTCCTCTCATTCGACGTTGGAAAGAGAGAATGTGGCCATCATGTGGATGACATTGGCTGAGTAGTTGACCATGCGTGCTGCCTTAGCTGGCCTGGTCCACGTATGTGGTTGCGGGGGATCGACGAGACCACTCTTGATTTTAACGAGGCCGTCTTGGGTCAACTGATGCGCTTGAGTCTTGAAGACGTAACAATCTTCAATTGATTGACCCAGCATGCGATGATACAGGGAATAGCTGGGATCATCGGTCTTCAGGGCCTCATCCGGCTTGCGCATTTCTGGCAGCTCGACGAACTTCTGGGCCGTACAGAGGTCGAAGAGCATCTTCGTATGTTCCTTCTTGAAGGAGAAGGGTGTCTTCATACACTCGAAGAAGGAGGGAACAGCCGGCTTGTCTGCTGGCTGTTTATCAGAGCCACTGGATTCAGCCTCCTTACTGGCTTTGACAGCAAGGGTGAATTCTATGATATTCACCTCCTTGCTGGGCTGGCGTTCTCACGCTTGCTTACCCTTTGCTGCAGTATAGCTCGAGTTATCGGTGAAGAACATCTCTATTTCGGAGACCGCCGAATTGAGTTGGTCGAAGCCTTTGATATTGATGTCGAGAAGCTTTTCGCTGACCTCGGCTGCCAGACCTCGACGGCATATAGTAATGGCGTCCTCTTGAACGGGTGGATTAACACACTTCATGAGGTCTCTCCACTTTTTAATGAAGTCGAGGGCACACTCACCCTTTTTCTGTCGAAGAGAACAGAGTTCGACCAGGGAAATCTTTCGCTCGGCTGTTTGAAAGTGGTCGAGGAATTTCTTCTGGAGATCCGCCCAGTCAATGACTGAGCCGGGCTTCAGGAGGGAATACAATTGGAAGGCCATTCCCGTGAGTGAAGTAGCGAAGTAGCGGAGGAGATATGATTCATCCAGCGCTAACTCGCCCATGGCCGTAACATAGTAGGCCAAGTGTTCATGTGGTGACCCCTACCCGTTGAACTTTTGTACCTTCGGGGGCTTGGCATATTCTGGGGGAAGCTTCTTCAGCTGGTGGTGAAGCGGGTAGGGCACACTATAGAGATCTACTGTGACAACCCCTTCACCATATTGGGCGAGCTTTGTCTCAACAATGCACTCAATCATCTGGCATTATGCCAGGAGGTTTTCTGGCATTGGTGTATTGGAGGCTCGTGGCTGGGCCTCAACCGGGGGTGTGCCAAACCCAGTTGCCAACGGAGTTCGGGCAATCGCCGCTGAGGTGTTGGCAGCATCGCGGGCTGCTGTCGGTGCCGGTGCCTCGGCCTGGGGCCTAGTAGGTTGCTGAGGATGAAGGTCTCGTTCCTGGAGGAGGTCTTGCAGGAGGGCCTTTAGATGCTGGTTCTCCTTCATGAGGGTGTCGAGGGTCACTTCTTGAGCCTCGTTCGAAGGAGGGTCATTGTTGACCAGCTCTGTGTTGCTAGGTGGGTCGCGGTCTTCAACCAGGACCTCTTCCGCACGTTCCGATGACTGCGGTCTGACAGAAGTACCAATGTGACCTGTTGGGGGGGCGGCGGAACTTGATGGCGCGGCCTCCTAAAGTGGGACAAGGGCTGATTCAGGTCATCAGACTGGGTGTCCGGCTAGTGTCCGGTGGTGTAGCACGCGAACACTCGAACTGCGTCGTTGATGAGCCGAGCTGTCCGCTTCCACCACGGGCGCCGCTCGGGGCAGACAAGCGCCCCTAGTCTGTCAAAGACCGAGGTGCATTATAGAGGGGGCTCACTCCCGATATCGATCGGAGGAGAGCCCGAGGTAGGCTGCTGGAGGGCCTGGGAACAGGCTCGCCTTCGCCTCCGCTTGCTTGTGTGGGGGACATTAGACGACTGGGCGTCGTCGGATGGTGCTACTGTGAGGCCAGTCGCATCCTGTATGATGCCGCATTTGAGTGCTCATAGGGGGTTTCTAATACGTGCCATTCGAACGGCTTGAGCTTCTTCTCGGGTGACCCAAATTCTCCTTAAGTCAGATTGTTAGTCTCCCTTGTCGCCATTTTTCTGACGAGTTGTCTTGGGAACCCGTGTGTTGGGCTGCGGTGGGTGCCCTCAGACTATTGCCGAGGAACCCACCCCTCTGAGCTTCGCCCCATCCTCTTGCGTTTGCCGCAAGATGTCAAAATGGTTGGAGGTGGGGATGGTGGAAACGGTCCGTTCGTGGGGTATGATTGGTTCGCCCCCATTGAGACTGATCCGCAAGTCATCAACAAGAACAGTCCTGCCAAAGTTGCTAGTCGCAGCAGCGAGCCGTCTGCCTTTGCGGCCATGGCGATGCTTTTTCTGAGGAGTGGAGGAAGACTCCGCCCCGAGATGGTAGACCGAGAAGACCCGGCCTACAATGGATGGCAGCGCTGAGCTGCCTGTGGAAGGTATGGAAACCGGCCCCCGATGTACGAGGCCCACCCTGGGAGTCGACAGTCGGGCGACTGGGGTTTAAGCCCTGGCCCGTGCCTAGAGAAGCGTTGCCGATGCTCGAGATGACGCTCTCGCACCAGGGGACGATACCGTTGAAACTGCTGGAGTGCCGACGCCCCTGGGTCGAGGACCCGCGGTAAGTGTCGGTGTAGTCTGGGCTCGGGTTGCGAGGCCCGCGGAAGGTGCTGAGAGACCTTGCCCCCTGCGTAGATAACTCGCGGGGAGAGCCGGTTCAACTGGAGCTCGGAACTGGGGTCCCGAGTACAATGCCGGAGAGCCGCGAACCCGGGGCTGAGAGCCCGTATTGGGTGCCGGCTGAAGCTGGCCTCGGGGTTGGAGGCCCGAGGAAAGTGTTGGGGAAGAGATCGAAACTCGGGGCTGGGAGCCCGTGTTGGGTGCCGGCTTTGTTGGGGCTCAGGGTTGGAGACCCGAGGAAGGTGTTGAGAAGCCGTGAACTAGGGGCTGGGAGCCCGTGTTGGGTGCTGGCTTTGCTATGGCTCGGGGTTGGAGACCCGAGGAAGGTGGTGAGAAGCCATGGACCCGGGGTTGGGAGCCCGTGTTGGGTGCCGGCTTTGCTGGGGCTCGGGGTTGGAGACCCGAGGAAGGTGCTGAGAAGCCGTGGACCCAGGGCTGGGAGCCCGTGTTGGGTGTTGGCTTTGCTGGGGCTCAGGGTTGGAGAGCCGAGGAAGGTGCTGAGAAGCCGTGGACCTGGGGCTGTGTCACGTCCCGAGCCTTTATTATAGCGGAAGACTAACTGGGGGAGGGAGAACAGCTGGCATGGTAAGCCTCTTGCAAGCAAGAATGATCAGAGCGCAAAACAATCACACATAAGAATGCAATTGCACAATATTTACTCAACTTCACTTTCATTAATAATTAAATCTAATGTTCAAATACAACCACTAATTCAACTTCCATCATGCTAGACTCAAGAAATAAGAAATTACATAGACTCAATCTAAACAATGTAAACTTCCTAAGTCTTCACTCCCATCTTGACAACACTTTCATTCACTCTCGGATCCGCTACTTGTATAACCCGAATCTGAATTCGAATCACTTTCATTTCCTAAAAAAGAATTGGAAATAGGTAATGAGCACACTTGCCCAGTAGGTATCTTCGCATCAACATGAAGGCACTATTAAAGTAATTAGCATTTTAGCTCTAAAGAAAGGTAAAATCATGTGAATGTGATCAATCATGCGATTAAACCAATGTATGTAAGATAGAATGAGAGCAAGTATGAACTAGCAAGAATGTTAGAAGAACATGATATGACCATTCATGAACAAGAATGTAACGAGAATGTACTAGCAAGTCACATGATCATCACTCTAGTATCTTTTGCTTATGAGCAAGTACTTCGTGAATTTCTGTGGAATATCAAGCAAGAAAGTCATGTACAAGAATGTCATGTCGTGCCGTGGATTTTCACTTATTTATAAAGAAAGTACTCCCAACGCAATGCGACGCCAGTAGCATCATACCCCATGATTTATAATAGTATGTTTCCGACAATCAACCAAGGGGACTAGCATAGAGCCCTTGAACACAATCAGTGCTCGATCGCATCTTCAAGTATAAATCAAGCTTTTTGCACGCATGTAACAATAAAGTATGGCCAAGAATGTAATAAGTTCCAATAAGTTCATGATAACAATAATTCAATGAATGAATACTTTTAATAAGAATCATGAGAAATCAAGAATGACTTATACTATGTTATGCTTAGGGAAATAAATGGGCAACATAACGGTACATTCTTTATCTTCCATTCATTATATTAGGTTTCTTGATCAATGTGATAAGTTCTAGATCATCAAGAGTCCATCTAGAAACCTTGGAATACCAACCTTTGGTCAAACCTTGGGTTAAAATACTCAAGCATTGTGACGGTCGTGTACTGGGCCATTACATGATGTGACGCTTCAGTATTAGGCCGTTACATTAGTCTGAATCTCAAACCAAGAAATCAGACTCAGTTGGATGTGACGGTCGTATATTGGGCCGTTACATGTACCTGACGGTACAATATAGATTCGTTACACTACTGATAACCAGAAACATCGATAGTGTCATCTAATCACTTGGGTTTTAATGGTATAACCAACTCGGCGTCCTAGTGAGAATCCCAGGCTCGCGGAGAATTACGGAGGCCTTGAAACAAGATTTCCTAGTCCATTGGAAGGAATATCCAATAGAGAGGTCCTCATGTCCAAGAATAATTTTCCTATAGTGCAAAGTGAACTAATGGACAACATACCGGAATATGTGCCATGTACTTAGAGAAATGACTCTATTGGTAGAGAGAGGATGTGTAACAATAGGAAATCATGATAAAACTCCGTCAATACATCTTTGGAAAAATCATGACTTAGATACAAAACTATAGAATTTTGGCACATGAAATTAACATAACTTAAATTAACTTAAGATACCTTAACTATGCAATTTCTATCATAAATCAGTAGATAATCATGAAATCAGGTCAAAACTTAGATAAGTAGGCTTATTTATAAGTTAACTTGACTGATTTTCAATTCTGTCTACGATTACCGGGACGGTCTAGAATAGGTGCGTCACAGTGATTGTGACGGTCTATCGAGGGGCCGTTACAGTAATGTAACGCTCCATCTATGGTGCGTCAGAGACAACAGAGAACTTCAACCACCATAGAAGATGTGACGGCTTATCGTAAGGCCGTTATATCATTGTGACGGTCTTACCTTGATGCGTCAGATCATCTACTGGCAGAAAAATATAAAAATCTAAGGTCTCAACTTACATCATGTCTAGAAATCATATATAAACTTCCACATGATATAATGAAGGCTAACTAATAGTATGCTTGGGTTTTCTATGAATTTGACAAGAAAGTTCCTTTTTAATTTAGTTAGGGCTAAGAATACACATGTATGCATGACTCTACTAAAAGATGAAATCCGTGATCTACAGTGCATGAAATTAAGTCAAATCAGAGGGCTTTTACCCCTAGCAAGATGTTTTTGAAAATCATGAGATAACCTACACTTTTATCTGAGCTTTAAACTTCTAATTTGAGTCTGAAAGACGTGCCCTAGTTCTCCTTTTCCAACGATTTTCCAGCAACTTCCTGCTACTCTATCTCTCCAACCTCTTGTCCTAAAGATGTAAAATTTTGAGGGTAAGAAGATGAAACTAAGGTGAATAAAAAATTCTAAAGGATTGAATTCTAATTACCTCGTTTAGACGTCCTAATCTCTTGATCTTCAGGGGTCTTTTGCTCTGAATCCTGAGTTATTATGGTCGAACCAGCAACTTTGGAAGCTTCAATCTCCTTGGTTGCTTGATCTCCTAACATGAAATTTGGAGAACTATTAGTCTAAAGTATACTAAACAAAATCTTTTAAAGAACTTATCCGAAATTATGACTCCTTACCTTGATTCTTCACGAGCCAAAAGTATGGGTCACTCAGTTCAGAACTAGGTCCTATTTATAGGGTTTTGGCTAGGGTTTGAGGATTAGATCGATTCTCGAGTCCTTGTTAAAGACTAGATCGACTTCTGAGAGTCCTCAACATATCTCTGAGTCCTTCCATCTCGATCCCTAGTGGATAGGATAGCAAAGATCTAATCCTTTTGCAAGTTCTTCCACTTACGGAACTTACAGGGTGTAACAGTCGAGTGGAGGTGCGTTACATGTCTGTGGCGGTTGCATGATAGACCGTTACATCCAACGCATACAGAGTTTCAATTTAATAAAACTCTTTTATTCGTTTTATCTCTATAATTATCTAATTAAGTGGTATTTATCCTTTCAATACGTGAATAGGCTCAATAACCTTCTAGAATATGGGCCAACTTAATGGGCTTGGTCCTTAACCCTTTTTGGATCATATTTAGATAGGCTAGGTTAATTATTTTAACTCAATTGGGCCTTATTATGACTTATTAATACAATAACCCATTTATTAATTTATTTAAATCTTTATAAATTCTAGGAATTTATTAAATAAATTCAGAAGTTACTTATATAAATTTTGGGGCACTACACCCTCCCCTACTTAGAAGA
Source organism: Amorphophallus konjac (assembly GCA_022559845.1). NCBI lineage: Eukaryota > Viridiplantae > Streptophyta > Magnoliopsida > Alismatales > Araceae > Amorphophallus > Amorphophallus konjac. The sequence goes on from CM040129.1 coordinate 14,732,661, forward strand.
ATTTGGTCCCCAAATTCATTATATGGATTATAGAGAGTGTACTTACAGTTAAACAATTCTGGAAATCTTTTCTGCATGGCTGCTTTGGTTTCCCATGTTGCTTCATATGGCCATATTTTCTTTCATTGAATCTTGACCATAGGAATAACTTTACTTCTTAGTTGACGAACTTCCCGTTCCAGAATCTTTATTGGTGTTTGCTCGTATGTCATGTCCTTCTGAATCTCCAGATTGTCATAAGTGATAATATGGTCAGGATCATATACATACTTCTTCAGCATGGAGACGTGAAATACATCATGAACTTCTACTAATTGTGGAGGTAAAGCCAGTCTATAAGCCACTTCACCGACCCTTTCAAGAATTTCAAATGGGTCAATGAATCTTGGAGTTAGCTTTCCTTTGATGCCAAATCTTCGAATACCACGACCCGGAGAAACCTTTAGATACACATGATCTTCTACTTGAAACTCCAAGTCACGTCTTCGATTGTCGGCATAAGACTTTTGCCTATCTTGCGCCATTTTCATTCTTTCTCGGATGAGCTTGATCTTCACTGTAGAATCCCTGATAAGATCGGGGCCTAGAAATTGCTTTTCCCTGATTTCATTCCAACATATAGGTGATCGACAGCTTTTTTCATATAAGGCTTCAAAAGGTGCCATTCGTATGCTGGCTTGATAACTGTTGTTGTATGCAAATTCTACTAGAGGCAAGTGATCATGCCAACTACCTCCAAAGTCAATAGCACAAGCCCTGAGCATATCTTCTACTACATTATTTGTTCTCTCTATCTGACCATTAGTTTGTGGATGAAAGGCTGTGCTGAAATTCAATCTAGTCCCTAATGAATGTTGTAGACCCTTCCAGAATTATGATGTGAATCAAGGATCTCTATCAGATATAATAGTGACTGGGACACCATGTAATTTGACAATTTCCCTCATGTATATTATTACTAGGATATCCATAGACCATCGACTCTTTATTGGTATAAAGTGTGCGAATTTAGTCAATCGGTCTATGATTACCCATATTCCATCATGTCCTCCTCTAGTCTTGGGTAAACCCATAATGAAGTCCATCCCTATACTCTCCCATTTCCATTCGGGGATATTCAAGGGATGTAATTTACCTGCGAGTCTAAAATGTTCTGCTGTTACTTGTTGGCAGGTGAGACAACGGGACACGAAATCAGCTATCTCTCTCTTCATATTGGGCAACCAGAAATTTCTTTTGAGATCTTGAAACATCTTTGTACCTCCTGGATGAATGGTGTACTTGAAATTATGTGCTTCATCTAGGATCAGTTTCTTTGTAGCCTCATGATCTGGTACACATATTCGGCCCTTGAATAACAATCTTCCGTCATTGGAAATAGAAAAATCCAGCCTTTGTTCAACATTGGCCTTAATTTCTAGTAAAACCGGATCATCATCTTGCAACTTGACCAGATCCTCTATTAATGTAGGTTGAGCTCGGATATTAGCTATGAAACAATCTTCTTCCTTTATGTCAATATCTAAGTTCAACTGCGCAAACTGAGGAATAAGGTTGGTCACACTAATCATAAGACTTGATAGCATACCCATTGGTTTTCTGCTGAAGGCATCTGTTACAGCATTAGCCTTGCCAGGATGATATTGAATAGCAAAATCAAAGTCCTTGAGATATTCTAACCACCTCCTCTGCCTCATATTAAGCTCTTTTTGAGAGAATACATATTTCAAGCTTTTATGGTCCGAGTATACAGTGAACTTTTCTCCATAGAGATAATGACGCCAAATTTTCAAGGCGAAGATAACCGCTGCTAGTTCTAAATCATGCATAGGATAACTTTCCTTGTAGAGTTTCAATTGTCTTGAAGAATAATAGATTACTTTTCCATTCTGCATGAGGACACATCCTAAGCCAATACCAGACGCATCCGTACATACTTCGAATTCACCACCCTCCACCGATAGTGATAGAATAGGAGCTGTAGTAAGATGATTCTTAAGATTTTGAAAGCTCTTTTCACAGTCCTTTGACAAGACAAAAGGATTTTCTTTTCTTGTAAGTCTAGCTAAAGGAACTGTAATTTTTGAGAAGTCCTTAATGAACCTCCTATAATAACCAGCTAAACCCAGAAAGCTTCTTACTTCTGATACAGTCGTTGGCCGGCTCCAATTCTGGACAGCTTCTACCTTAGAAGGATCCACAACTATACCTTCTTTTGAAATAATGTGGCCTAGGAATGAGACTTCCTTGAGCCAGAATTCACACTTATTGAGCTTGGCATAGAGCTTGTATTCTCTAAGTGTCTGCAAAGCTATCCTCAAATGTTCTTCATGTTCCTCTTTTGTCTTGGAATATATCAAGATATCATCAATAAAGACGACGATAAACTGGTCCAGATATGGCTGGAAAACTTTGTTCATGAGTTGCATAAATGTTGTTGGGGCATTTGTTAATCCAAACGGCATTACTTCGAAAAGCCGATTTATAAATGTCTTCTTCTTTAATTCTAAGTTGATGATAACCTGACCGGAGGTCTATCTTGGAGAAATATTCTGCTCCCGAAAGCTGATCGAAGAGCTCATCAATACACGGCAACGGATACTTGTTTTTGATTGTAAGCTGATTCAGTCGCCGGTAATCGATGCATAGCCTGAGAGAACCATCCTTCTTCTTGACAAATAAAATCGGCACACCCCAAGGGGACGTGCTAGGTCTAATAAAACCCTTGTCTAGTAGTTCCTGCAACTGTCTTTTCAATTCCTTAAGTTCCGTGGGGGACATCCTGTAAGGGGCTATAGAAACAGGTGCTGCTCCAGGAATGAGTTCGATGGTGAAGTTTACTTCCCTTTCGGGTGGTAAAGTTGGTAAGTCCGGTGGAAACACATATGGGAACTCATTTACAATAGGGATGTCTGCTATGATAAGTTCCTTGGACTCCGTAATAACGACAGAAGCAAGAAAAGCTTCACATCCTCGCGAGATGAGTTTACAAGCGTGAAGTGAAGATATGATGGTGGGGTGTTTCTTGTATTTAATGCCAAGGAAAGAGAATTTTGGAAGACCGAGTTTTCGGAAGGATATAATCCTATTTCGGCAATTGATATAAGCATCATGATCTATAAGTCAATCTACCCCTTTATGTCAAGGCATACTAAGTTTGCGGGGAGATTGTGACCTTCTACAATCACTTTGCTATCAGGATAATAGTCGGTAAGCTTTGTTCTAGAACCTAAGGGTGTGGTAATAGCAAGATCTGAAGGTAAGGGAACTGATGCGATTGGTAATATTTTTGCAAAGGTAGTGGAGATAAAAGAATGAGAGGCTCCAATATCAAATAGCACAAATGCAGGACGAGAATAAATTTGAAGAGTATCTTCCATAAGCCCATCATCCCTAGGCGCCTCCTCTTCTTCTAGAATGGCATTGAGGCAAGCCTGCCTCCTGCGTCCATTACTAGATGACTGGTCCTTCATAAGGGGGCAATCCGACATGCGATGCTCCCTGCTTCCACAGCGTAAACAAGCGCCAAGATGCTTCCATCACTCTTTTGCCGAATGGCCAAACTTTTCACAAAAAGTGCAAGCCGTGGCGACTCGTTCCTCCTCCTTAATCTTCTTATTCTTCTGGGAACTTCCACCGTTCCCACTCCTGGATCTCTTCTTACTATCACGGCTCTTATGAGGCTCCGTGATACTGAACTTCTCTTTCTTGTAATGCCGATCAGAACGTCGGCTGGACTCTTCTCCCTTTCCTTTCAACTTTTTGACCTTTTTTAAGGTCCTTTCACATAGGTATGCCCGCTAAACCATCTCCGCATAGGTACGGATGTTTTGGGTCCCGAGCTACTGAATGAAGCCGAGTCGTAACCCGTCCATAAACTGATTTACCTTCAATAGATCGGTACTGATTAGATGTGATGCATAAGGTGCTAGCCTTGAGAATTACAGTTCATATTCTGCCACTGTCATCATCCCCTGTCGAAGAGAGGTGAACTCCATAGCCTTTCTTTCTTTCACATGCTCAGAGAAGTACTTAGCACGGAATAAAGTAAGAAAACCATCCCACGTATGCGGTGCATCGGCCGGAGGTGCCGGAACTGACTTCCACCATGTACGGGCATCCTTGTTGAGTTGGAAAGTTACAAGATGCACCTTCTCTTGATCAGTGCATTGGATGACGTCAAATATATGATTCATTTCGTCAATCCAGTTCTCTGCTTCATCCGGATTAGAAGAACCATAGAATCGCGGAGGATTTAAACTCCAAAAATTGCGATGTAAGTCGCCAGCCCTTATCCCTGCGCCACCTTGCGTCATGGTCTGTAATGCCTGAGTAAGGCCGGCAACCGTTTGTTGCATGCCATCCCAATCTACGCGATGTGCCATAGCAAATAAGGTACCTGTGAGAGATATAACAACTTGTTATTTCTCGTGAAATTGGAAGAAAATCAATCTTAAAGCTAATTAACTATCTTATCCCGGGCTCTACCCATTTCTCACATGGGTATGGAAATTTCTCCCTTAGTTCATAGGTAGGGGTCCTTAAACCTTGGACTTATCCTATGACATGATTCCTTTCCCTAAGTCCTGAGACTTAAGCTCTAATACCAACTTAACTGTCACGCCCCGAGCCTTTATTACAGTGGAAGACTAACTCGGGGAGCGCAAACAGCCGGTATGGTAAGCCTCTTGCAAGCAAGAACGATCAGAGCGCAAAACAATCACACATAAGAATGCAATTGCATAATATTTACTCAACTTCACTTTCATTAATAATTAAATCTAATATTCGAATACAACCACTAATTTAACTTACATCATGCTAGACTCAAGAAATAAGAAATTACATAGACTCAATCTAAACAATGTAGACTTCTTAAGTCTTCACTCCCATCTTGACAACACTTTCATTCACTCTCGGACCCGCTACTTGTATAACCCGAATCCGAATTCGAATCACTTTCATTTCCTGAAAAAGAATTGGAAATAGGTAATGAGTACACTTGTCTAGTAGGTATCTTCGCATCAACATAAAGGTACTATTAAAGTAATTAGCATTTTAGCTCTAAATGATATGACACCACTAGGGAAATGCAGTAAAGAGACAAGGGCCCTCGGACCTTCTACGCAAACACAATCAATTTTGAGCACGGGGTGCGTAAATCGCCGAATCGCCGTTGCACACACGAACCCGAGGTGACTCGGTAATGCCAAGTGGAGGTGGTGGATCAAGACCCTGGCTGGTTTAAGGGCCAGCAGGGCTAAGGTTGCCCTCCCGAGGGTAAGATGCCCACAACTAAGGGGCTGGCCGGGTGCCAAGTGGGGCACTGGGTCACTCTCTCTCACAAACCACGGTGACCACACGGTAGTGGAGTACTCCAGGGCCCGGTGCTCTCTCTCGCTTCCAACGGAGCAATTTCACAGATATTATATGAACAAACTACTGATATGAGAGCAAGGGGTAGAGCTTACCCGGTTGGTTTGAAGAAACCAACCCCGTTCGGAGACGAGGGCGAGCGGGGAAGTGTGGGTTCCCCGCATACTGCGTCGATGAAGCTTGATCCCTGCTAATTATTTACATGCACTACGCCTCACGCAGGAGGGTGGATCTCGGGGTGGGGAAAAGTGGATTACACACAAACACTACCTCCTCACAGGGAGGGGCGTGAAGTTAAGAACGGAGCCGGATTGCCCTCCCGGGGTTCTGTCCGCCGGTTCTGCCCGCTGATAGGCACTCGCTGTCGACTCCGCTGTGATCACTCCCGGACTCGAAAGTGAATGAGACCAGCGCCAAAATGTTAGTGACTGACCCGGGATGAAGCCTGCATTTTTTTGGCATCAGATGTTATCGACGCTGTCCGAGACAGACGCTGGACCGGTGCTGCTCTGCTCTGCCTTGGACTAAGTTCAGGTTGTTGCAGCAGGTTGGTGACTTCACCATGATCGCTCCAATGATCCAATCGAGACGAAATTAGGACAGTTGCGAGCGTGGTCGAATCCTCTTCGATCAGAAATGAAGATGGGTACCAGACGAGGTCGGAGTAGGGAGGTGGAACCCAAAGAGTGAGAGGGGGTCTGATCAGTCCCTGACAGGACTGACCTGCGCACCTGGGAAAACTAATTCGGAACGGGGAGCTCCAAACTCCAAACGAGGTTTCGCTTGCTGTGTTGGATAGAGGACTGGTGTATCTTCGCCCCGGTCAAGTGGCGCACCAAGTGGAGCACCGGTGTGGTCGCAGTAGCTTCTGAATGGCAGCTCTGGTTTCTGGCCGGACTGGTTCTGCGCAGTCGGTGAAGAATGGCTCTCCCGGACAGCTCCGAACTCGAATTGGGGCGGGATCACCTTGCCTGAGAAGACGACTCGAAGAGCTTTCCGGAAATGTAGGATACGCCTCCAGAAGGCGTGCGGTGAAGACGTGGTTGACTCTGCAACTCGACCCTTTACTGCTGCCTACGGACTGAGATGAATAGGGTGATGATAGGTGATGGGAGACGGAGTGGATGGGGTGGGAAATGGGGTGGATGGGTGTGGGGGTGACACCTGACTATGTGGGGGTCTGTTAGGGGTGATACAAGGTGTGGGATGGGCAGAAAAGGGGCTGGGAGGTGGTCTAGCAAGTGGAGGAAGGGGGAGCTACGAATTTGGGTTGGGAAGGAGAGAGGGAGGAGAGATCTCTCCTTTGGTTTGAATGTGGGGTTAATGGAGGGGTTAATGGTGACCTAGGGAATGAGAAGGGTTGCCTTGGGGAGGAGAAGGGGTGGCTTGGGAAAAGGATTGGTTGCTTGGGGAAGAGGAAGGGTTGCTTGGGAGAATGGCGAGGTGCCTAGGAGAAGGGGATTCCACCTAGGGGTTGGAGGAAAATTAAATGGGAGGTATGGGGAAGGGGGAGGAGTCTTAATGAGAGGTGAATGGGGAGGAGAGAGAGTGAATTTCAAAATTGGGGGTGGGGAGGAGAGAGATGGGCTTTGCCCCCTTTAGAGAGAGAGAGAGAGAGAGAGAGAAAGAGAGAGAGAGAGAGAGAGCTAGAGAGAGAAGGAGGCACAATTCTTGTGGATAATTTTCACTTAATAATTCATTCATTCATTAGTTCTCCGTGGAGGGATTGGGGTCCTATTTATAGGAAACCTACAATTTACAAAAAGTCCTCACCTTTTGGATTATTGACAAATTACCAAGAGGGGAAGGGGGCGCCCATGGGCCAAGCCCATTGAAGTGGGCCCATTAACCCATTAGGCCACCTAATGATATTTAGACTTAGATAGATGACTCACTAACTTAGGTACTTGACTCAATAAAAGGGAAAATTACATGGTTAAGACTCAAAGAAAGATATGAAAATTACATAGCTAGACTCAGAAAATCAAGATGAACATAATGGCGAGCATCGGGACCCTTGGAGAAATGGGAAGTGGTAAGCGATGTCCCCATCACTAAAGAATAAGGTAAAATCATACGAATGCGATCAATCATGCGATTAAACCAAAGTATGTAAGATAGAATGAGAGCAAGTATGAACTAGCAACAATGTTAGAAGAACATGATCATCACTCTAGTATGAACTAGCAACAATGCGATCAATCATGATATGACCATTCATGAACAAGAATGTAACGAGAATGTACTAGCAAGCCACATGATCATCACTCTAGTATCTTTTGCTTATGAGCAAGTACTTCGTGAATTTCTGTGGAATATCAAGCAAGAAAGTCATGTACAAGAATGTCATGTCGTGCCATGAATTTTCACATATTTACAAAGAAAGTACTCCCAGCGCAATGCAACACAAGTAGCATCATACCCCATGGTTTATAATAGTATGTTTCCGACAATCAGCCGAGGGGACTAGCATAGAGCCCTTGAACACAATCAGTGCTCGATCGCATCTTCAAGTATAAATCAAGCTTTTTCCACGCACGTAACAATAAAGTATGGCCAAGAATGTAATAAGTTCCAATAAGTTCATGATAACAATAATTCAATGAATGAATGATTTTAATAAGAATCATGAGAAATCAAGAATGACTTATAATATGTTATGCTTAGGGAAATAAATCGGTAGCATAACGGTACATTCTTTATCTCCCATTCATTATATTAGGTTTCTTGATCAATATGATAAGTTCTAGATCATCAAGAGTCCATCTAGAAACCTTGGAATACCAACCCTTGGTCAAACCTTGGGTTAAAATACTCAAGCATTGTGGCGGTCGTGTACTGGGCCGTTACATGATGTGACGCTCCAGTATTGGGCCGTTACATTAGTCTGAATCCCAAACCAAGAAATCGAACTCAATTGGATGTGATGGTCGTATATTGGGCCATTACATGTATCTGACGGTCCAATATAGATCCGTTACACTACTGATAACCAGAAACATCGATAGTGTCCTCTAATCACTTGGGTTTTAATGGTACAACCAACTCGGCGTCCTAGTGGGAATCCCAGGCTCCCGGAGAATTACGGAGGCCTTGAAACAAGATTTCCTAGTCCATTGGAAGGAATATCCAATAGAGAGGTCCTCATGTCCAAGAATAATGTTCCTATAGTGCAAACTGAACTAATGGACAACATACCGGAATATGTGCCATGTACTTAGAGAAATGACTCTATTGGTAGAGAGAGGATGTGTAACAATAGGAAATCATGATAAAATTCCGTCAATACATCTTTGGAAAAATCATCACTTAGATACAAAACTATAGAATTTTGGCACATGAAATTAACATAACATAAATTAACTTAAGATACCTTAACTATGTAAATTCTATCATAAATCAGTAGATAATCATGAAATCAGGTCAAAACTTAGATAACTAGGTTTATTTATAAGTTAACTTGACTGATTTTCAATTCTGTCTACGATTACCCTGACGGTCTAGAATAGGTGCGTCACAGTGATTGTGACGGTCTATCGAGGGGCCGTTACACTATCTATGGTGCGTCAGAGACAACAGAGAACTTCAACCACCACAGAAGGTGTGACGGCTTATCGTAAGGCCGTTATATCATTGTGACGGTCTTACCTTGATGCGTCAGATCATCTGCTGGCAAAAAAATATAAAAATCTAAGGTCTCAACTTACATCATGTCTGGAAATCATATATAAACTTCCACATGATATAATGAAGGCTAACTAATAGTATGCATGGGTTTTCTGTGAATTTGACAAGAAAGTTCCTTTTTAATTTAGTTAGGGCTAAGAACACACATGTATGCATGACTCTACTAAAAGATGAAATCCATGATCCACAGTGCATGAAATCAAGTCAAATCAGAGGGCTTTTACCCCTAGCAAGATATTTTTACCAATCATGAGATAACCTACACTTTTATCTGAGCTTTAAACTTCTAATTTGAGTCTAAAAGACGTGCCCTAGTTCTCCTTTTCCAGCGATTTTTCAGCAACTTCCTGCTGCTCTATCTCTCCAACCTCTTGTTCTAAAGATGTGAAATTTTGAGGGTAAGAAGATGAAACTAAGGTGAACAAAAAGTTCTAAAGGATTGAATTCTAATTACATCGTTTAGACATCCTAATCTCTTGATCTTCAGGAGTCTTTTGCTCTGAATCCTGAGTTACTATGATCGAACCAGCAACATTGGAAGCTTCAATCTCCTTGGTTGCTTGATATCCTAACATGAAATTTGGATAACCATTAGTCTAAAGTATACTAAATAAAATCTTCTAAAGAACTTACCCGAAATTATGACTCCTTACCTTGATTCTTCACGAGCCAAAAGTAATGGTCGCTCAGTTCAGAACTAGGTCCTATTTATAGGGTTTTGACTAGGGTTTGAGGATTAGATCGATTCTAGAGTCCTTGTTAAAGACTAGATCGACTTCTGAGAGTCCTCAACATATCTCTGAGTCCTTCCATCTCGATCCCTAGTGAATAGGATAACAAAGATCCAATCTTTTTGCAAGTTCTTCCACTTATGGAACTTACAAGGTGTAACGGTCGAGTGGAGGTGCGTTACATGTCTGTAGCGGTCGCACGATAGACCGCTACATCCAACGCATACAGAGTTTCAATTTAATAAAACTCTTTTATTCATTTTATCTCTATAATTATCTAATTAAGTGGTATTTATCCTTTAAATACGTGAATAGGCTCAATAACCTTCTAGAATATGGGCCAACTTAATGGGCTTGGTCCTTAACCCTTTTTGGATCATATTTAGATAGGCTAGGTTAATTATTTTAACTCAATTGGGCCTTATTGTGACTTATTAATCCAATAACCCATTTATTAATTTATTTAAACCTTTATAAATTCTAGGAATTTATTAAATAAACTCAGAAGTTACTTATATAAATTTTGGGGCACTACAGGCTGGGAGCCCGTGTTGGGTGCCAGCTTTGGTGGGGCTCAGGGTTGGAGACCCGAGGCAGATGCTGCATTAGTGACCGAAGTCAGGGGCGGGGGGCCCGTGTCGGAGATCCGACGAGGCTGGCCTCGGGAGCTAACGCCTACCCGGGTCGGAGTTGATTTGGGGGCCTTGCAGGGGCCAGTGGTGGCGGTTCTGAGCCTGGCACTCCGGTGGGCCATCGACATTGGAGGTGTGCATGGCGCATCGGCCACCGGAGCCTACAGAGAAACTGGGGTTGGCTGAGGAGCACCCACAGGGATGACGCCGAAAAAGTAGGGTGATCCGATGACGGGGGCGAAGCTGCCGAAAGTAATCGGCGTCGCCAAGTAGCCTACCCGGGCATGGGTGGCAATGACATTGGGACCGTAGGTGACGGCCGCCATGGTTGCTGGAGCGTTGAGTGCTGTGGAGGCGACGGTTGCTGACAGTCGCCAAGCGCGGTCTGACAGTTAGAACACAAATCGAAAGCTGTTAGGGGATGCGTGCGCGAGTACCCTCCTCTGCCTCTCCTTGCAACGACAGGGAAACGGCACCAGGGCTTTAGGGCTGGCATAGGCTTTTCTTCAACAAAAAGAAGGAAGGTGGGAGGCGTCCCAAAGGGCGTGCCATCCTCTCTGTTGCGCGGGTTTTTTATGCCGATGACCTGGGTGAAGGAAGGGATACAGCGGGGGAAGGAAGACACGGGAGTTTGATATATCTTGGGTATCCTCCTTACGGTTGCATGCCTCTCACGGTGATATCGGGCACTCTCCTTTTACGGAAAGTCGAGAAGAGTCGAATGGCACGGGAATGTAAGGGTATAGGTTAGTCGGGCAGGGTGCGGGCGTGCCAGTCAATTTCTCGACAATCACCCGTGGAACCAAGGGTTGGCCAAGGAAGCGTCACCAGAATGCGGCACGTGGGCTCGAGTGAGTGGGCGACACGTGGAGAAAAGGGGTTCCACGGGTGCGAGTGCGCAGGCGATTGTGGGAATCGTGTACTGGACGTCCTTCCCCACCGGTCGCAAGCAACCGGTGTTTATTTACATCGGATTGAATCCGAACACCTTCATTCCATGCTGAAGAAAAGCATGTATATGTGTCTGAAGCCATGGATAGAGAGCCGGGAGCATTCTGCAGCTGTGGGTGTGCTTTCGACTGAGGGGTTTTTACTGGGGTCAAGATGTTAGGCACGTATGACGAGTGGTGTAGGTAGAGAGCTAGGTACCCGAATGCGGGTGCTTGTATTCCACTGGTTTTATGCTGCATGAGGGCCACGTGGGCCTTACAAATAAGCCGAGGGGGCCAAAGTACAACTGGAGCAAGCTGCAAGACAACTCCGACACGTGGGTCAGTCCCCGGGTCATTGCATAATAAAGCGGATGTCCGTGTGTCTTACAGGAACTCTTCACAAAGGGATTGATACGAGCCCGACTATCTTGGTGGTCGGGGGGACGTGGACTGGCGCCTGGCAGAGGTCAGGCACGGCTCGAGGTGAGCGGTCGGGCCCGGGTCTCGGAAGGCGAGTGTCGTCATGCAGGGGAGTCGAGGTCGGCCCCAGGACTATGATTCCCGGGCCATAGGTCTGACTAGACTCGAGTTGTTAATCTGAGTGACCAACGGCCGGCTGGGGGGTGAGCGGTAGGCACGTGATTCTGTGTTGGAGTTAGGCGCGGCATCATGGAGTCCATTTTGTCACCGTAAGTTGGCGTACATGGGCGAACCTGGAATGCGGGTGTATTTGCCGTTGACATAGTCACCGTGCATGCGACGAGGATGGACTTGGTGTGAGACGTCTAAACACCACGTGAGGGAAGTACACGTGACATACCCTCGATGTGTGTGAGCCGACCAGCAAGCCAACTGCGCACGCACTTAGCTTCTTGGGTTCCCGACCCTTTCCGAAAGCCTCGGGAGACTGAGGGTGCGGCAGTTAGGTCGGGGGTGTTTGTCCGTCCGTCCGGGAGTCTGTTGATGCATGCATTCACTTGTTATCTGTTGTTCTTGCCCCTTGAGCTTCTAAGGGGGGAATTTATAGGAATTTGAAGGGTCATGGAGTAGGGTTTAGGCGGACCAAGTTGAGGGTTCAACTTGGTCCGTATAAACCCTAAAAAAATATTTTTTTTGTTTGTGTAACGGAGTGGGGAGGTAGGGTTTAGGCGGACCAGCCCAAGGGGCTGGTCTGGTCCGCCTAAACCCCTACCCCAGGGGGGGTTTAGGTCTAAACCGCCCACTGGATAGGTAATTATTATGGAACAATGAATAATCTTATAAGGTTCTTCTTTTGATCTAATGTGATTTCCTCTTGCGATTGATCTTACCATCCTCTTGTTATGTCCATCCAGCAACATGATCTTGTTCCCCTATGTCTAAATATGTAGATGAATGACAATAATATGTTTAACTTCCGATGTCTGGATTACGATTAACATTATTCGATTTGCTTGAAGACCATGCCAAGCCAGTGATGTGGATCTATCGCCTTACTGGTTTCTGGTAGTGTTATAGGAACCCTAACTCTTGGTGAAGCTAGGACCCTCTGCTAGATACTTCTTTCGTCAAACTGGAATTACTTCATCAAGGCCTCCGTAAGTCTCCGTGAGCCTGGGATTTCCACTAGGACGTCGAGCAGGTAGTACCACTAAAACCCTGAAAATCACTGAAATCCTTATCCTACTATGTAGGACAGGTTTCAACTGGCTTTGGATTGGCAGAACAGGGTTCTGCCAAAGTTTTGTTCAGTCTGTTCTGAACGTAGTGGACCCTGTGACCACATTTAGGTTCTGTCTCCAGAAGGCGATACGCATGGAGACCGCATTTTGATTGACCTTTGGAGAGCCTGTCGATCCAGGTATTGACTTGTAGGGTTTACTAGATGCGTTCATTGAACGCGACCTCCTGATACGATGCGTTCATTCCATGACTGACACTGCCATTTTCTCGTGTATCGAGTGATTGACCTTGATCACATTGCCCTTATGGGACGCGTTCAGGTCGCAGTGTATGAGCAGACCGCGTTCAACCCAATTTTCCCAGAACTCTGTTTCTATGTTTGTAATGTGGAATTATGGATTTCATTCCTAATTTTAGCCTCTCCTGGCTATTTTCTTGATACCCTAGACCTTGCTTGGGGTTATGTCCTTGAATCTTTGTATTTGATGAGCTTGTACACCTTTGTTATCCTTTTCAAAGTCATTTCTCTAATGACATACTATCTTGATCCCTTGAGCTTGGATTATTGGAAATTGCTTGATTTCCTTGACTACATGAGCTTGTTATTGCAATTCCTTGGCCATTAAAATATAATGTGGATGTCTAGATTTTTACATGGGATCTCTGATCCACCCCTCAATGCCAGCGCACCATTAAAGGGCCCGGTCTGGTCGTGGGAGGAGCTCCTGAAAGTTCTAGTGCTCATGGGAATGATCAGGTGTGAAATTACACCGAAGTGTTTGACTTGCTAGAGTGATCTATGACATTCCACTTCTACATGAGATATATATTCTGATGTGGGACGAGACCACGGACACGACAAGCTCGTGACTGCCCCTTAACGAGGGAAGCGTCGGACGTGCGCGGTTGAGAAACCGACAGTGAGCTAGGGTGATCGGCTCTCTCATGTGCCCGGATCGGGTCATGGGACGGTCTCGCTCTCTCTCGCAGCAGCGGTAATGAATAGATAAAACGAGCTAGATATCCCTACACATGCTCTCTAGCAGCAGCATAAACAAATATATATGAAGTAAGCAAAATGCCAAGTAAGGGAGCGAATGCGATACCTCCACGCGCTCGGCGTGGGGACGACGGACACGGCCGAAACTCGTACTCCCGGAACAATAATACACGGAGATTACAGCAATGCAAATCATTGCCCACTCCACGCAGGGAGGTAAAGGGCTACACAATGGGGTCCGGGAGGACCGAATTCGGGTTGACGGGCGGCTTCTCGCGCTGTTTCGGCAACACCCGAACACGTGACGGTGGGGCCCACGTGCTATCTGGAGGGACCGTGTGGGACCCAGTGGTACCGCTGTAGTGGAGGATGCCTGGAAGGGCGCTCCCTTGAGTGGGGGCGCGCTGGTTCGCCGGCCGGAGGCCGGGCGGCTCCGATCGGCACCGGTCGGAATAACCGGCCACGGGCTGCAACTTCTGGTTTGACACGAGAACGGGAGCTGCGATCAGTCCCGATGTCGGATCGAGACGAGACTGAAGCCGTTGGAAAGCTAACTTCAAATCCTTTAATCTAGGCCTAGAGATCTGGCTTGGATCTACACGGATCAGGACTTTTAGAATTTCCAAGTTCCTATTGTATAATTCCTGAAATCTCAGGTCAGCAGAGAACTTTCCTATGGATTGCCTTTGACTGGGAGGTAGACGTCCGAATCTGGGGTTGTGTTCTTCAGAAACATTGTGGGAAATCAAGCTACGAAATCAAGATTATTTTTGGATCTGGATTTGGGGAAGGCTACGAATTTCTATGATATTTTCACTAGCAGTGGGTCGGATCTGGAATCTGGCTGACAACACTGTAGCGGAGGAAGAACACGAATTTTTAAAAATAGATAGAAGGCTGATAAAAAATTAAGAAAATTTTTGAATGTAGGGGGTGATGGACAGAACTCTCAATAAAATTGGGAGGGTTTGTAAAAATCAAAAAGATGGCCGGAGGTGGGAAACACAGGGCTACTGTCACTGTAGACAGAGACAGGACAGATTTGGGAATGATTAAAGACCGAAAATGTAAAAATAACAAACGATGGATTTTGGACCTGGAATTGTTTTTGGAGGAGGGGATAGAAGGTAGGAACACACCATAAAAATTTCAATTCACGAAGAGGCCGTGGTTGATAGCAGGATTTTCGTGAAGATACCTCTGTCCAGCAGGACAGAAAACCGAAGTCGGATTCACGGCGGCTCGAGGGCGGCACGAACGGCGGCGGCGGCGGCACCGACGATCACCGGAGATAGAGGGGAGGGGATAGAGATGGTACCACTCTAGAATGGGGTTTTGGGAAGAGGAGAACCAGAGGAGAGAGGGCTGGGGCGCAGCTAGCTTCAAGCTTCACAAATTTTTCTATCATTAATTCACATAAAATGAAAATACAAGCCATATATAGTTCTACCTAATTGACCCACATGACTCCAAATCTGGGGTTACGGATGGGGCATACAAGGGGTTGGACATTGGTCAAAAAAAATACACAATAAAAGCCCATTAAACTATATGGTTCGCCCCCCCCCCCCCCCATAAAGAAGACAATTTTGATTTGTCTTCTTTAATTAAATCTAGGTCCAAGTCCAAGGTTGGACCATGGACCAGCCCCCTTGGGCCCGGGAGTCCAAGTGGACCAATAAGGAGGAGGGAGGGGGCCCCTGCAGGGCCTACATGCACTTTTGCAAAGAAACCCAATGGCCTTTTGCAAATAAACCCACTAAGACCTACAATTGTGTACCCATATATCACAAGGGTATACATACAAATATAAAAGGACGTAAATGCTAACACAATGTGAGCGGGCTGACGTTGATGTCCCCATCAATTCTCCCCGGGTGGGAGGAACTCGACCCCGTCGAGTAAGGGGTGCTGCTACTCGAATAGCGCCGGCGGATCCGTCACCAAACCAAGTAGCGCAGGTATGCTTCACTCCAAGTGACCATCATCTGCTCACTCCATATATACTCGATATGTACAAGATGCTATGGGCTAGAGGTGGACACTCCGGGATGGGGCACTCTCAAAGGCAAGGAAGCAGCTCGAAGACTCACTAGGAATCACCGCTGAGTCCCTTTAGGTGACTGATCCGGGTATAGATGTAGAACCGATCCCATACTCATCGAGTGAGTCTACTCGCCTCTTACTCATAAGAGACCGACAACGAGCTTGCACAAGACTCATTCAGACTGACCATGCAATACACACAAACAAACGACTCAAAACACACCACACAAACAAACCGCACAAAGAAAACACACCGACTCATGCATGACTCTAGACTAAGGTGGTGACATCAAGCTCACTAGGTGGCCATCCTGAGCGGCAGGAGGGTCGCCCAGTTCTTCCCCCAAGGCATAGTACTCATCGGCTAGTGCCTCATCGGACACGTAATTGACATACTCAAGATCGGGAGGTGCGGACCCTCCAACACCTAAGGCTAGGGTGGCGCGAGCGGGACACTCACTGGAAATGTGGCCAAACCCGTGACAGTGGAAACACTGCACTCGTGACCGACTACTCTCTCCGATAAGAGGGGCCTTACCCTTATCCTCCCGACGGGTAGGGGGTGTAGGCAACAAGGGTGCAGGTGTAGGTGCCGTGGGTAACAGTGGAGGAAGTGTCGGGGCCAGGGGATGGGCTATGGGTGCCGGGGGATGGGCAACGGGTGCCGGTGGATGTGGTGGAGGTAGATCCCGTGGTAAGGGAGGTCGAGGTCTAGGAGCAAAGTGCTCCTGACGGGCGGGCTCCTGAGGACGAGCCATGGGTCCCCTCGGGTATGAACCTAAGGAGCCACGGGAATCACTACGGGGAGGAGCGGGGCTCCACCGGGGAATAGACTCGAACTCACCCTCGAATTGCTCCATTTCGAGAGCAACTTGGTATGCATCCTCTAGCTTGTCCACCTTGCGGCGGAGAAGCTCATACCGTAGGTGCGGGCGTAGACCACGCCGAAACCGAGAGACGGTAAGGGAATCCTCCTCCGTGGCATCACATCGCAAGTAGTATTCATCAAATTCGGCGATGTAATCCGAGACGGACCGGTCTCCTTGGGTGAGACTTTGCCACCTCTCTATCAGACGCTGGCGGTAGGAGGTAGGGAGATACTTCTTCCTAAGCTTCTCCCTCATCTCGGTCCACGTATCGATCGGGGGTTCATGACGATGAAACAATAGGTTCTCCATGTTCCTCCAATATGTTTGGGCCTGACCTAAAAGTTTCATCCTGGCAAATTTGACCTTCCTTTGGTCCGACATCTCGAACCACTCAAAGTATCGATCTATGCTAGCCTCCCAATCAAGATAGACCTTTGGGTCTAAGGACCCGTCAAAGGTGGGAGGGTCGGCCCGAACGGTCCGAAGGGCCCGTTCATCCATATCTTGGTCGTGGGTACGCCGTACAGGACGACGATCATGACCATATCCCCGATGCTCATTCTCGGACTCATAGTCATGCACCTCGGGGAATTCGTGCCTCCTATTAGCTATCCCTTGAACCCTTGGAGTCGCGGGTTATTGACTCGGCTCCGGTTGACCTTGTGTAGGTGGGACGGGTGCCTGGACTGGGGCAATCGGGGGTGCTTCGGCTGGGCCTCTCTCTAGTGCGGTGACTCTCCCGACCAATCCCTGAACGGACTGGCTAGACCCGGCGGCCCTATCCTCTACGGCCTTCATCCTCTCTTCTAGGCGGGTGCCTAGATCATTCACTTGGGTACTCAACCCTTCCATTCTATCCACTCGAGTGCTTAACAGTTCCATGCGGTCACTTAAGCCATCCATTTTTCCCATAAGAGTTCGAAACATGGTGGCCACTTCATCGGAACTATAGACTCGGGATTCCGCCATTGGTGGTGGTGGGGGTGAGTATTGGGTACCTCGACGAGTGGGCATGCAAACACACCGACTAAAGTAAACACACTAATGCAAAATGATGCGCCTAGACTTAAACCAATATCCGGTACGTGGCGGAGGTAATCGACCCGAAGGTCACTCGCGCAAGTGTGCAGCCTTCCCGATAGGCGTAGCCTAACGTTTGGACAACACCTTTTGATATACCGAATTATCGGGATGAAATGTAATTTAAAAACACTTTCTTTTTGGTTTTAGAAATATGATGATCATAGACTCGACTTAAACCGACTAATGACTCGATGTAAATGCCACTCTTTTTTTTTTACACCCTAGACTCAAACTCTCTCTGATACCAAATTGATGCGGGATGAGACCACGGACACGAGAAGCTCGTGACTACCCCTTAACGAGGGAAGCGTCGGACGTGCGCGGTTGAGAAACCGGCAGTGAGCTAGGGTGATCGGCTCTCTCGTGTGCCCGGATCGGGTCATGGGACGGTCTCGCTCTCTCTCGCAGCAGCGGTAATGAATAGATAAAGCAAGCTAGATATTCCTACACATGCTCTCTAGCAGCGGCATAAACAAATATATATGAAGTAAGTAAAATGTCAAGTAAGGGAGCGAATGCGATACCTCCACGCGCTCGGCGTGGGGACGACAGACACAGTCGAAACTCGTACTCCCGGAACAATAATACACGGAGATTACAGCAATACAAATCGCTGCCCACTCCACGCAGGGAGGTAAAGGGCTACACAATGGGGTCCGGGAGGACCGAATTCGGGTTGACGGGCGGCTTCTCGCGCTGTTTCGGCAACACCCGAACACGTGACGGTGGGGCCCACGTGCTGTCCGGAGGGGCCGTGTGGGACCCGGTGGTACCGCTGTAGTGGAGGATGCCTGGAAGGGCGCTCCCTGGAGTGGGGGCACGCTGGTTCACCGGCCGGAGGCCGGGCGGCTCCGATCGGCACCGGTCGGAATAACCGGCCACGGGCTGCAACTTCTGGTTTTCAGCGCGCGTCTCGGCGAGAACGGGCACTGCGATCAGTCCCGATGTCGGATCGACACGAGACTGGAGCCGTTGGAAAGCTAACTTCAAATCCTTCAATCTAGGCCTAGAGATCTGGCCTGGATCTGCACGGATCAGGACTTATGGAATTTCCAAGTTCCTATTGTACAATTCCTGAAATCTCAGGTCAGCAGAGAACTTTCCTGTGGATTGCCTTTGACCGCGAGGTAGACGTCCGAATCTGGGGTTGTGTTCTTCAGAAAAGTTGTGGGAAATCAAGCTAAGAAATCAGGAATATTTTTGGATCTCGATTTGGGGAAGGCTACGAATTTCTATGATTTTTTCACTAGCAGTGGGTCGGATCTGGAATCTGGCTGACAACACTGTAGCAGAGGAAGAAAACGAATTTTTAAAAATAGATAGAAGGCTGATAAAAAATTAAGAAAATTTTGGATGTAGGGGGTGATGGACAGAACTCCCAGTAAAATTGGGAGGGTTTGGACAAATCAAAAAGATGGCCGGAGGTGGGAAACACAGGGCTGCTGTCACTGTAGACAGAGACAGGACAGATCTGGGAATGATTAAAGACCGAAAATGTAAAAATAACAAACGATGGATTTTGGACCTGGAATTTTTTTTGGAGGAGGGGATAGAAGGTAGGAACACACCATAAAAATTTCAATCCACGAAGAGGCCGTGGCTGATAGCAGGATTTTCGTGAAGATACCTCTATCCAGCAGGACAGAAAATCGAAGTCGGATTCACGGCGGCTCGAGGGCGGCACGAACGGCGGCGGCGGCGGCACCGACGATCACCGGAGATAGAGGGGAGGGGATAGAGATGGTACCACTCTAGAATGGGGTTTTGGGAAGAGGAGAACCAGAGGAGAGAGGGCTGGGGCGCAGCTAGCTTCAAGCTTCACAAATTTTTCTATCATTAATTCACATAAAATGAAAATACAAGCCATATATAGTTCTACCTAATTGACCCACATGACTCCAAATCTGGGGTTACGGATGGGGCATACAAGGGGTTGGACATTGGTCAAAAAAACACACAATAAAAGCCCATTAAACTATATGGTTCGCCCCCCCCCCCCCACAAAGAAGACAATTTTGATTTGTCTTCTTTAATTAAATCTAGGTCCAAGTCCAAGGTTGGACCATGGACCAGCCCCCTTGGGCCTGGGAGTCCAAGTGGACCAATAAGGAGGAGGGAGGGGGCCCCTGCAGGGCCTACATGCACTTTTGCAAAGAAACCCAATGGCCTTTTGCAAATAAACCCACTAAGACCTACAATTGTGTACCCATATATCACAAGGGTATACATACAAATATAAAAGGACATAAATGCTAACACAATGTGAGCGGGCTGACATTGATGTCCCCATCATATTCACTTGACATGAATACATGAAAGTACTTACTTGCTTGACTCGATGAATGGCCAACTCTATAAATATTGATCACTTGTACATGTTCAATTATTAATTCACTTGTTTAATTATCATGATGCTTATTCCTTATGCCTTGCTCGAATTGAATTTCTATATTTGATATATATTCACCTACTTAACTCTTCAATTCTTGTTGATCATGACTCTGCTCTTGGTTATAGACACTCTGATTTACTTGTTTATGGATTCGTACAGTTCTTGCATATAGTCCTTTTTCACACTGTTAAAATGTTAATTACTTAAATTCTTTCTAGCGATAAGAATGTAATTCCTACTAAACTTCTTGCTTACCCACATTTCTTTAACATTTTTCAGGTAATCTTGAAGCTGAAGCACATGCTATTGGGAATGGGCAAGAGTGATTGAGTGCACCTGGAGCTTTAGAGACCTGAGTCTTTTCTTGTTTTCTTGAGTCTAGTTTGGAGTTGAGAGTCTTGTCTCTTTCCCTTTTCCTTTTATTTGAGTCTATTATTTTAATTCAAGTCAAAACATAATTTATGAAACTTTTGATATTAATAAAATTCTATTTTTATTTAATTCTGGCCTCATTGTGTCTCTTGGTGTTGTCTTTTATTGGTCTGTTGTGTTGCTCTGATTGTCATGACTGTTTGCTATCACGTTCCGTGTAGTTTCTGCTGCCACTGGTTCGGGACGTGACAGTAGTGGTATCCGAGCGGAGGTTATTTAAACCTTAGGCTTTTAGGTTTTCATGGCTATTAGGACTTATAGCAAACCTATATAGATAGTTAGGACGGCCTAGATAAGTGTTATAGGTGTTCAAAGTTGCTGTCCAAGATGGAAGTTTCTTATAGTTTCCCGATGAGATAGGGTAGTGTTGTATATCTATCTCAGTGTTTTTGATGATAACAAAACCAAAGACCTTTGGTGGCTCTCCTGTTTGGAATCCTTGACCCAAGTGTTTTTCACACGTTTTCAAGGCCGGATTTTTTCATGCTTTTGCTTAAGGTTTTAGCCTTCCGAATGGGCTTTCTCAGATCTCAAATGAACTTGACATTTCCCATAAACATGCATCCAATTCATGTCTCGATCTTGTGGATATGGTTCTCTGGGCTAAACTCTTATTTTTCAGGTTTTTTGATAGTCCGGTCGACCTCCAGCATGACCCCGGTCGACCTGAAATAACAGAATGTAATTCTCTACAGTCTGTCACAGTGGCGGTCGACCGCCCCTCAAATCCCGGTCGACCGGATTTCCCAGGGACCGGCCACTTGCAGGTTTCTCAGTGGCGGTCGACCGCCAGCCCCTGCAGGTCGACCGCCAGCCCCGAGCTGCCAACAATTGTTGACTTTTTCACCTTTCGAGATAAGCCACTCTCATGGGAATTGTTTAATCCCTAAGCTACCAAACTCTCCAGATATTGTGGATCTGGTCTGGGGGAGGCCTTGGACCATTCAAGAACCTATATAACTTATACAAGAGGGTTTGGAAAACCCTAATGCTCAAGGAAGATCAAAGGGAGGCTGCCAAGAGGAAGAGAAGGGATTTGGCACTGTAGACGTGAACAGTGCTCCGAGAGAAGTTCTTCATCCTTCTTCATCAAGTCAAGTGAAGATCAGCCCAAGGATTCAAGCTGCATCCAAAGCATCCAACCATCCATTAAGGGGGAGCAAATCAAGATTCTTCTATTGTGTTCTAAATTCCTTTTGCCTTCTTAAGCTTCATATGTGGATCTTGTAGTTGTTAAAATATTTCGGTGTGTGTGGATCCTCCTAGATCCGTGTGTGTGTGTTTGTGTGTGTCCTCCCATGTAGCTGTGTGTGTATTAAGGTGTTCTTACATCTTCGCAGGAACTCCTCTTCCCAGTGTGTAAGTGTTGTGTGTGGTTGATCTTGTAACTTTTTACAAGATAGTGTGTGGATCCTCACAGTCCGTGAGGGGTGGACGTAGGTTGCCTTTGTGGCATCCGAACCACCTAAAAATCGTTGTCGCCATGTGGTTTGTTCCTTTTCTTCTATCCCCATTCTGTGCTAATTGCATGTGTGATTTCCAGTTCAGTTTTATTCTCGTTTATCTTGAATAATCCATTTATCACCTTTTAGATCTTGCCTTATTTTTTGGTCTCTGTTAACCTTGTCTCACATATAGCATTCTATCACATATTTTATACAAAAAGAAAATAATCTTCATTAATTTTTTAACACCCAATTCACCCCCCTCTTGAGTGCCATTTAAACTCGGGACTTCAATTGGTATCAGAGCAAGGGCTCTTTCCTTCACAGATCTAACGATCTAGAGCAAGATCCGATTAAATGGCAAACAAGGGTATGATACCCGAGGGTCACTCCATCAATCGTCCTCCTTTTTTTGACGGCTCAAACTACTCTTACTGGAAAAATAGAATGCATGTTTTTCTGAGGGCGCAAGAGTACGAAGTTTGGAGAGTTGTGGACAAGGGTCCTCATAAACTCGGGGCTGATGAAGAAAAATCGACGCCCGAGGAAATTAATAAATGCACTGCTAATTTTAATGCCATGAATATTATGCAATGTGCAATACACCCTAGTGAATTCTCTCGTGTCTCTATGTGCAGTTCAGCCAAAGAAATGTGGGACAAGCTACGACTCATATACGAGGGAACTTCAGAGGTCAAAGAAACCAAGGCAAATCTCCTAGTCACTGACTATGAGCTATTCAAAATGAAACCTGAAGAAACCATCTCTGAGATGTTTGCAAGGTTAACAGAGATCACAAATGGTCTCAAAGGTCTCGGGAAGGAATACTCAAATTCTGAGCTTGTGAGGAAGGTGTTAAGGTCCCTACCATCAGCTTGGCACACAAAGGCCACGGTAATTGAAGACTCAAAGAACTTGTCAACTCTCACCTTGGATGAACTCATAGGATCACTCATGACCTATGAGATAAATATAAAGAGAACAGCTGACGAAGACATCAAAAAGAAAAAGGTCATTGGACTGAAAGCTCACCAATCCGATGACGAATCTCAAGAAGGTGAATCAAGTGACGGAAGCAATGAAGAGGAAGAATTGGCGATGATAACTCGCCAAGTGAGGAAATTTCTAAGGAAGAAGAGAAACTTTCAGGGAAGCTTTAGAAAGGGGCCAAGAAGGCCCATGCAAGCCAAAGGCGAATCGAGCAAGCCAAGTAGCATCATATGCTACGAATGCAAGAAGCCTGGGTATATGAGAGGTGAATGTCCAGATCTAAAAAAGAAATTCAAGAAGGATAATTTCAAGAAACCAAAAGCCATGGTCGCCACTTGGAGCGACGAAGAGGATGAACCATCTGATGAAGAGATTCAAGAACTTATGGAAAGCTTGTGCCTCATGGCACATGAAGATGAATCCACGGAGGTAAATTCTGACCATGAATTCATTTCCAATGAACAATGGGAATCTGATTATGAAAAGTTGTACACTAAGTACAAGAAAACCAGATCTGAAAATAAAACTCTCAAAAAGAAACTTGATGACTTGTCACGCGAAGATATCTTTGCTAAATTTGAGAAACTGGAACAGGAATGGGTTGAGGCTACGGAAGAAAAGGAAAATCTATTGCAAACAATTATAGAATGTGATAAGACCAAAAAGGAACTATCATGCAAGATAACAGAAATGGAGGAAGCATGTGAAAGGGTCAAAATTCAAGAACAAATTTTGAAATCCACCAATTCAGAACTCGAAAGGAGAAATGGGTCTTTGACTGAAAAAGTTACTGAACTTCAGCTCACCTTGACTAGGTTTGTTAAGGGGAAACAAAACCTGGATAACCTACTGGGAGTTAAAGTCAACTTCCAAAATGAAGGCTTGGGGTACACACCTCAAAACAAAAAATCTTTTGAGCATAAGATCACCACATCCTTCATTCATGAAAAGGACTATAATCATGCTTCATGTTCTGATTCTCAATCCCAACATGTTCAGCCTAAACCACACAAAAATCAAAGAACCTTCTCACATGCAAATTGCTTTCATTGTGGTAGATTTGGTCACGTGATGTCCAACTGCTAGTTCAGACAAAGCACACCTAAATATCATGTTCCATGGACCAAGAAAACATCCACAAGAAGTTGGACTAACTCCTATGGACCCAAACTTGTTTGGGTACCAAAAACAATTGCATGAGAAGTTTTTTTCTTGCAGATATGTCTTGAAGCTAGGGGGAGCAAATGGTACTTGGATAGCTGCTGTTCAAGGCATATGACAGGGGACAAGGAATTGTTCTCTACATTGCAAGATAAGGATGGAGGGTCAGTTGTCTTTGGAGGTCAAGATAAAGGTAAAATCATTGGAACTGGCAACATTGGCAAGAATTCTGAAATCCTTATTGAAGATGTGCTTTTGGTGAAAGGTTTAAATCATAACTTGCTAAGCATTAGCCAATTGTGCGATAAGGGTTTTAAAGTTATTTTTGATGAAACTCACTACATTGTCTTAAACAAAAATTCAAATGAGATCAAATTTCTTGGAAAAGGGAATAACAATGTCTACACCATTGATAATGTTTCATGCGATAACTTCTGCTTGGTTGCGAACAATCATGAAAATGCATGGTTATGGCACCGAAGATTAGGTCATGCTAGTTTTGGAGTAATCTCCAAGCTGTCTAGACATGACTTGGTGAATGGACTGCCAAAATTAAAATTTAAAATTGATAGGATATGTGAAGCTTGTACTAAAGGCAAGCAAACACGAACCTCTTTCAAAAATAAAAACATTGTTTCATCTGCTAGGCCTTTGGAACTGTTGCATCTTGATCTTTTTGGTCCCACTAGAACATCTAGCCTAGGAGGAAAATCCTACGGCTTTGTGATTGTTGATGACTTCTCCAGATTCACATGGGTGTTATTTTTAGCTAATAAAAGTGATGCTCTGATGGAGTTTCAAGTGTTTTACAGAAAAATTCAAAATGAAAAAGGTTACCTCATCACCACCATCCAGAGTGATCATGGTGGTGAATTTGAAAATCATGATTTCAGCATCTTCTGTGAAGAGCAGGGGTATACACACAATTTTTCATCACCAAGGATGCCCCAACAAAATGGAGTAGTGGAAAGGAAGAACAGAACATTAATAGACATGGCCCGGACCATACTAAGTGAGAATTCCCTGCCTAAGTATTTTTGGGCTGAGGCGGTGAGTACAGCTTGCTACATCATCAACAGGGCAATGGTAAGGCCCATTCTGATGAAAACTCCTTATGAGCTCTACAAGGGTAAGAAACCCAACATCTCTTATCTTAAACCTTTTGGATGCTCCTGCTATATTTTGAACAATGGTAAGTCCAACCTGGGTAAGTTTGATGAAAAGAGTGATAAAGGAATCTTCTTAGGTTATGCACTCAATTCTAGAGCTTACCGTCTATTTAATAAAAGGACTTTGGTTGTTGAAGAAAGTCCTCATGTCATCTTTGATGAATCCGAATCAAAATTGATAGACCAAACTTCTTTTACCTTGGATGCAGATGAAGATCCTAAGAACTCAATAAGTGTCAAAGGCTAAGGATGAATCGTTGGAAGCAACCTCAAGCAATAGTGAAAAAGATGAAGATCCTATACTCGAGACACTACAAGAACCACAAGTGCAGCATCCTGATCTACCCAGCTCCTTCACCCGTCTAAAGGATCATCCAGCTGTGAACATCATAGGCAATTTGGAGGATGGGGTAAGAACTAGGTCCTCTGTAAGGCAAGTTGAAGAGGAAGACTTGATAGCCTTGCTATCACAAGAAGAACCCAAGGACTTTCATGAAGCTCTTCAAAATGAATCCTGGATTCAGGCTATGCATGAAGAACTGCACCAGTTTGAAAGAAATGAGGTGTGGACTCTCATGCCGCGTCCTAAGAACCATCCCACTATTGGAACTCGTTGGGTCTTCAGAAACAAGTTAAATTATGCGGGATTGGTGGTTAGGAATAAGGCCCGGCTTGTGGCCAAGGGGTATAGCCATGAGATGGGCATTGATTTTGATGAGTCTTTTGCACCAGTTGCCAGACTTGAAGCTGTTCGAATCTTATTGTCCTATGCTTGTTCTTTGAACTTTAAGTTATTTCAAATGGATGTTAAATCTGCATTTCTTAACGGCTATATCAAGGAGGATGTCTTTGTAGAACAGCCTCCAGGTTTTGAAGATTCCAAACATCCACAACATGTGTACAAACTCCAAAAGGCCCTATATGGACTAAAGCAAGCACCAAGGGCGTGGTATGAACGGCTTACCTCATTTTTGGTTGAAAATGGTTTCAAGAGAGGTAAGGTTGACCAAACACTTTTCACCAAGAGATCAGGTAAAGACATTTTGGTGGTTCAAGTGTATGTAGATGACATCATCTTTGGGGCCACTAACAATGTCTTATGCAATGAATTTGCAAAAATCATGCAGGGAGAATTCGAGATGAGTTTAATGGGGGAGCTAACCTTCTTTCTTGGATTACAGGTGAAACAAACTTTAGAAGGAATCTTCATCAATCAAATAAAATACTATTGAACTGTTGAAGAAATATGGGATGGCAGAAGCAAAACCCATATCAACTCCCATGGCTACCACCACAAAGCTAGATAAAGATGAAAATGATAAAACAGTAGATCCTACACTGTTTCGAGGTATGATCGGATCGCTACTGTACCTTACAGCATGTCGCCCTGACATTCAATTCAGTGTATGTCTCTGTGCCCGTTTTCAGTCATGCCCCAAGGAATCTCATTTATCAGCCGTGAAACGCATTTTCAGATATCTCATTGGATCCTTAAACCTTGGCTTGTGGTTTCCTATCGGTGGTTCCTTTGATTTAATTGCTTATACCAATGCGGATTATGCTGGGTGCATTGTAGATCGTAAAAGTACTAGTGGATACTGTCAGTTTCTTGGTGGTTGCCTAGTCTCATGGGCCTCCAAGAAACAACATTCAGTAGCTCTCTCAACGGCCGAGGCTGAATATGTAGCCGCCGGAAGTTGTAGAGCCCAAGTACTTTGGATCAAAAATTAACTGCTTGATTTAGATGTTGAAATGAAAACTGTTCCAATTCTGTGTGACAATACCAGTGCGATAAATTTGTCTAAAAACCCTGTTCAGCACTCCAGGACCAAACATATAGATATTCGTCATCATTTTCTGAGGGATCATGTAGGAAAAGGGGTCTTTGAATTGAACTTCATTGACACACACAATCAGCTAGCTGACATTTTCACCAAACCTCTAAACCAGGATCAGTTTAATAAGATAAGAAGAGAACTTGGGATGTGCAAGGGTGAGAGCATACATGCATAGGTTTGCATCTAAGGTATAGGGTTGCATTTGTAGAAAAATCATGTGCACCGAGAGTAGAAACCATGCGTTTTGCCTCTTCTCTTTCTTATGTGTTGTTTCTCACGTTGTTACTCACCTTGCATGCCTGTTTGTTACTACTTATATCCAACCCTTCTTGAATAATTCTTCTATGGCTTAATATTCTTTGCTCAAACATCTGTGGACTCAGTGTGCTGGTACTAAAGGTACTTACTAGGGAAAATCAGAACCTCTTCTCAGTTATGCATCTTGCTCTTTTCACTTCCCTTGTCCTGATTAGTGGCCCCTCTCAGGCAGTCCGTTGCCTATCCCCCAATAGAGAAAGAAAAAAAAAGAGGAAAATCAAAAAGGAAAAAGAAAGAAACAAAAAAAAAGGAAATATCTAGTTTTGGGGATTTTGGTCCTGGCGGTCGACCGCCAGGCCCGCGCCGGTCGACCGCCGGACCGGCCCGACTTAGGGGTCCACCGACCCTTCATATATGGGTCTTTTTTCTTCCTTTCTCTCTCTCCTTCACTTCCACTCACTCTCTACCACCAAACCCTAACCCCAACACTCCTCATCTCCACCATCCAAGCCTCCACAACCCTTCTTCCTCCATCCGCACAATGATTCGGTCGTCCCGGCATCACTTCGGGACCTCTCCCATATTGTCGGGTGTGCGTTCGTGGAGATCTATCTCAACTTCTTCTCTGTGGAAAAGTTCCTCCAAGCCGTAGAAGTGTCCCTTGTGCTTCATCCACGTTCTCGGGGTTGAGATCGATTCCTCAAGAGTTTCCCGGTGGGTTTTTCAAGTTCGGAATGCCGCCAAGACGGAGTTCTCGGCGTTCTACCCAAGGTGAAGCTAGCCGTCAACGGCAAGCGGCCCCGGCTCCTCCATCTCAGCAAGCTCCTCCTCTGCCTCGAGTACCCTTACCTCCACGTCCTATTATCGACCCTCACTTGGTTGACTTTGATGAGGTGAATGAGCTCTTCCCGAATTTGTGCGCTCTTTTTGAGGTTCAAGACGGTTGGATGGATTTTGTTACCCGGTACAATCGGTATTATCCTCGGTTGGTGCAGCAGTTCTATGGCTTTTTAGCTGTGAGAAATGACCAGTTATACACCACGGTTGAGGGTGTGGAGCTTCATATCACTCCGGAGTTATTTCAGCAGGCCCTAGGAGTATCCGCCATGGGTGCAGATAGGGCATATGGTTTTGGTGAAGTTCCAGCAACATTTACTGCTATGACCAGCTGTGAGTATGTACACGGTGTGAGCAATTTGATCAAGCTAAATGCCAATCATTTTCCTTCACTACAGCGAGTCCTGCACCACATGTTTACATCATTGATTTATCCCAAAGTGGGCGGTCGGGATGAGGTTACAGAGGTTCAGCGTTTTCTATTCTATCATGTTATGAACGGTATTCAAATCAATATGGGTCGGCTCATGACTGATCTGATTGGAACCTGTCGTACCTACCTCCGGCGGTCTCTTCCCTATGCTTCGCAGTTGACCGGAGTCTTTATTCATGCCGGGATTAATGTGGCAAATGAGCAGTTCATCTATGTTCGGCCGGATGATGTGTACAATAAGCATAAAATTTTCACAGATTTTGGCTACTACTTTGGTCCCGACGGCGAGCTTGTGCGGGACATTCCAGTTTATGGGGAAGATTAGCTCCGTGAGGAAGATGATGCGCCAGCGCAGCAGCAAGGCAACGGGGATGTCCCCCCTCCAGTTCCCGCTGAGGAGCAGCCTCCTCCCTCGTCCCCGTTTCACCCGGATCTTGAGATGCCTCCTCCACCCCAGTTTCACCATGGGGAATCTTCCACTCAGGGGGCCGGACAGGGCCCTTCGGTGGACTACCAGGCTCTTGACGGGCGGCTTACCGGCTTGGAGACTCGTGTGGATAACCTTGGGGATCGTCTCTCTACCCTTGGAGACAATATGGGCACTACGTTTGACACCCTATCAGGGCGTTTGGACACCTTCTCTACTACTTTTGAGACTCTCTCTACTCCGATGGCCACTCTCACCACCCACATGACTTCTCTCCGCGCAGATTTCGCTGAGTCTGGCCGATCCTTTACCCTCTTGCAACTCTCCCTTATTGGCATGCGGCGCCAGGATGCGGCTCGTGATGTATCCATTGGTCATGTTCTTGATCTTCTTCACAGTCATGGCCACCAACTTAGCGCCATTCGTCAGCACCTTGGCCTTCCACCTACACCTCCCGCCGATCAGCCCCCTCCTGCACATGCTCCATGAGGCTTTGTTTTGCTTTCACCTCTAGCATGTTCTCTTTTGATCCAGTGCAGCTTGAGTCCCTCCTTCGTCTATCCCATCCCTTTTTGCTGTTGACAAAGGGGGAGAAGTAGTAGGGCAGGCTTATTATTTACTTATGTATGTCGTTGTGTGGTTGGGTTGCTTTCTTGCATGTCATGTGAGGGTTGTCTGTAGTGTTAGTCTTTTGCTTAGACTTTGGTTTTAGAGTCGTGCATCCACTCGCACTAATGTATCTTGTAATGAAACTATGATGAATTGAAAGCACTGGTGTTTGAATTCATTTGTTGGCTTTGGTGTCTCATTTCATATTCTTATTGCCTATCTAGTGATCTGTGCTACATCGTGTTGATTGGTTTGTTTTGGTGAATGACATTTCTAGCACAACGTTCAATCTGAATTTTTACAACATAAACCTTGGTGTGTAAGCCTAGCGTTTTGTCATCATCAAAAAGGGGGAGATTGTTGTATATCTATCTCAGTGTTTTTGATGATAACAAAACCAAGGACCTTTGGTGGCTCTCCTGTTTGGAATCCTTGACCCAAGTGTTTTTCACACGTTTTCAAGGCCGGATTTTTTCATGCTTTTGCTTAAGGTTTTAGCCTTCCGAATGGGCTTTCTCAGATCTCAAATGAACTTGACATTTCCCATAAACATGCATCCAATTCATGTCTCGATCTTGTGGATATGGTTCTCTGGGCTAAACTCTTATTTTTCAAGTTTTTTGATAGTCCGGTCGACCTCCAGCATGACCCCGGTCGACCTGAAATAACAGAATGCAATTCTCTACAGTCTGTCACAGTGGCGGTCGACCGCCCCTCAAATCCCGGTCGATCGGATTTCCCAGGGACCGGCCATTTGCAGGTTTCTCAGTGGCGGTCGACCGCCAGCCCCTGCAGGTCGACCGCCAGCCCCGAGCTGCCAACAATTGTTGACTTTTTCACCTTTCGAGATAAGCCACTCTCATGGGAATTGTTTAATCCCTAAGCTACCAAACTCTCAAGATATTGTGGATCTGGTCTGGGGGAGGCCTTGGACCATTCAAGAACCTATATAACTTATACAAGAGGGTTTGGAATACCCTAATGCTCAAGGAAGATCAAAGGGAGGCTGCCAAGAGGAAGAGAAGGGATTTGGCACTGTAGACGTGAACAGTGCTCCGAGAGAAGTTCTTCATCCTTCTTCATCAAGTCAAGTGAAGATCAGCCCAAGGATTCAAGCTGCATCCAAAGCATCCAACCATCCATTAAGGGGGAGCAAATCAAGATTCTTCTATTGTGTTCTAAATTCTTTTTGCCTTCTTAAGCTTCACATGTGGATCTTGTAGTTGTTAAAATATTTCGGTGTGTGTGGATCCTCCTAGATCCGTGTGTGTGTGTTTGTGTGTGTCCTCCTGTGTAGCTGTGTGTGTATTAAGGTGTTCTTACATCTTCGCGGGAACTCCTCTTCCCAGTGTGTAAGTGTTGTGTGTGGTTGATCTTATAACTTTTTACAAGATAGTGTGTGGATCCTCACAGTCCGTGAGGGGTGGACGTAGGTTGCCTTTGTGGCATCCGAACCACCTAAAAATCATTGTCGCCGTGTGGTTTGTTCCTTTTCTTCTATCCCCATTCTGTGCTAATTGCATGTGTGATTTCCAGTTCAGTTTTATTCTCATTTATCCTGAATAATCCATTTATCACCTTTTAGATCTTGCCTTGTTTTTTGGTCTCTGTTAACCTTGTCTCTCATATAGCATTCTATCACATATTTTATACAAAAAGAAAATAATCTTCATTAATTTTTTAACACCCAATTCACCCCCCTCTTGGGTGCCATTTAAACTCGGGACTTCAGGTAGTGCCTCGGATTAAATAATAAAATATGTGGAAATCTAAAGGTTATAAGGCGAGTAAGGGTATAAGATTATTAACTTTTGTAGTTATTTTGCAAAAGTCTAGGCCTTTGGTTGAGATGAAAACGAGGAGGTCTAAGGGTAAGTTAAGGCCTGGTTTTGTTCCTCAGGTGGCGTTGAATGATATTCTGGCTTATAGAAGAGTTCAATCGTTAGAAGATACGGTAGAGGCAAGTGAAACACTTGAAAGAAAGAGAGCTTGTGATAGTAAAGAATCTCGGGGTAATAAGAAG
The DNA here is from genome assembly GCA_022559845.1 of Amorphophallus konjac. Lineage (NCBI taxonomy): Eukaryota > Viridiplantae > Streptophyta > Magnoliopsida > Alismatales > Araceae > Amorphophallus > Amorphophallus konjac. The sequence continues at coordinate 14,764,693 of CM040129.1, forward strand.
TTTAAGAGAAGAAATGATCTGTTGAAAGGGAAGTGTTTTCATTGTCATAAAGTTGCTCATCGGGCTTAGGAGTTGGTGATGCGCTTTTTTTGTTCTTTTATTATCTATTTATTTATTGTAGGTTTTATTTGTTTTATAGGCGTGCCAGTCACTTCCGTGACAAATTTATTATGCGCTCATCCTGACCAACTAGGCGAAAGTGGTGTCCGTGTCGGAACCAGAAGTCCGACGCACCGTATAGGTATCAGCGTTAATTATATCTCCCCGGAGGGGAGAAAACCCTTAATTACTCGCCAGAGATTAAGGGCCCTACAGCCAAAAATTAATATCAACGAAGGAGATGCTAAAATCTCGAATAACGAGAAGACATCCCCATTGAAGGGTGCACGGGTTGTTTTGTTAATCATTTCATATTTGGAGCGGGAGCTCAAATTTGATAACAAATGTCTGCCAGAAGTATGGCAAATTTGATGTGAGAGGAACGGGGCTGAACCCTGATTGGAACGAGTCAAACTCATAAGATGTCGGCCTATAGCAGGGTCGGGCCATGGCCATGATGGGTTGACCCCTAAGGTCGGGGCACGGCCTACGACGGCCTTGTTAATGTCCCCCTTCACATGGGGTCTAGGGGAGGAGAGAGAGCCGCCAGTTAAGTGCTTTGAAGATTTTTATTATTATTAAGAAATATATTATCTTTATGTATTTTTTTATTTTATTTTCTTTATTATCATTATTGTTGTTTTCTTTTAATTATTATTATATTCCTATTTATTGCATTCTTTTTGTTGCCCTTGTTTTGTTGTTCTTTTCATCATTATTATTTTCTTATATATATATTTTTATTTTTTATTACCATTATTATTTTAGCCTATTTTCTTATTTTATATTTTCTTTATTGTGCAATTCTTATTATCATATTTTTATCGTGCAATGTGACAGCGGTACAAGGCAGAGTCATATCCTTACGCGTCGTGGGAGTATTCAACAGGGCACAAACCGGCTTTTCACAACCCACCATTTGACATACCATCGAGTCAAGGTATGCGAGAATGCAGAGTTCATTAGATATATGGAATTCAGGGTTAAACTCACCAGAACGATCCTTGATATGGGACATAGGTACTTATTCACACCGTTTGATACATTCTGGGGGAACGCAGCATCCAAACATGCAAACATTGGTCTTTTGTTGCGACACTCATCTCTCGGCATTATTCCTTTTATTCAATTTATCTCCCTCTATTGTCAATTATTATTGTTACACGTTTTATTATTATATATTATTATCATATTTTTTTGAAGTCCAAATTTTCGGTAAAAATTGGGCAGCATATGTGTGGGGGAAATAAACGGAAGTTAGTCCCCAGAAAATCTGAGACGGCCCCCTTAATTAAGGGACGCGCACAAAAGCGACAACGTCCATACCGATGGGACCGAGGGATGCGCACAAAAGCGGCAACATCCTTATTTTTTTTAAACATAATAGTAACTGACATGTATAAATCAGCAAACATAGATCACGGCAACATCCATATTCTCATCACAAAATCACTCGAGAAAAGGCCGACATGGATGATATTCATCGGTGTACTATTTCCCTCTTAGGATCGCCAGAGACCACGCCGGAGAATGGGCGAGCCCCTGTGACCCCGACGAGGTGATAAGAGAACCGGAACGACACTTAAATAATAAATCGACCACGGAGATCGGAGGGAGCAAGTAAAAGAAATATCTCCCCATCAGAAGGGGGTCCAAGCTTCACGATAGCTTCCCTTTCTTCTCCCTTCTTCCCCTACCAATTTAAACTTGCAGGTCCCTTCACCTGGATCACTGTTCTTCTTCTTCCTCTCTTCCCGTCGGCTGGCTCCTCTCTCACGGGCTCTCTTCTTCTGTGCTTACCTCTCACCAGCTCCTCTTTTCTAGCTTCAGCCCCCTCTCCCCTTCTCTATTCACTTATCTTTTCTGTTCGCCCAAGAGAAGCCCCCGTGTGTTCTCTCTTCAGACGGCAGTAGACTTGCTTCTCAAGTCTCCTCCCTTTTTTGTTACGGGGTCAGGGTCCTTTTATAGTCACGTCCGGGGCTGCCGGTTCGTGGGCTTCTGCCGGATGGAGGTGGGTGTTGTCGGATCAATAGAAGGCCACCGGATCAGCAACGCTCCGCCGGATGGACAGGGACGCTGCCAGATGGCAGGGGTGCTGCCGGATGGCCTGGGGTCCTACCGGATCCATGCGTGGGCTGCCGGTTGAAGCTTCGCCGCCGGATGAAGGGGAGCGCCGTTGTTGCCGCCGGTCCGTGCGCCTGCCGGAGGGAGGGGATGCTGCCGGTTCACCTGGTCACGTCAGATGGCTTGGAGATGTTGCTGGCTCCGGAGGTGGCTTCCGGCTCTACCGGTTCGAGGACGTCCGCAGTCTTGAGGAAGCAATTGGCAGAGGCCGCCGGATGGAGATGCAGGGGAGTATGGCGCTGCCGAATGAAGACCGCCGTTTCCGCGTCAAATTTCTTAATCACTGTTGTAGGTGATAAATTAAGTAGAATTTTAGGTGATGTTTGGTATCGGGATAAAAGTTGAGGAGAATAGGTGTAAGTCATTCTAGGATAATTTATGTCTAGTCTTATTCTCATGTGCGTGCACAAAGGGTGAAATGGGGTTAGAAAAATGGGGATAAGTCATTCCAATAAAAGGTTGGAATGACTTATCCCCGTTTCCAACCCCAAAATTGGGGTTAACCTTGTTTCACTTAACCTAGCTTATCCCCGCCCGTTTTAGCCATACCAAACGTAGAATGGGGTTAGAGCGGGGATATATCCTCGCCCGTTTTAGCCATACCAAACGTAGAATGGGGTTAGAGCAGGGATATCCCCGCTCTAACCCGATACCAAACGGCCCCTTAGGTTATGTTTGATATCGGAATAAACTGTGATGAGAATATGCGTAAGTTATTCTAGGTTAATTTATTCCTATTCTTATTCTCATATACGTTTGGTATGCGAGGGGATAAGTATGTGTGTATTCCTATTACTCGTTTGGTAAAAAATAATGATAAGAATGAGAATAGGGTATAAATAGACAATTTTGCCCTTTTTATCTTGGGTTAAAACATATAATGTTATTCTTCATTTGGTAGGGATTAAGATGACTTAAATAAATTTATAAATCTTCAACTTATACGTAATTAATATTAACAAATATGATTATCACTAACGATAAACTTAATTAAATTTACATAATCATTTTGATTAGATTAATGGAATTATGTTGAATTAATTTTCTTATTAATTATGATCAACATAAATATAATTATTAAGTCATCTTTCTTGATTTGTAATAGTAATTAATGCCCATGATATTATTATTTTAGCATTATTCCCTTCTTATTATTTAACATTATCATGTGATTTGTTAGTATGTTTATGAATCTTAATCATGATTATTAATATTGTTAAATTTTATATTCACATACTGTAATTTTCATGATCTACCACCCACCTTCTATTGGTCACCCAGCTGATCATGCTAACTACTTTAAACAAATATTTTTTATTAATCTGCGTTTAAATTAAGAATGTGAAAAAATTACGTTGGAAGAACTGCCAACCACAATCACAAGTTTAATTTATCTCGATCTAATTAATAATATACTTATTGAGTTTAATTAAACAATTGTTAGTTTACAATTTTATTAGCATAATAAAGAAGAATGGGGGAGTGGTGGAATATATGGGTGGTAGAGGGCATGTCCTGAAGAGCCTCTGAAAACTTTGACTTAGAAAGATAGAAATAGTTTCAACTGTAAATTGTAGATATGAACTCTAACTCTGTCATTAATTATGCCTTCACTCAACATAAATATAGCACATACAATTCGTTATTATAATTAAACTGGTGATCGTTATACATATTACCATGAGAGTGCGATTAATTATCTGGATTGATCCTATTAATGGTCTAAGATAGAAAAATAAGAAAGGGAAAAGAAATCAAAACCCACTCCTTGTTGTTAATGTTGTACGACATCAATTGCTGAGATCGATCTACAAATAATTATCTTCATTTAATTAACAAGTATGGATGCTCCAAGTAATATACGTACACATGTAATCCACATTTCTATTTAGCAATCAAAAATTAGGGCGAGGTAAATGATAACAATTAAAACAAGTTTACATAAAAGTTAATTTTACAAAAAAAGTTTCATGTTTGTATATCCTCACAAATGATAACAATCTGATCATCCATATCACTTTTCGTTACATAATTTAAATTGATCAAATTTTGCCAACAAAAGATCACATAACTTCATAGTTCGATCGGCTGCAAATTTCTCCATCTCGATTGTTCTTCTTAAATATTCAAGTAGTGCATGTTCTTCAATTTGCCCTCATGTTGTAGATATGTTAGATGTCCCCTGGTTTGACCTCTTTTCCTGAAAGATGTGTATCACATATCACAAATTATAACATTGAGTGCAAAGTATATGAACTTGATAAGAGTAAAGAGATGAGGCTCAAAACAGCATGAGATAATATAATCACATGGAAAATGTTCCAACATATTATTTGGGGTTGTCGTTATCCCACCCACCCAATCATCATTGCCTCATGTATACCTAATAGGACCAACCAAAGTTTGACATTGGGAAGGAGTATAATATCGACATTGAACAATGGGAGCACTGAATAATGGGAAGGAGCAGTTCACACACACACACACACACACACAGTCGAGTCCACGGCACACACATACATACACAACTAAAATTATCCCCTGAACACACACTGAACATACACACAAAATCTGTCTCCCCTGAACACGCACACTGAACACACCCACACACTCGGTTGTCTCCACTGCACACACACAAAGGTAGTGTAAGGTAGTCTCCCCTGAACACACACACTGAACATACACACACACAAAAACTGTCTCCCCTGAACATGTCTCCCCCGAACACACACACACAGTCGGCTGCATGCAGACACACACACACACACACTCGGCTGCACACACACACACACACACTGAACACACACACATTCTTAATTGTCTCCCCTGAACATGTCTCCCCTGAACACACACACACAGTCGGCTGCACACACACACACTGAACACACACACACAAAAATTGTCTCCCCTGAACATGTCTCCTCTGAACACACACACACACACACAAAAACTACCTCCCCTGAACATGTCTCCCCTGAATACACACACACAGTCGGCTGCATACACACACACACACTCGGCTGCACACACACAGACAAAGGTACCCCCCGAACACACACACACACACTCGGCTATGTCCACTGCACACACACACACACACACACTCAGCTGTCTCCCTTGAACACACACACACATTCAATTCTGGACCACGACATAGCTGGATTTGACTAGTTGTAGATAATTGGATCTTCGTGCCTGCCCTGTGATATATACACAAATGATAACAATCTGGTTTGGAGATGGCAATTCACATGATACAACTAAAATTAAATATACACAACTCATGCATTCATAGCACACACTAGGCTGTACTAAACTGAACAACTCATGCATTCACAGCACACACTCGGCTGTACTAAAACGAAAAAAGCATGCAGTCACAGCACACACTCAGCTATATCAAACTAAACAACTCATGCATTCACAACACACACTCGGTTGTACTAAAACAAAAAAATCATGCAGTCACAACACACACTCGGATGTATCAAATTGAACAACTCATGCATTCATAGCACACACTCGGCTGTACTAAAACAAAAAAATCATGCAGTCACAGCACACACTCGGCTGTATCAAACTGAACACCTCATGCATTCAATGAGATACATCAAAGATAGGAGAAATATAGTATACCGTTGACAATTCCTCCACCCACTTGAAGAAGCCACAACCTGATGTTGTCTTGTCAGCCTGCACATACATCAAAAAAAAAGAAAAATTGTGTACAATTGATAGGGAAGGCAAAAATAATAACCATAATACAATGTTTATTACAAGACATACCTTAGATTTTGGGCATACATAAAAATCTTTCCCTTTATTTTTGGTAGTGTTTGAAGTACGCCTTCTGCATGGGCCTTTGCCACAAGGTCATAATAATAATTCATCCACCCATATGAAGAATCGACATGACTTATCATTTCCAAGCTGTGAGCACGTATATAAAAGAAAATGACATAGATAACCTATTACCAACTCCAAAATTTGTTGCAAAGTAAGAGTAACATACGCCAAGTGGACAGCAATAGTAGAGACGTTGTGGATTTCTATTGCTCTGAGATATCTTGACAACACATTCCCCATTGCCACATTCACATTGAATACGATCATATTTACCAACACCCATTGAATCCATTTTCACGATGGCCTGAAACAAAACTATTCACATTGAATATGTAGATATTAATAATTTATTATGTGTGTTATTGGGCTCAGATGGACAATATTCATTCCAGCTATTTCATTGAGGTACAAATGCTGCAGTCGCATATCATAGCACCTGCCGTAAATCACATCATAAGTAGGGGTAGACCATAGGCCGCCAAACCTACTATTTGTGTGAAGTACAAGCAGGGAAATGAAATGAGATGCCCCGCATAATACTCCTCATCACATATATGCTCCTTCCCATCATCATTGCCCATCTTACTAGAGACAATGTCCATGAACCTGTAGAAAATAATTTGTCAATTACAAAAAACATGAAATATGAACATGTGAATACTACTACTAAAATAAGTAAGAGTACAGTTTTTTAATTGCATATAAACCATCATGCAAGAAATGTGCAGTGTAGCGAGTTGAAGCCCACAAAGGACTACCCCTAGTTGAGCCATGATGCTCCAAAAAATTATATGAGGGTACTAAGCAAAATATCAACATCACGTTCGTATGTAAAGTCAGGGGTGGGGGAGGGGGGAGAAGAAGAGGATGCCAGTCCACGATCACATGTATATCTAAAGAACTGTTAAGGAAATTATGTTACAACATGTGAAGTGCTTAAGGACATAAGTAAAAGTACAACTCAATTATCTGACTAGAAAACAAGTACAATGTCCAATTTAAAAAAACAACAAACAGATAAATTTCATTCATCATTTGCGACTCCCACATGACGACGCCCGCAATACACAAGATACATGCTTACAAAAATTGGATGATGAATGAAATGAAATGATATGAAACTGACTACAACATGGGTTTTAGAGAATACCCTCGTGCCACATGGTGGGCCCAAAGGTGAGTGGCTATACGTTCCTGAAATTTGTCTCCTCTAACAACCACAGACCTATTGAGATTATCCTCTTCTTCGACCACCTCATCCCCTGCATTGTTTATGTCATCCTCTCCTTGTTGGAAGATAAAATCTAGCCCCTGCTCCTTTCTAATGAAGTTATGGAGTACACAGCATGCCATAGCAATCCTGGCTTGTGTCTTAATTGGATAACTTCGACGTTTCACTAGAATTGTGAAACGTGACTTCAATACACCAAAGGCACGCTCAACGTAATTGCGTAGTTGGGCATGCCTATGATTGAACAAGTCCTCCTTGTTCCTGTGATTAACTCTAGTCCTATTAGATCTGTACTCAGGAAGATGATACCTTGTGGCACGGTATGGCGCTAAGAAATTGGGGGTGTTAGCGTACCCTGCATCAACCAAGAAGTATTTCCCTAGGGGAATGAAATGTGAGTAACAGTGTGGAAGATAGTATGTGTGGATACTCTATCAACAGAGTAAACTATACCTTCAGGAACAGTAAATCCACCTTTCTCAATGGCCCATCTCAGTACTTTCATATCTACAACTGATCCTTCCCAACCGACAACAATATAAGTAAAGATAAGATCAAGATTCACACAACCCAAAACATTTTGAGATGTTTCACCCTTTCGATTTTGATAACGAGGGTGGTCGACCGTTGGCACCTTTGTAGAAATATGTGTCCCATCAATTACACCTAATACATTCTAAAAAAGAAACAAAATAATAAGCATTGGTAATTAATGAACAATAACTATGAATCAATGCGTAATGATTATAAACCATGCCACCTGGAATAATGGATAGAATTTTGGATCATGCCTTATTTTTGGATTATGGGAAATTACTTGATTTCCTTGACTACATGGGCTTGTTATTGGAATTCTTTGGCCATTAAAATATAATGTGGATGTCTAGATTTTTATATGGGATCTCTGATCCACCCCACAATGCCAGTGCACCATTAAAGGGCCCAGTCTGGTCCTGGGAGGAGCACCCAAAAGTTCTAGTGCCCATGGGAGTTATAATGACCAGGTGTGACATTGCACCGAAGTGCTTGACTTGCTATAGTGATCTATGACATTCCACTTCTACATGAGATATATATTCACTTGACATGAATACATGAAAGTACTTGCTTGCTTGACTCGATGAATGGCCAACTCTATAAATATTGATCACTTGTACATGTTCAATTATTGATTCACTTGATTTATTATTTATTCACCACTTGTTTAATTATCATGATGCTTGTTCCTTATGCCTTGCTCGAATTGAATTTCTTTACTTGATATATATTCATCTACTTAACTCTTCAATTCCTGTTGATCATGACTATGCTCTTGGTTATAGACTCTCAGATTTACTTGTTTATGGATTCGTACCATTCTTGCATATAGTTCTTTTTCGTACTGTTAAAATGTTAATTACTTAAATTCTGTTTGGCGATAGGAAAGTAATTCATACTGAGCTTCTTGCTCACCCGCATTTCTTTAAAATTTTCCAGGTGATCTTGAAGCTGAAGTGCATGCTATTGGGAATGGGCAAGAGTGATCGAGTGCACCTGGAGCTTTACAGACTCGAGTTTTTTTCTTGTTTTCTTGAGTCTAGTTTGGAGTCGAGAGTCATGTCTCTTTCCCTTTTTCTTTTATTTAAGTCTATTATTGTAATTCAAGTCAAAACTTGTAATTTATGAAAATTTTGATATTAATAAAAGTCTATTTTTGTTTAATTCTGACCTTATTGTGTCTCTTGGTGTTATCTTTTATTGGTTTGTTGTGTTGCTCTGATTGTCATGACTGATCGCTGCCACGTTTTGAGAAATTTTCGTTGCTACTAGTTCGGGACGTGACAATAGTAGGTATCAGAGCCTAGGTTATCTAGACCCTAGGTTTTTAGGTTTTCATGACTATTATGACTTGTAGCAAACCTATTTAGGTAGTTATGGCATCCTAGATAAGTGTTATATGTGTTCAACATTGGTGTCCTAGATGCAAGTTTCTTATAGTTGCCCGGTGAGATTGGGTAGTGCCTCGGGTTAAGTAATAAAACATGTGTAAACCTAAAGGTTATAAGACGAGTAAGGGTAAAAGATTATTAAATTTTGTAGTTATTTTGCAGGAGTCGAGGCCTTTGGTTAAGATGAAAGCGAGGAGGTCTAAGGGTAAGTTAAGTCCTGGTTTTGTTCCTCAAGTGGCGTTGAATGATATTCAGGCTCATAGAAGAGTTCAATCATTAAAAGATGCGGTAGAGGCAAGTGAAAGGCTTGGAAGGAATAAGAAGTTTAAGAGAAGAAATGATCTGTTGCAAGGGAAGTGTTTTCATTGTCATAAAGTTGGTCATCGGGCTGAGGAGTGCTAGAAGAAGCTTGGAGCGTGTCTTCGTTGTGGAAGTAAGGACCATAGGATGGCCAGTTGCCCTAATCTACCCTCGTAGGCTAAAGCTAAGAATCAAGATGGATCAAAGCCAACATTAAAGGAGCCCGAGCCTACCATCGAAGGAGTTGTAGGAGGTATCCCTCATCCTTAACCTTTAGTTAGTTCTTTTTCGTTCCCTAGATCTTAGATTTTATTGCTAGCATGATTATTTTGGTGATTAGTGGACATGGTGTAATCTTGATCAAATTGTTTGGAAAAGAATGTCCGGTGAATTTAGAGGACCAAATTCCTTTTAGTGGAGGAGGGTGTAATATCCCAATTAATTAATAAAGGTTAAAGTAAAAATAAAGTATGTAATTGAAATAAAAAATGAGGAAAAGGAAATATATAAAATTGTGTTGTAAATTAAGCCTAGTAATTTCGCTTAAAATTCGAATTGGATAGAATTTATGCGAATAAATAAAAGGGAACGAAAGAAGAATAAATTAGTGATATAGTGAATAAATAATTGATTTAAGGTTCGATTAAATTTTAAGTAAAGCCAATCAATTGAACGGGTATATATATATATATTCAAATTTCTAATTAACTTGACATTTAATAACTTTAACAATCCTCTTTATTTAAATGTTACTATAATAATTAGTTGTTTTAAATGGGCCGAAAATACATAAATAAGAATGAATAATTTACTATGCTATTTTGATAGTGAATTTAATTCAAATAATAATGAAGGAAACTTAGTATCTTTGAGGCACAATTATAGCAACCCGGATTTAAAATAAATCTAATACACGATAAATATTATTCCTTGAATAAAATGAGGATAATTCCATCTAATCATTATGAACTAAATAAAAATTTTGTAAAAATTGTAAATTAAGAAATAGGCTAACAAAAATTCGTATAATAATGAAATAGGCCAAGTAAAAATGAAATTATCATAATACTGTGATGAGCTAAATGAAAATGGAAATTTTTATTGTTAAGAGATGGGTTTAATTGGGCTAAATGGGAATAAAAGGCCTAAAATTCATAACATTCAGAAACCCTAATTCTAAGTGGATTTAATGGGTTCAAACCTAATCAATTGGACTTAATCCCACAATCAAACCCTAACCCATTAAGTTGAGGTCGTTCCTTGCAGAAACCCTAGTCTAATTAGGGTTAGAAGGGGGCTGGCGGGGCTAAAATTGGATAGGGACCAACATTTTCAGAGAGGGGAACTATCCTTAGAACCTTGACCTAATGGGGACACTCAGGAGCCCTAAACCCTAGAAAATCGACCCCAAATGCCCCTTGGTCGACCCTAGTTGTTGTTGGGAAGTTGTTGGGTGCGAGAGGAGCGTGCTTCGTGGAGGAGGAGTTGAGTTTTGGTCAGGCTTGGGGCGTCGTCGTTCTTTCCCTTCATCATCCTTTGAGTGGGCTAAAGGTAGGTTGTAACGCCCGACTAATTATAGAAACTAAAGCAGAAATAATTGTCTATATTTTAGAAAAAAAGAGAAAAGATAATTATGAATGTTATAAGTAGGGTAACTCCTTATGAAATAAATAAATAAATAAGAATAAACTAATTTTTTTAAAATAAATAAGGTGAGGTCAAGAAAAATCAAGAAACCATAGATCAAAACGAGAATTCAACTTAACGAAGAATCAAGATAATAAACGAGTTATAAATAAATAATGATTTATGTGAAAAGATTAAAAGATAATTGAGTAATAATTGTCTCATTTAAATTCTAAATTAAGAAGGGATCTAATTATTCATTAGTGACTTAAATTTAATAAAGCACCAAGACTATTTAAGATTATAATAGAGATAAAGCTCGGGTGATCATCTTTAAGATAAATCTCATAAAATAAAAATGGAGAGCTAATAAGTAATCCCTCAAAACACTTAATAAATATAAAAATTTTTAGTTAATGAGATGACATTTAATTAATAAAATTGGTAAGGAAATAAGTAAATGAGGTAACAAAAATATATATGTATCTAAAAGGCAACTTAAATCTGAATTAGTAAATAATTTATTATAAGAGCCTTTACATGAGTTAAGTCCCTAACTTAAGTGGGTCACAAAATAGTTAACTTAAAGAACATTTATACGTTAATGGGCTTGGGCCATAATAATAATAAAGTTAATATATCTTAAAACCGTGAAACCCTAATCTCCAAAAAAACTATAATAGCTAAAGAAAGGCTGGCGACGGTTGTTTGGGTAAGTTAGAGTCTATCACGTAATAGTACTTGTCATATAAGGTAATATGAGTTTAATTAGGACTCTTAGTCCTTAAGTTTATAAATAGCGGCCTCGAGCCTAGCAAAACCCCATTGCTGCGGACTCGAAGGTGTTCGTGCGTGTTCGTGCGCGTTCGTGCGTGGGAGTTGCTGCTCGTAGGTCTTGTTGTTGGTCCATGTCGTCTTCCTTTCTTCTCTGCGTAATTAAGGTAGGTTGTCTCTCGGGAAAAATAATTAAATCACTCATGTTAAGTCAGCATGCATGTAGTCACTTAATTTCTTCGTGTTAATCTTCATGATCCATGCTAGGGTTACGGTTTTAAAGCGTTATGTTTCCTTTCTATTTTAAAAGGAATTCGTGACCAGAGCAGTGGATGCATATTAATCTGCATCTTTCTACGCAGACGCGGATTCATGAAATCACGTCGAGCATGTAGACGCGTATTAATGCACGTCGAATGCCCAGACGTGAACTCCCTAGATAATTAAATATTTCAATAACGTTTAAAAATCATTATCTACTAAACCATGATAAATAAAAATGTGATGTGCATGTTTCTAGGATCCCTAGATTTTTTTCTCTTATTATCATGCCTTTAGTTTCGTTAGAATCCCCGTAGAATAAAAGTGCTACTATTCATCCCCACTTAAAAGAAATGAATAGTGTTAACGAGTCTGTGATTGTATCTACCGGATGTTACTTGAGATGTAGTTAAGAATCTGTGTCTCCTTGTAAGACGCATATTTCATTAAATTAGCGTCCTTGTAGTAGACACATATTCTTGAATTTGCGCCTCTCCAGAGAGACGTGTTTTAATTTGCATCTACTACCTCGACGCCAATTCGTAGTGGAATATTAAATTAATCTAGAAAATTATAGGAATTGACGTCCATGCGTCAGACGTGTATTTAAGATTCTGCGCCTCTCTATAGAGACGCAAATTAATATATGTCTACCCCTTCGACGTTAATTACTATTTAATTTCTATAATTATGTAAATATAATGGAATTCATGTCTTGTGTAGTAGATGCTATTTTAAGAATTGACGGCTACTGTTCCTGAGGCAAATTCTTCCAGTAATGTTTTGATTAGGTTTTCATCCAGTGACCATGGATTATTGGCACTATAGTCTCAAGGCCGAGACATAGTCCGTGTTTTATTGTTTCCTACGTGATACACCTTATTTCTTGGGGAAGGAAGGACCCTCCGTCGAGAATCCCTCTCGCCAAATTGAAAATTCTTTCTCTAGGGCCTCCGTAAGTCCCCGATATCGAAGGATTCCCTCTTCGATCACTGGGCTGGTTGTACCCTCAAAACCCTTGACCTTGTTTCAGGTCATGTCACTATGAAGAAACATGACATCTAGCCATCATAGAGCGCCAAAACCTGGGTGTTCTGTGAGAGTCCAGACACTGTCCAGAAGCTATGAAATTGGCCACTGGAGCAGTCGTCGCAAATTCCTAATTAGCGTCAGTGTGTTCGACGCAAATTCTTGAATTAGCATCCATGAGAGTGACACGAATTCATCGTGCCTTTACTGTTTACAGGAATTAGTGACTTTGTCAGAAGATGCAAATTCTTGAATTCACAACGACCTGTGTGGACGCCAATTTCCCCAAATTCTCGCATCTTGCGATTTTGAATTACTGATTTCTCAGATTTCTTCCATGTATGGCTCTATCTTTGAACTCCATTTTCTTCATAGATCTTTCCAAGTATTCCTACAAAAGCTTAATCCTTGGAATTCTATTGGCTATTAAATAAAGTGGATGTCTAGATATTTACACGAGATCTTTGATCCATAACCTCATTGCCTGGCGTTAATGGGGCCAGGTCTAGTCCTGGGAGGAGCACCCGAAAATACTTATGCCCATAGGAGCTATTATTGACTATGGTGTGGCATTGCACCGAAGTGCTTGACTTTATAGATTGATCTAAGGCATTCCACTCTTAACGTGATATTACTTAATGTCTTGATGTGCTTGACCCGAAAGGATACTTACTTGTCAGTTCCTGCTATCTATTTCATGACTCGCATTTATTCCTGTTCTATCTTGAGCTCATGGATATAGTTGCATTCATGTAACATGCTAATTACTTAAAGCAAGCCTGATGATAGAGATGTAATTCCTACTGAGCTTTTCGCTCACCCAAAGTTATTTCAATATTATTTTTTAGGTAATCAGGTGACAAGCGAGGACGCTTGTTCTAGCGGGAAGGGAAATATGTGAATGAGTGCTCCTGAAGTTAGAAGACCCATGTCTTTTATTTTTCTTGAGTCTAGATTAGAATTACTGAGTCTAGCTAGTGTGTCTTTTTCTTTTGGAAGTTGTAATTTAAGTCAATGGTTGTAATAGTAAGTTTATATTAATAACGTTTAGTTTTGTCAATTTCTGGTCCTCATTTATCTTTAGTTATTACTCTGATTATTATGACTATTTCGCTGTCACGTTCTGAGTAAGTTTCCACTACTATCGGTTCGGGACGTGACTAGGTGATTCCTCAGGCAAAACTCTTAATTTTATATTCAAAATGATCATATGTATGTCGAGATTAGTTTGATATACTTTTCCCCAAATTTTTAAGTGTGTTTTGGCAGTTTTTTCGCCTGTATCGACAAGGTGTCACCGTTCTGCATTTTTTCGATCACGGTTCTCACAGATGTCGCGTCAAGAATGCGGACCCTCGATACACCGCAATCCCATTAGTTAATTCTTTTAACTTTTAATTCCTATTATTAATGTGTCCTTCTTGGGTGACGCATTTTTATGTACGCGTCCACCTCCTACAACGTGTTTACAACCTTGATGAGATATATTTATTTAAAATCAGATAATTTTATTTCGAACTCATTCTGATCACGGTGGCCATATAGACTGCGTTCAGATGGCGGTTCCCATGGAGACTGTGTTACATACAGAGTTCACCTGAAACCCTAAGTCATTCGTGTTGACACCCATTTTTTGCCGACAAGTTGAGTTATTCCTCTTACCGCTATTTTTGATGCCTCGAGTTGTCCATTACTCATTGGGCTATTTTCAGGCAACATCTTTGGGCTTATTTTATGGATAGCCTCCCTCCCTGGCTAGGTCTGCTTCAATTCAGGGTTTAATGGCCCTTGATTTTGGTTAGTCAAGCATTTTCATTAATTTCAAGTGTCCAGCGACATGTACGGTCAGCCATTGGTCGCACAACTTTGAGCGGTCGCTTATGGGCCGTCCAAATATTTATGGGATATTCTGGTTAACTTTCTGATTTATCACCGACGCGTTTGCATACGGCCTTTGATTAGCCGTTCAATCTGATGGGTGGGCTAATAGTAGCCGTTCTACCTCCAGAGTCCTGAAGCTCGGTTGGTTCTCCGGTAATTATCTAATTATCTATTCATCACCGTCAAGGATAAAACGGTTGACGCTTGGCCTCTCTTATTCTTGGACGGTCGTTAATTAGCCGTTCATCTGTGAGAGTCCAACGGTGAGGTTTTCGGTTGGTTGGTAGATAAATTGACTTATATTTCTTTTATATTTGAATTTCCACCGACAGGGATAAACGGTTTATATATAGCCGCTCAACCTGATGAAGTGGTCTATCGTATGACCGTGTAACTGCCCGCATCCTCAAGATTTAAGAGATTTTTCTCTCTCCGTTCGTGGATTTATCCCCAACTTCCTCCAACCATTTCTCCGTGAATATTGAGTCAATTTTGGTGTCGTTTCTTCTGATTGAAAGATAATTCAATTGTCTTCAACTTTTCTTTTATTATCTCGACCTGAAAACACATAGAAATCTCAAATTCGAGCTAAGACTCTAGGTGCTCTATAAATAGACCCTGAGGCCCAGCTTTGGAAAGGGGGGGATTTTTGGTCGACGGCGAAGCCCTGCCGAATCTTTGAGCAACCTAACACCAGGGAGGGAGGCCTTCTACGTCCATACAGGCCTCCGGTTCAGGGAGTAGTTGTCCTTTGAGTCATTAATACATTTAGTTTCGTCGTTCTCTCTTATTTGCATGCATCACTTTCTCCACGTTTCCTCCATGTTTTTTCTTCATTCTCATGCATCATTCACACATCCTCCGTTGCCAGAATCCTTTACAGACATTTTCAGGGCTTTGATGGCCATCCATGCGTTGCAACTCCCTCCGGTTATGCCTCGCAAACCTGCGGTCGGGAATTTGCTCCATTTCTGTGAGTTTCATCGTCAATAGGGGCATTTGATTGAGGATGGCCCCGAGTTCCGGGAACTTGTTTACAGCTTGGAAGATAAGAGGATGATTGATTGGACTGTCATACATCATGTTATTTTGGACCTCCGCAAATAGCAGCAGCATCGACAAATGCCGCCCAAGCAACCGTCTCCGCTTGAAGACCAGGGGCATCCCTGTGATTCTTCAATTAATGAAGCATCCGCTCCGTCTTCTACTTCGCCTACCTTATTACCTTCCCCTACCATCGCTCCTATCCCCTCTCCTTCACCTACCCAAACCTCTGCTCAGGCAAATACCCCTCTTTCACCCGCTACTTCCATCACCACTCTTGCTCCCAAGGCCGCTCGATGTGTCATAACGATATGCTGAAGAGCGTCGCCACCTGCCGCTCCCTCCGTTTCACCGTCACCTTCACCTCCTTCTCCTTCGCCTTCACCCACTCCACCATTACTTTCACCCTCACCCTCATCGCCACCTCCATTATCCCCATTGCCGTCACCATCATCACCTCCCCTCATAATGATCCCTACTCCGTCACCTTCAAAACCATCCCCGCTACCGATGCCACTCCATCCGCCGTCATCATCCGAACCTGAGCAAGTTACCCCTACGCCCACCCCTCTACCCTTGCCTTCATCTCTTCCCACACCTCCATCTTCACCTTTACCCATACCTCCACCTCCACTTTTATTTTTGCCTCCACTAGAGCCTGTCATCGCCATAATCCCTACACCGCTCACATTGACCTTACCACCACTTATGCCTTCTAAACCTTTACCCCCACCTCCCAAGCCTTCTCCACCCCTTCCCCCACCTATTTTAACCCCACGGAGCGGGTGCGCGCTACCTTTGGTGCCCCTCAGGTCTAGTCCCCAGGGAGAGGATGAGTCGAACCAGGCTTTGACTGTGTGTTCCAAGCTTCAAGATTTCATTTGTCGCATGCCGGTCCGCGTCCTAGTCCCTGGCTATTCTGGGGATAATCAGCCTGCACTTGCTATGAAGATGGCTATCAAAGCAAGCTCCTTAGCACTAGTACTAGTTTCTTCTCGAGCGAGGCCGGTGGCAATCTCTTTGTTCATCGGAGAATTCACTGTTGATGTTGTTATCTCCTCTCGCTTGATTGCTCTTCAGTTCACTAGCCCAGAAGACTTTTCCACCCGGATGGTGCTAACCCACACGGTCACCAGAAGTTTAATGAATTCAGCATTCAAGGGGCAATTGGCCATGTCTTCGAGATTGACCAGGGGCTTTCTGCATTTTTTGTCTCATCTCCCTCGGCTTATTGGTGAGGCGGCCACATCAACGCCGCACGCCACCCTCCCCCAGTTCCGTCCTGCACTTCTGACAAGGGAGTTATACTTCCTGCTTGATTACCGAATGGAGATGTCTAATCAAAAGCTATTGGTGCCAAGCAACAAAACTCCACTACTTTATGATGTTCGTCCAGAGGAGTTATCTGTTCAAGAATGTCCATCTATGGTTAGCACTGCATGTCTAGGGGCAACCGCCCCAATAAAGCAGCATGTTCATAGTTGGGCCAGGCCATCTGCCAGGTGGGCCCGTTATCTGAGAAGACACAGCAGATTGAGAAGGCCGAAGACCCGAATCCACGCTAGGCAGGTCCGTTACCAGACAATTTCCGCCAAGAAGAGGCAGCGACATAAGTTCAAGGGCCGTCAGTTGTGCACTCGGGGGTCCACTTCCTCCTCTCCTTCTTCCGTCCATTCATCTTTTCTTGTGCTCAGTTCCTATCCTTGGGTGGTGTACCTTCCGCCACCTGACCATGTTCCTACCACCTTCTCCTACCCTCACCATTCTAGGTCTCAGCCTATGTCCTCCTCTTCCCCTGATCTAGGGGCCTCTTATAGTTTTCCTCCCCGGGTACGTCCGGGTTCCACTTCTCATCCTTTTCCTCCGACCCTGTTGGGGGTTCCTCATGCTCGTTCCCCAATCTTGTCAGGTAGTTTTTCTGATCCTTACCCGACTTTATCGGACAACCGTCACTTTCTCACCCCGACTTGGTCGGGTGGTTTCCATTTCCTTTCCCCGACTTTGTCGGGCGATCATGTCACTTCTTCCCCGCCCCTGGCGGATGAGTTTCATTCTCCTTCTCTGATTTTGTTGGATGATTTTTATTCCCATCTTTCTATTCTTTCTGTCTCACCCTTTTGGGGTCATTACCCTTTTTCTTACTATTTTCGAGGCTTTAGTCCTCCTTGATCCCAACTAATCTTTGCTTATTATGTATCTGATTCCTTGTTATCAGGGTCTCTGTGCCTTAACGAGGGAGTTCTAGCCCTCGTCTCTCTTCCTTTTATTCTTCTTCGTCCAGTTTGGTGTCCGCCGCTCCTCCGTGTAGAGGAATTTTCAAGCCGTGCTATCCTCTCCATTTCATCATGTCAAGCAAGGAATACAAAGCTCGTTGTTGAGTCTCAAATGTGGCAATCAAGAGGGGAGGGGTGAATTGATTGGCTAATAAAAATGTATTCTCTTAAGAAAACTATGCCAATTAACCAAACAACCGCTAATACTTGCACGAACAGGATCACACTCGTGAATGCGTGTGGAATGTGTTTGAATAGCTGTTGTGGTGATCTCTCAACTCACCGTGAAGCCCACTCGATAAGAATCGAAAAAACCACAGCACATGAGACACACGGATTTTTTAGGTGGTTCGGTTACACAGCCATGTCCCCTACGTCCACCCCTCACACTTGAGAATTAAAGCTTCACTATCGAGTGAATCACACACACACACTATTTAGAACAGCAAACACACACACACACATACGGCTTCCGATCTGGTAGCCAAACACGCACATGCGCACATACACACATGCACGTTCGTGTTTCCGAACACGAACACCACACACAAGAATCTGAAGTTATGATTACACGAATATTCAAGATCAAGCAAAATGATTCAGAATGAGAAGTTTAGAAAATGATTTATCCTGATCGGAGCTCCCCCTATCACTTCAGCAAATTTTGTCGAACACTTGGTGCAGCCCGATGATCGTTCTTGACGATTGTGCTCGGATGTGGCACGATCTTGAACTCCACGCAGCCAACCAGTAAGATGTCGATTTGGAGCCTTGAATCCCTCTTCTTTCCTTCCCTTTCACGCACACAACAAGGTGGAAGAAGGGATGTGGCTGCTGGTTGCGACCTGCACTCACAAAGCTTAGAGCAAAAACCCAAATTCAGGAAGATACGAATTCTGCTTAGGGTTTTCATCCCAATAGGATTATATATATGCTAAGGGCAGTCAAGGGATGTCTAGGAGACAAGATCCGCACATCAAGGAGTGGTTTAGGGACAGCCACACAAGTGTGGTTTGACAATAAGCTCGTATGGACAAGAGTCCACATTCACGGCGCCGCCCAGACCAGAAAGGGTCGACCCTTGGGGTCGACCCTCGTAAGGGGCCAGATGGGCCTGGCAGCATGGGTCGACCCTTAGGGTCGACCCTCTCAAGAACCGTTGCTGTCTACACAAAACGGGCTTCTGGATTTTACAGGGGTCGACCCTTGGGGTCGACCCTCACTGGAGCCAAAACAAGTTGAGCGGAAAGGGTCGACCCCAAGGGTCGACCCATGATCAAACCAGTTCTGGAAATTAATTCCATGAGCAGGGATCGACCCTTGGGGTCGACCCATTCAAATGGGAATCTGTCTGGCAGCAATGGGTCGACCCTTGGGGTCGACCCTTTTTCCTAAACTTCCAAATATGAGGATAAAAAGAGCTAAGTCTAGGGGGTTTAAGATGGGGGATAAAAACATGAATGCTCCACATTTAGAAATAAGTTCTAACAAATTAAATGAGGATTTAGGATCGATCTCACCAATCGTCCTTCAATCGTCAAGAAGCTTTTGCCATATTGTTTTGTCCTGTCAAAAACAAGGTTTGAATTAATTCCACATTTGGCACATTGAAACCAAAATACTTACATTGAGTTGCTGTTCTTGAGCCTTCTTGAATAGCATGTCTTCAAGTGATGTGTTCATTTCCAGAGCATAGTTATGCTCATTTTCAGTTCATATAAAACCATTTGATCATCATCAAAAAATCATAAGGCATATACATGAGGAGGGGGTTCAACAATCTCCCCCTTTTTGATGATGATAAAATAATAGAAACCACATTGTAAGGCATCCACCATTCCATATACATGAAGCAATTCATCAGTTCAAGGACATGGTCAAACAGAAATCCAAATATAAGATTGATCATCATGTGGCATATTCCCAAAGTGTTCTTGCCGACAATGAGTGGAAAAGGTAATGCAAATAACAAGATGCAATGCATGAACACTAAAAGGAAATGCAGCAGGACTAATGAACTAGAAACATGAGAAAAGCACACATTCATGCAAGCACACATCACACACTAACATATAATAGCCGGGGCACATATAGGCCAAGAGTTCTCTCCCTTTGACATCATCAAAAAAGAGGGGGTGAAATAGGAGTAGCAAAAGCGCCAAACTGGAGGAGCAACGCAGTTTAGTCATCACCATCATCTGGAGTGGAGGAACTAGGAGGACGCCTGATATATGCTAAGATTTCATCAAACATATGGGCTTGGTTGGCCAAGGCGTCGGTGACAAATTGAGAATGCTCCTGGTGAGAGAGTTTCAGATAAGAGAGCTCTTGTTGCATAGCCTCCATAGTCTCCCCATACGTGTCTAACCGGTCATCAATTGAATCCAAACGGTCCATGATTAGTTGTGCCTCCTCAGAAGGCAGACCTGCTGCAGGAACATGAGCATTTTTAGCCAGATCATCATTGTCATCCTCATTATCTTCAGAACTGTCTGTTGGTATGGCCCTTTTCATTTGACGAACTAACACGCCATCTTTCTCTTCAAATCCCATGTGGTGACAAATATATTGATAGGTGTAGATGTCCGCATCACGGATAGTTTGAGATGCTTCGTTTGACAAATTAATATCCATATAAGTAAAGATGGCTGTCAAGGCCGCAGCATATTGCAGAGTATGGTGCTTGTGCATCATGCTAGAACATATGTGATCAAGAATAAGCTGTGGAAATTTAATGGGAATTCCACCGAATAAGCAGTAAAACAAGAACATATGTTTCTCCGTAACCTTGTCATGGCCTCCTCTGCGTGGTAATAAAATTGTGGTAATCATTCGGTGCAATATACGTTGCATAGGAGGGAAATGGTTTGCATTTAATCCGGCGACCGACCGGTCACCCATTTCTTCAGAAGTCATAAAACTATAAATAGTGGCATCCGAAACGGCTACATCACCAAATGCATATCCTTCATTTGGCAAGTCAAGGGCAAGTCCCAACAAGTGTGGTGATAAAACAATTTCCCGACCATTAACTATTGTAACTGGAACATCACCCGAAATACCCAAATTGCTGTAAAATTGGTGTACCAAATTGGGGTAAATGCGGCGATGTGCAGACATGAAAATGTGCAAGTTCGGCTGGCTGCATAATAGATCAACTAATCCACGTAGATGGCGACTAAGATTTTCAAAGTTTACTGCCCGGGGACGAAGAACAGTGCGGTCCAAGACCTTGCTGGCGGGCTGAGGTGCGGTGGTTTGAGATCGACGCCCTTGCTTGGAGCTCGATGCCTCACCTCTGCGAGAAGTACGCTTCTTCGGGGCCATCTAAAACACAAACCGAAAGAACCCACCGATGTGGTATAGATCTTGATGGTTCAACCAAGGAGAAATGCAAGAAGTGTGAATCTATGATCCTCCACAGACATCAGAAGCTTACCTCAAGGGAATGAAGATCAAAGGAGGACGCTTTAAGCCACAACAAGGAGATTTTACGCGGAGGCCACCCAGATAGCCGCAGCTAGGGCTGGATTTCGTTGATGCCAAGAAAGGGTTTTGATGGCTTGCAAAGGGTGGTGGTTAGGCTAGGAGGGGGGCAAGAGATGGTTTATAGCCATGGGAGGGTTCCAACTTAGGGTTGGAACCCTTGTCGGATCGGCTTGGGTGCGGGTGAGCCGCCCCGCCGGTTTGGGTCGACCCAATGGGTCGACCCGTTGGTTCGCTTACCCCCGGGCCGAACCGGGTGCGCGAGGGTCGACCCTTGGGGTCGACCCATTTGCTGGCTGCGCAAGGGTCGACCCTTGGGGTCGACCCATTCCCTGGTTTTTAGCAAAAATAGAGCAAAAAGATGGGAAGATCAATGAAGCTTCGGCTTGAGTCCCCAATGACAAAAATTCATGGAAATCAAGGTTATGAATAAAATTTGGGTTGAAATCAATTGGGGAGATGTTTATGAAAAAGATACTTAGAATATATAAGACGTTTATGGTCCACTTAACCGGATTTCTGATTTTGAATAAATTAGCTCCTTTGTTGGCAAAGTAATTGTATTCAAGGTGATTTTAGCCATAGAAGTAATAATGAACATGGGTGAATACAGTATACATAGTAGAAACGCAGAAGCACACCAAAGTGATTTTTCACACATTTTTTTTTTGTTTTTCACACAACATGATGTATATGCATGACAAGGGAATTACAATATGCATGACACTAATGCAGTTATATGTAATGAAGTGACCTGTATACACATGATGCACATGGTTATGAATCATACTCTTCTATCCTACAAATCCCTAGTTCTCTTCTAAATGTGGTGAACCTATCTTCACTTAGAGGTTTGGTGAAAATGTCGGCAATTTGACGATCGGTTTCAATGAAGCTGATTTCTACATGACCCTTACTTACATGATCTCTAATGAAATGATGACGAATTTCAATATGCTTGGTTCGAGAGTGATGAACAGGGTTTTTGGACAAGTTTATGGCAGAGGTGTTGTCACAAAGAATTGAGGTGTTTTTAAAAGAGATGCCATAATCAATCAATTGTTGTTAGATCCATAACACCTGGGCTACACAACTACCGATAGCCACATATTCGGCTTCGGCAGTAGACAGTGCCACTGAATTTTGTTTCTTGGAGGCCCATGAGACCACGTAGCCCCCAAGAAATTGGCAATACCCACTGGTACTTTTCCGATCCACTTTGCAACCCGCATAATCGGCGTCAGAATAAGCAAGTAAATCAAGACTCGAATTACGCGGAAACCATAGTCCGAAATTAACTGAGCCAGCAACATATCTGAAAATTCGTTTAACAGCCGACATGTGTGATTCTTTTGGGTTTGACTAAAATCTAGCACATATGCAAACAGCAAACTGTATGTCGGGCCTACTGGCAGTTAAATACAACAAAGAGCCTATCATGCTTCTGAAAAGTTTTTGGTCCACGGTTTTACCTGTTTCATCTTGGTCAATTTTTATTGAAGTAGACATTGGAGTTGGTTGTGGTTTAGTGGTTGCCAAGTTGAACTTTTTCAGCAACTTCATTGCATACTTCTTTTGATGTATGAACATGCCATCAACTGTCTGGTTCACCTGCAATCCCAAGAAGAAAGTCAGCTCTCCCATAAGACTCATTTCAAACTCACTTTGCATTAATTTGGTGAAGTCTTTGCTAAGAGCATCTTTAGTGGAGCCAAAAATAATGTCATCAACGTAAACTTGAACAATTAAGATTTCCTTACCATTCAATTTTGTAAAGAGGGTTTGATCAACATTACCTCGTTTGAATTCATGTTGAATGAGGAATTCACTTAACCTTTCATACCATGCACGGGGTGCTTGTTTCAGACCGTAAAGTGCCTTGTCCAGCTTGTACACATGGTCTATATACTTTGTGTCTTCTATATACTTTGTGTCTTCACACCCCGGTGGTTGCTCCACATACACGTCCTCCTGGATATAGCCATTCAAAAATGCACTCTTAACATCCATTTGAAGTAATTTGATATTATGACAACATGCAAATGCTAAGAGAACCCTCACTGCCTCAAGTCTTGCTACTGGAGCAAAAGACTCATCGAAGTCAACTCCTAATTCTTGGCTATAGCCCTTGACTATAAGCCTGGCCTTATTCCTAATTACCACTCCTTGATCGTTTATTTTATTTCGAAACACCCATTTGGTTCTGATCACGGAGTGATTTTTAGGACATGGTACGAGGAACCACACTTTGTTCCTTTGGAACTGGTGTAGTTCTTCTTGCATGGCCATGATCCATGACTCATCTTTCAAGGCCTCTTCAATGGAGTGAGGTTCAGATTGAGAGAGCAAGGCTAATAAATCATGAGTTTTAACTTCCCTGAAGGAGGCTCGTGTCCTTATCCCTTCTTGAACATTTCCCAATACATTCTCCGGCGGATGGTCCCTTGCAAATGTCCATTGCAATGGTAGCTCCTATTCAAGTTGAGTTTCCTGATTTGCATCCTCTTCTTTTGGTTCTTCCTCTTCTTGTTTTTCTGATTTTTCTTCCTTCTTCTCCATATTGTCATCTTTCAACTCATCATCCTACAAAGTAGATTTTTCATCAGTTCTAGATGGAGATGATTCATCAATAATAACATGTGGGCTTTCTTCAACTACAAGAGTTCTCAAGTTATACACTCGATATGCTCTCGAATTGAGAGAGTACCCAAGCAATATGCCTTTGTCACTTTTGGGATCAAATTTAGCCAAGTCCTTCTTACCATTGTTATGAATGTAGCATATTGAGCCAAACGGTCTCAAGTATGAAATGTTTGGCTTCTTACCTCGGTATAGCTCATACGGAGTTTTCTTCAACAATGGTCTTACCATGGCTTGATTTATGATGTAGCAGGCCGTGTTCACTGCTTCAGCCCAAAAGTACCTCGGTATTTTATTCTCGTTCAGCATGGTTCTTGCCATCTCAACTAGCGTTCTGTTCTTCCTTTCCAAAACTCCATTTTATTCCGGAGTTCTTGGTGCGGAGAAGTCATGCATATAGCCTTGAGCCCTGCAAAAAATTGCTGAACTCATGGTTATCAAATTCTCGGCCGTGATCACTCCGCACAGCTTTGATGCAATACCCTTTATCATTTTGAACAAATCTGTAAAATACTTCAAATTCTGTCAGGGCATCATTTTTATGAGAAAGGAAGTAAACCTAACAGAATCTTGAATAATCATCCACAATAACAAATCCATATAGTTTACCATCCAAGCTGTGAGTTCTACTTGGTCCGAAGAGATCAATGTGGATGAGTTCAAGAGGCCTTGATGTGGTCACATCTTGTTTGGACTTGAATGATGTCCTTGTTTGTTTGCCCATGCTGCAAGCTCCACAAACTCCATCATCGATGGCCTTCAACTTGGGCAGTCCAATTACCAAATCATTTCTTGATAATTTCAGCAATACATTGAAACTAGCATGCTTAAGCCGGCGATGCTAGAGCCAAGCATCATCATTGTTCCTTGCAATTAAACATAAATTCTCATGAGAGGAATCATTCAAGTCTATCATATAAACATTGTTATACCTGAAACCAATGAACTTTATCTCGTGAGTATTCCTATTCAAAACAGTGCAGTGGTTAGAATCAAAAATCACATTGCATCCCTTATCACAAAGTTGGCTTATGCTTAAGAGATTATGTTGCAAACCCTTGACAAGTAATACATTTTCAATGGTATGATTTTGATTCTTACCTATCGTACCTTCTCCGATAATTTTACATTTGTCCTTACCACCGAATGCTACCGTCCCACCATCATTTTCATGTAGGTCCACAAACCATTCCTTGTTTCCCGTCATATGCTGAGAGCAGCCACTGTCCAAATACCATTTGTTCCTTTGAGCTCTCGAGTAGACATGCAATTCAACCAAAGTTCTTATGGAGATTTTGGTACCCAAGCTAGCTTGGGTCCATGATGGTTAGAGGCATGATGCATATATGATCTATTTCTGAATCCAGCAGAATTTTCTTCATCATATTTCAGAATTCTACAATCATACATATCATGACCCATTTTTCCACAATAGAAACTAGTGATGGCTCTATCTCTTTTTCTCCTTCTACCAACATTTGAAAAGGAGTTATGCATATGTTTCTTTGGTTTGAAGGATGCTGAACTTATGGGAGCCCAATGGGTTGTTTGAGCTTTTGATTTTTCAAGAATGGCAAGGGCATCCTTTAGCTCTTTTATTTGAGCCATTTGATATTGGCTTTGTTCTTCAGCCTTTATTTTGGCTTCATTGCAAGCAATGCTTTCAAGCTTTTCGTGTTCCATATCATTTTTCAATTCTTCATGCATTTTCAGAAATGTAGATTGTTCTTCTCTCATGCATGAAATCTCTTCTTCAAACAGTTCAATTTTGGATGCAAGAATTTCATTTTCATGCTTCATGTTTTCATTTTCTGATTTTAAAGCATGGCACTCTTCACATGATTTTTTAGCATGCACAAAATGATCAATTTTCTTTTTCAAATTTCTATTTTCAGATTTGAATCTTTTACATTTTTCATATAAAGATTCATATGCAATTTGCCATTGTTCACAAGTGAGAGTTTCCGGTTCAGAATCTACCTTATCTCCTTCGTCGTCATTTGCCAGACATAGATTCTGGACTAGCTCATCTAGTCCATCTTCATTTTCGGATTCCTCCTGATCTTCGTCGCTCCATGTGGCCATCATGGCCTTGGGCTTTCTGAACTTGCCTTTCTTCACCTTCTTGATGAGATCGGGGCACTCACCCCGCATATGACCGGGTTTCTTGCATTCATAGCAAATCACTTCTTCTTTCCTGCTACTTTCTCCTCTGTTTGGTCCTTGCCTTCTTGGTCCCTTTCTGAACTGACCACCAAAGTTTCTTGTTCTTCTGACGAACCTTCTTGCTCTTTGTGTGATCATGGCAACTAATTCCTCATCTTCAGTGTTGCCAATTGAATCATTTTCACTGCCCTCTGAATCGTATGGATTCACCTTTAGGGCCATTGTGGTGACAGCTTTCTTTTTCTTGTGATCCTCCTCGCTCCTTTTGATGTTTATCTCATAAGTCATCAACGAGCCAATTAACACGCCCAGAGTTAAAGTGCTTAGATCCTTGGAGTCTTCAATTACAGTGGCCTTTGTATGCCACTGTGGAGAAAGGGATCTTAGGACTTTTCGGACGAGTTCCTTGTTGGAATATTCCTTGCCAAGTCCCTTTAGTGCATTGGTAATTTCTGTTAGCCTTGCAAACATATCAGAAATTGATTCTTCTGGCTTCATTACGAACAGCTCATAGTCCCGAACTAAGAGGTTGGCCTTTGTTTCCTTGACTTCCGATGTTCCTTCATATATAAGCCGCAGCTTATTCCACATCTCCTGCGCAGAGGAACACGTAGATATTCGTGAGTATTCATTAGGATGAACAGCACATTGAATTATATTCATAACCTTAAAATTCGTTGAACACTTCTCTATATCTTCTTCATCCCACTCATTTTCATTTTCAGATAAAACATATGGACCCTTATTTATGACACGCCAGACATCGTAGTCCTGGGCACGTAGGAAAACATACATTCTGTTTTTCCAATAGGGGTAGTTTGATCCATCAAAGAACGGAGGTCTTTGAATGGAATGCCCTTCGGGCATCATCCCTTTGTTTGCCATTTTAATGGGATCTAGCTCTGATGACCATGTGGTCATGATTAAACAGAGATTAAGGCTCTGATACCAATTGTTGAGTCCCAAATGTGGCAATCAAGAGGGGAGGGGTGAATTGATTGGCTAATAAAAATTTATTCTCTTAAGAAAACTATGCCAATTAACCAAACAACCGCTAATACTTGCACGAACAGGATCACACTCATGAATGCGTGCGGAATGTGTTTGAATAGCTGTTGTGGTGATCTCTCAACTCACCGTGAAGCCCACTCGATAAGAATCGAAAAATCCACATCACATGAGACACACGGATTTTTTAGGTGGTTTGATTACACAGCCGTGTCCCCTACGTCCACCCCTCACACTTGAGGATTAAAGCTTCACTATCGAGTGAATCACACACACACACTGTTTAGAACAGCAAACACACACACACACATACGGCTTCCGATCTGGTAGCCAAATGCGCACATGCGCACATACACACATGCACGTTCGTGTTTCCGAACACGAACACCACACACAAGAATCTGAAGTTATGATTACACGAATATTCAAGATCAAGCAAAATGATTCAGAATGAGAAGTTTAGATAATGATTTATCTTGATCGGAGCTCCCCCTATCACTTCAGCGAATTTCGTCGAACACTTGGTGCAGCCTGATGATCGTTCTTGACGATTGTGCTTGGATATGGCACGATCTTGAACTCCATGCAGCCAACCAGCAGGATGTCGATTTGGAGCCTTGAATCCCTCTTCTTTCCTTCCCTTTCATGCACACAACAAGGTGGAAGAAGGGCTGTGGCTACTGGTTGCGACCTGCACTCACAAAGGTTAGAGCAAAAACCCAAATTCAGGAAGATACGAATTCTGCTTAGGGTTTTCATCCCAATAGGATTATATATATGCTAAGGGCAGTCAAGGGATGTTAGGAGACAAGATCCGCACATCAAGGAGTGGTTTAGGGATAGCCACACAAGTGTGGTTTGACAATAAGCTCGTATGGACAAGAGTCCACATTCACGGCGCCGCCCAGACCAGAAAGGGTCGACCCTTGGGGTCGACCCTCGTGAGGGGCCAGATGGGCCTGGCAGCATGGGTCGACCCTTGGGGTCGACCCTCTCAAGAACCGTTGATGTCTACACAAAACGGGCTTCTGGATTTTACAGGGGTCAACCCTTGGGGTCGACCCTCACTGGAGCCAAAACAAGTTGAGCGGAAAGGGTCGACCCTTGGGGTCAACCCATGATCAAACTGGTTCTGTAAATTAATTCCATGAGCAGGGGTCGACCCATTCAAATGGGAATCTGTCTGGCAGCAATGGGTCGACCCTTGGAGTCGACCCTTTTTCCTGAACTTCCAAATATGAGGATAAAAAGAGCTAAGTCCAGGGGGTTTAAGATGGGGGATAAAAATATGAATGCTCCACATTTAGAAATAAGTTCTAACAAATTAAATGAGGATTTAGGATCGATCTCACCAATCGTCCTTCAATCATCAAGGAGCTTTTGCCATATTATTTTGTCCTGTCAAAAACAAGGTTTGAATTAATTCCACATTTGGAACATTGAAACCAAAATACTTACATTGAGTTGATGTTCTTGAGCCTTCTTGAATAACATGTCTTCAAGTGATGTGTTCATTTCCAGAGCGTAGTTATGCTCATTTTCAGTTCATACAAAACCATTTGATCATCATCAAAAAATCATAAGGCATATACATGAGGAGGGGGTTCAACACTCGTGCTGTACGAACCTCGATGATCAAGATCGCGTCAGGATGCTTATGCAAGGTATTGTTATTTTGTGCAAGAAATATGCTGTCATTGCTAATATTGCTATTTATTCATGCACGTGTTTATAATGCTATTTCTCAACATGGTTAAGTGGCTTTTGAAAATTTGCTTAGTTAGCTTAGTCTTAAAAAAAATAAAAAAATGAGTTCGCTTCTGCAGCATCTTAGGCTGGTGATAGCTCCGCACTGGGAGTCTAGTTTCTTTCCCCGATTGTTGAGGGCGACCTTTGAGTATGGATTTTTCACACACTACACGGCGAGCCATAGCCGATCTCTCTAAGGCACATTGTTGCTGCTTTGGCCATACTTTGGGTATGCACGAAGGCCTTTTCTTTTCTCTGTTCGGCCAAGTATAGGGGCAAGGGGATTAATGGATAAGATGACTAACCTAGGCGCTCCCTTATACGAGAGAGATCTCAAATAGGGGCAGTCTTGACCCTAAAAAGTGAGCTTTCATGCTATATCTGGCCAATAAGGGTTACCAAAATGAGAAAATGAATCAATAAAAAATTATGAATCAAAGGCATGGCAAGAGTGGCAGTATAGTTTCCCGCGGAACGTCATGAGCCCGGTCGCATGCGTGCCTGATAAATATGGGTCTAAAAATTAAAGACACAAAGTCCCGGCGCAACAGGCTATCTCTTTGAGGGGTAGTGCCCTAGAAGGAATTCGAGCATTGATATCTCCCATCCTGCACGAAGCTTGTCTCCAATTTTTCTTTTGCTTCCCCCTCTTAGGCTGGGTTGTACCCCGGGTGTGGCCTTAGTAGGGGCACCGTTCTTTAGAGACAGTTGGTTGTGGTAATCCACCCTCACGTGCACGCCCTGCTTAAGGGAAGCCTTTAATGAAAGGGGTAGGAACGATGGTCCCTGGCCAGTAGTTTGAACCCGCCTTTAGATGCTGCGGATTGCTATGTCGAAATCCAAAAACAAAAGTAAATATTACCAAAAGTCTAAAAAATCAAATACTTCAAAAAATCTAAAAAAATCAAATATTGTCAAAAATCCAAAAAAATCAAATATTTCAAAAACCTAAAAAATCAAATACTTCAAAAAATCCAAAAAATAAAATACTATTGAAAATCTAAAAAAATTACAAAAAAACCAAAAAATCTAAAAAATGTGTCTTTTTCATGCATTTGCATTTGTTTTAAGGACAGATACGTAATCCGTTTGCTAAGTGTGCAGGTTGCAAGTACTCAGGCATTCCTTGCTATATCTTTTTGCTCTGCGTCCTGTCCACATTTTTGATCTGTTCTTTCCTTCTTCAATCTTATCTCTCGATCTGTTCTGAAGCTTTAGTCCTTCTCAGCTTTTAATAATCATATTTCTATGAGGGAGCTTTGCCTCACGATTATGAACCTGGCGGTTCTGCTTCATTCTGATCTTGGGTTTTGATTAAAGGACGTATTTTGTCATGTCTTTTATCCCACCGTGTCCTTGTCACGTGTTTATGTCCCACCGTGTTGTACCACACATGTTGTTTTGTCCCTCACTACATGAATTGCATATGTTGATAGTCGTCCCTCTATGTTCCATGTGTTGTCCCAGCCGTATGGTCATCCGTCATGTTCTTGTCCCAACCGTGTGTTGTCCCACCGCGTTGTTGTCTTGTCACACCGTGTTCATGCATACATGTTGTTTGTTCATGCCATTGCGTATGTGCACGTTTGCCTTCGGTATGTTACGTTGCATTATCTCCCATTTCATTTGATCGTTATGTTATGTCATGTTATTTGTCGTTCAGTTGATCGTTATAATTCTACGCTATGTTTATACTTACTTGTTTATCATGTTTGTCTTATACATGAAAGCCCATAAAAATCAAAAAATCAAAAAATCTGCAAAATGCCGTTTCGCCTACGCAGGTAAGTCAGGTATGGCTTTCTATCCCTACTCATTGTTGTATTACTATATGGTATCTATATTATTATATTATCTCGAGAATCAGCTGGTTACTCGTGTGTTCCAGAATCTGATGTTCCCCTTTAACAAAAACGATGATGATCCAGGTTCATGTGTTTAATCTCCGGATAGGCCGTTAAGTTGAGAAAGCCCGGGGAGGATGGTTCAATCCTGCACGCCGTGGTTGTAGGTGGTGTCTTGACCTTGATTCTACCAGCCTAGCAATATTATTCTCGGGTATTTTCTATTTTATTCTTTCTTCGCATTTGTTTTAATGATTTCTTTTAGCCTAGCATGCATCATACGCATCTTTTTGAGCATTTCATGACCCATGGTTTGTCTGAAAATGTCCCACCAGTGATGGATAGCTGTGTGTTCAGTGTTTGAGTAAGAGGAACAATTCCACTCTGAGTTGGAAGGTTCTCTCTTGTTTGTTCACTTGGTTTGGTTGATTAAGAGGTCCCCGTCTGGAGTTTAAGTCCGTTTCTTTACTTTCCGCTGCTTGTTCCGGTCTCCTCATGGGTCCGAGGGATTGTGTCCCCCATGAGGTTAATCGTGTGTTTCCGTTTAGTTCGTTAGTTCCTCCAGATAGTGTCGTTTTGGTCTAATCATCCATTGTGTTTGGTTCAGAGTTTTCCGGAAGATTCCTATCGCTCGTTGGCAAAATGGGTGTCGTTTTACCTTAACGCCCGCTTTTCATTCCACTCCGCTTTATTTCCGCTTCATCTCCATGTTCCATTTCGCTTCCGCTTCACCTCCGCTCGCTCCCCTGCAAAGATGACGTTAAGGAGGGGCATCTGTTGACACCCGTTTTTTGCCGACAAGTTGAGTTATTCCTCTTATCGCTATTTTTGATGCCTCGAGTTGTCCATTACTCGTTGGGCTATTTTCAGGCAACAACTTTGGGCTTATTTTATGGATAGCCTCCCTCCCTGGCTAGGTCTGCTTCAATTCAGAGTTTAATGGGTCTTGATTTTGGTTAGTTAAGCATTTTCATTAATTTCAAGTGTCCAACGACATGTACGGTCAACCATTGGCCGCACAACTTTGAGCGGTCGCTTATGGGCCGTCCAAATATTTATGGGATATTCTGGTTAACTTTCTGATTTATCACCGTCACGTTTGCATACGGCCTTCGATTAGCCGTTCAATCTGATGGGCGGGCTAATAGTAGCAGTTCTACCTCCAGAGTCCTGAAGCTCGGTTGGTTCTCAGATAATTATCTAATTATCCATTCATCACCGACAAGGATAAAACGGTTGACGCTTGGCCGCTCTTATTCTTGGACGGTCGTTAATTAGCCGTTCATCTGTGAGAGTCCAACGGCGAGGTTTTCGGTTGGTTGGTAGATAAATTGACTTATATTTCTTTTATATTTGAATTTCTACCGACAGGGTTAGAAGGTTTATATATAGTCGTTCAACCTGATGAAGCGGTCTATCGTATGACCGTGTAATTGCCCGCATCCTGAAGATTTAAGAGATTTTTCTCTCTCCGTTCGTGGATTTATCCCCGACTTCCTCCAACCATTTCTCTGCGAATATTGAGTCAATTTTGGTGATGTTTCTCCTAATTGAAAGATAATTCAATTATCTTCAACTTTTCTTTCATTATCTCGACCTAAAAACGCATAGAAACCCCAAATTTGAGCTAAGACTCTAGGTGCTCTATAAATAGACCCTGAGGCCCAACTTTGGAAAGGGGGGGATTTTTGGTCGACGGTGAAGCCATGCTAAATCTTTGAGCAACCTAGCACCAGGGAGGGAGGCCTTCTACGTCCATACAGGCCTCCGATTCAGGGAGTAGTTGTCCTTTGAGTCATTAATACATTTAGTTTCGTCGTTCTCTCTTATTTGCATGCATCACTTTCTCAACGTTTCCTCCACGTTTTTTATTCATTATCATGCATCATTCACACATCCTCCTATACTTTTTGACGCCCCCAGGGGTTTAAAAATCCCCAGGTATCCCCCATTTCATTTAGTCATGTTCATTTCCGTCCGTTTGAGCATTTACTACACTTTCTAGTTTTAACTTGGATTTTCCTTTGTGTTCTACATGTGGTTTTGCAGGTCAGCAACACACTAACGTGAGGCCCATCCTTTCCGGCCGACCGGAAAGGGTGGAGGTTGGACCTTTGCAACTCACGGCGTGGCAGTCTTAGGCGGCTCCCAACTGTCTGTTCACGAAGATTAGCGGTGGCTTCTGGACCATTCTTCGTCATCCTGCGATTGTGTTGAAGCCGTTCATTAGCCAGTCATTCTCCATCCCGCGTTCCTCTTCAGCCCCTGTAGACGGTCTGTCATACGGCCGCTCATCTCTATAGGCGGTTCCTCCTGAGCCGCCCATCTTCGCAGGGCTGGACCTAAGGCGAGTACCTCCCCCTCTTTCCAAGGTACGGCGTGTTCATCACGTTCGGCGTCTTGGTGGCGATCACACAGGTTTACACACTTCTGTCCCCTTCTACCTTTCATTTATTTCTCACATTGATTTAGTAGAAGGGATAGGATGGACTTTTAAGTCGGTAAGGAAACAAATATCTACAATTCGTCTGTCAAATCTGCATGATTTTGAGTTCAAATATCTTGTTTTTTGTGAACATGCCGTCTAAATCGCCCACTGGGTAGGTAATTATTAGGGAACAATGAATAATATTATAAGGTTCTTCTTTTGATCTAATGTGATTTCCTCTTGCGATTGATCTTACCATCCCCTTGTTCTGTCCGTGCAACAACATGATTGTGAGCGACGTCACGCGGAATGCCGGAGGCGAGCGGAGCGCGCGGGCTCGTTTTGCTGTGACACAGAAAAAGAGAGAGAAGAAGAGAAACCACCACGGGAGATTACTCCGGCGGGGTGTGCAGAACAGGTACAACGTAGCAAGATATGGGGATTAAACGGCCATAGCGGGAAATGACTCTCCGCGACCTCGGGGGATGAGAATAATGCAGAATTTAAACGACAGCAATTTAAACGGCCATTGCGGGAAGTGACTCGCCGCGGCCTCGAGATTATGAGAAGATATGAGAATGACACAGAATATAAATGACAGAAATTTAAACGGCCATTGCGGGAAGTGACTCACTGCGACCTCGAAAATATGAGCAGATATGAGAGTAACACAAGATATAAGTAGCAGGGATTTAAACGGCCATTCCGGGAAGTGACTCGCCGCGGCCTCGACAATATGAGCAGATATGAGAATAACACAAGATATAAGTAGCAGAAATTTAAACGGCCATTGCGAGAAGTGACTCGCCGCGGCCTCGAGAATATGAGCAGATATGAGAATAACACATAATATAAGTAGCATAAATTTAAATGGCCATTGCGGGAAGTGACTCGCCGCGGCCTCAAGGATATGATGTGATCGCCAGGGGCCGGAGACCCCAAAATAAGAAGAGTGATCACGCCTACCTCACAAGCAGGAAATGGCGGGTTGCTTCTTCCTCTCCCTTCGGCCAGCCGATGGAGATGGGATGGCCTGCACCGACTCTTGGAGGGGTGCGATGGCTAGAATTAACTCTTGAGGGGTGGGAGAAATAGATTTCCCTTTCAGAATGGCCTGGAAGGCCCGGAGATGATCAGAGGTGAGCTCCGTGTTGGCGAGGACACCTAGCAAAGAGGATATGTCCTGTGGTGGGGATGTGTCCCCTGCGGTAACCTGCACCTCACGTGAGGGCTCATAGGAAGGGCCCGAGTCCATAGCATGGACTCGCGGCTCGACTGACTGACCACGACTAGGGTGGTTCTCCTCAAAAGACTCGTAGGCCATTTTCAAAGTTCTTTCGGAACACAAAAACTTGCACCAATAAACAGATAGTAGAGATTATCAAACAAGTAGATGCCTTTACGCCCCTTTTTTTGTTTTCGTTTTGATATATTTTTTTGTTCTTAACCAAATCTGAAGTTCACACAAAAGGAAGGACCCTGATTAACTTTGTTTCACCGCCGTGTCAACTAGGGTCACTCGTCTCACCACGAATGGGTCAACTAACTCCGGGGAACTTCAATGGTACAACCAGCCCAGTGAACGAAGAGGGAATCCTTCGCTGTCGGGGACTTACGGAGGTCCCAGTGGAGGAGATCCTAGTCCGTCGAGAGGAATTCCCGAACGGAGAGTCCTTCCTTCACCGAGAAAGGGTGATCCTTAGAAAAAATGAAAGAAAATAGAAAAGGGATGGATGTATGCAATGAAGTGCTGAACAGATATACAGAACATAACAAAATAGCAGGGATAACAAAGAATCACAATGAATTGGGGGTGAAGTGCATGAGGTGCACGAGGGATAAGAACTGAAAGTGCTACTGTGAGCAAAATTGGAGCGCGCAAGGGCGCAAAGGTGGAGGAGCACACAGCGATGCCAAGATTGCAAGAGTAACCAAGAGAAAGTGAAAGTGGTCCCACCGTGATCGTCAAGATGTGAGCGACGTCACGCGGAATACCGGAGGTGAGCGGAGCGCGCGGGCTCGTTTTGCTGCGACACAGAAAAGAGTGATAAGAAGAGAAACCACCACGGGAGATTGCTCCGACGGGGTGTACAGAACAGGTACAACGTAGCAAGATATGGGGATTAAACGGCCATAGCGGGAAATGACTCTCCGCGACCTCGGGGGATGGGAATAGTGCAAAATTTAAATGACAGCAATTTAAACAACCATTGCGGGAAGTGACTCGCCGCAGCCTCGAGATTATGAGAAGATATGAGAATAACACAGAATATAAATGATAGAAATTTAAACAGCCATTACGGGAAGTGACTCGCCACGGCCTCGAAAATATGAGCAGATATGAGGGTAACACAAGATATAAGTAGCATGGATTTAAACGGCCATTCCGGGAAGTGACTTACCGCGGCCTCGAGAATATGAGCAGATATGAGAATAACACAAGATATAAGTAGCAGAAATTTAAACGGCCATTACGGGAAGTGACTCGCCGTGGCCTCAAGAATATGAGCGGATATGAGAATAACACAAGATATAAGTAGCAGAAATTTAAATGGCCATTGCAGGAAGTGACTCACCGTGGCCTCGAGGATATGATGTGATTGCCAGGGGCCGGAGACCCCAAAATAAGAAGAGTGATCGCGCCTACCTCACGAGCAGGAAATGGCGGGTTGCTTCTTCCTCTCCCTTCGGCCGGCCGATGGAGAGGGCTTTCCTTGGTTACTCTTGCAAAAGAGAAAATAGACAGATAACAAGTGAATCAGAAAGATGGCAGTGTAGTTTTAGTCCCTTGTGATAAAGAATGATGAAATCACGGCAAGACACACACATGGCTGGTGTTATTTTTAAACCCCTCTCGGACACGAGGAGGAGGAAAATGCTATGATGAATGGGGGATCGTGCAAATGTGCATAAAAATGAATCTCTCTTATGAAAGGAAATGACAGATGACGGGATGATGCATGCCACAGAAATGACAAAAGAGAAGGGGAGAGAATGGATTATTAAAGATGTCGATGGCAGGATCCGGCGGAACTTCGGCAGCATAGGGACGACGTGGAAGTAGAATGGACGGAGTTAGCCTTCCTCTCGCGAGCGCGGGCACCTGGGAAGTCGACAGAACCTCTCCATGCAAAAACCCACGGGTTAGGAATGGGATCCGACAGAGTCTCTCCTTCCTCTGTCGGATCTGAAGCCCCCTCCCTTCGAGGGAGGGGGTCCTCTATTTATAGAGGATAATTTGATTGAGGCGTCCATGGACCTGGACGCCTCAGTATTGAGGCGTCCAGGACCCTGGACGTCTCACTAATATTTTTTTATTTTTTTATTTTTTTAATTTTTTAAATTATTGAGGCGTCCGGGACCCCGGACGCTCCCATCCTCGCCCACCGAATCGTCGTCGGACGCCGTCGATAGTGGAGAAAGCGCGTGGTTTCGGTGCATAACCGTGACTCTCGAAGGGCGCGTCTGGTCAGCAAGACGTCTTTATGATTGGATTTATTCAAAACGTCAAATTAAACGGCTGGAGCGGCGCCGCGTGCGCGTTGCACGAGGCTTTTGAAGAAGGCGTCCAGGGTCCTTGACATGTCAAAGTGATGCGTCTAACCAGTTTGACACGTCAAAGACTTCTCACGAAAAAAATTCAAAAAAATGTAAAAAAATTTAGAAAAATAGGAAATCACCAAAGTAATTACAAATGTGAAGGCAACCTTGGGGTATCATAGTGTAATAGGAGATTTACTCATGGTAATGTCAAAATGGCGTGTCTACAGCTGCCCCGCCTTGGCGTCTGTTTCGCAATGGAGTGGCACGTAGTGGAGTGGCATAGAAATGGAATGAAATGGAGTGGGAGAGGACTGAAAAGTAGATGCCAAGGTGTGATGATACACGTTCTGAACATTACGGTTTTGAATGTTTTTAGAGTTTCAATGAGGCGACCTTGAAGAAGGTTTTCCGAATTCAGAAATTGCTTGGACGAAAATCAAACAAGGAAGGGGAAGATGTGCTCTCAGGTACAAATAGAAAAAGGGACCAACTTCTCTGTGTGGAAGCACCTGGGTCATAAACATGCAGGTTTCACCTTTGGGGAGCGGTTACCAGCCAATATGGAAGTGTTGTGGCCAAGGTGGGTCAAATAGAGTAAAAGTAAAGGAATATTTGAGGATCAGACCAAACAATGGTCTCTTTCGGAAGAACAGCCCAGGGCTGTCTCGAGGAAACTCGATATTTCATTCGGAAAGGAATAT
This sequence comes from Amorphophallus konjac, assembly GCA_022559845.1. Lineage (NCBI taxonomy): Eukaryota > Viridiplantae > Streptophyta > Magnoliopsida > Alismatales > Araceae > Amorphophallus > Amorphophallus konjac. The sequence continues at coordinate 14,802,674 of CM040129.1, forward strand.
CTCATATTATAAGACTTAAGCACGGCGGCCTTCACAATCGAATTACCTTGAATGATCTTCCGCAATGGAATCAAAGTCCTACATGAATGCATGTTGGGTTTAAAGGAAAACTTAAAACAAACTAAAATAGAAAATAGCCAAGGATAATATTGTCAAGTTGTTAAGAATGGGTCAGGATACCGATCCGGTGAGCTGATACTGAGTCGGGGCCCATTTATCCACGCACCAGCTTACTGAATGGAACCATCATCCCTACGCTTTCACAACTTAACGGCCTATCCATACAACTTAAATTCCTCTGAAACAATCATTATTTTTTTTTATTGATGGGGAACTCAAATTCTAGAGTCATTCAGGTCGCACGGTCCTTGATGTGCTCTAGTAGCGTAACTATCATATAATATAATGCATGACATGGTAGGACCGGTCACCAAATGATGACGGTACAAGACGGGACAATGGTGTCCATTAGTGAAACATGCACTGAACAACATCATTAAAAGCAGCAGAATTGCACCACAGCACAAGGGGGGTTAAGACAAAATATCTTTTGCTAAAGTCAACAACGACGACTCATCATTGATGTGACGCATTTTGGCTTTTACACCCTTCCCTTCCTATAAGTACCCCCCTTGCCAAGTTCAGCCAAATGCACCAAGGAGAGCCTTGAAACTTGAGGGGAGGAGGAGAAGAATCTTGGTTCTTTCAGGATGGAAGGCGAGTCTTCCCGCCCTATGAAGAGGAGCAGGCCTAGCAGCGAATTCAGGCGGCTCTTCGGCCTCGAAGGACACCTGAGTGAGATGATCCAGTGGCGTATGGTGAGTTGATTCATTTCAAATTTCTTGTACGACCTTTCTTTCACGTCCTTCCTCCCTTGTTTTTCTTTTTCTTTTCCAGCCGTACCCTCTCTTCCCAGGCCCGAGGAAGTTCTTCAAACTACTGTGGCTTTCGAAGCTAACTTCCAACATCTCCATCGGCATGAGGGCCATAATTTCGAGGTGCCATCTTCAGGGGCTCCTGGTTCACGCCAAGCATTACGAAAAGATTCACATGGACTGGGCGGCTATGGGTGCGCTGGTGGAGATCTGGCATCCGCAGACTGACACTTTCATTTTCCCCACCTTCGAGGCGACCATCCTTCTTGAGAAGGTGGAACTCCTGCTTGGGTTGAAAAGATTCAAAAGGGATGGCAAGATAAAGATCATGCCGATACTGAAGAGGGTGACTTCCGAGGACGTCCTTGGAAGCTTCATGCCGTCTGGTGCCGTTAGAAACGTCCAGACTCAAAAGGGAATTAACCTGCAAAAGCTCGCAGAATGGGTCATGGATGCCCTGAGAGGATTGCCAGATGATGATCGTTTGGAAGGAATCATGAAGGGATTCACAATCTATTTGGCGGGTGCTCTCTTATTCCCTTATACCGACAACATAGTGGAGGAAGATCAGTTGAGTGCTATTTACGACATTTGGAATGGCAAAAGGGTGGGACCTACCGTTCTTGCTTACCTTTGCAGTGGCCTTACTGCTTCCAGCATGGGTAAGCCTCCTTTTGGTTGCGCACTTCTTCTGAATTGCTGGGTTGATTAACATTTCAAATTTGATCACCGTGGGGGGATGCCAACTGTCTCGAGGATCCTTCAACAAATCCCCCTTTACCACATAGCCGATGTGTTAGGCTTTGGTGGTAATATAGTGAACCACGTTCCGTGGCTAAGGAAACATGAAGACTGGAGGTCTCACTTCAGAACTATGACACAAACCTTCTTCACTTGTGCACCGGCATGTCTACTCTCGCGCGAACTCCTCACGAGGTCTTCCCCCAAAGCTGAACTCCAACTCATTGGCGCGATTGAATTTGTTCTTTACAACGCGCATCGGTGCTGCATTAAAATCGGCCTTTCCCGCCATTCATTCCCACCGTTATCTGGCGTCGCTCCTCTAAGGAAGAGAGAGTTGGGCGCAGAAGGAGATGCAAAGGAAGTGAAGGCCATCAAAGTGTCATGGAAGTGAAGGAGATGCAAAGGCAGTTACATGATACTCGCACAGCCTTGAGTTCTTCGGTAAGCCTACATACACACGATCATAGACCAAGATTCCTGGTGCTAGGTCCTCAGTGTCACCTTATGTGTGTTGCATCGCGCCCAGCTTGATGCAGCTTCCTTAGCAATGGGAGTGGATGGTGTCTCTTCCAGTTTATGGATCCCCACTTTCGAACTCGATTTACTTCATGAGCAGCTCGCTCATACTACGCAGCGGGCCGCGGAGGCAGAAGGAATGCTCTCCACACAGGTGAGAGTCTCGCCATTGAATTTCACTTATTCGTGCCTCCACATACTGAGATGATGGTTATGGCAGACGAAAGAGGTGCAAGATGCACTTGCCCGTACCGTGCCGGGGGAAGCCAGAATAGCGGAACTGGAGGAAGAGTTGCGGCATCGCCCAGACGATGGCTCTTCTCGGGACGCCGTGGAGCTGAGGATCACCCTTCAGTTGGAAAGGGAGGACAGAGAGAGAGAACGTGCGGAAAGGGAAAGAGAAACCGAAAGAGAGAGAGCCGACAGATTTGCTGAGAGGGAGGAGCGGAGGGCCATGGAGGCCCAACTGTTTAAACTCCGAACCAGCCTCGGTCTTGCCGAACAATGGCTGAGAGATGGTGAATAGCGCTACCGTAGAGCACGAGATCGTGGCTTTCGTGTTAGTAGCTTCTTTGCCCCCCTTGTCGATCAATGGGGAGCAGAGACGGGAAGGGGGTACAGAGCAGTAGAGGCTCCGTCTTACATGGTTTAGCAACACCCTCTAGGGTTCCTCGTCTGGAGAGGGGAGAAAGGGGTAACACTGAGAGAGAGGACGGAACTTAATGTACAATTTCTAGAAGGAAATAAAGGAAGGAATGTTCAGTTTCATGTCTTCTGCCTTCATTCTTGCTTTTTAATCCTATACACATTGCTTAATGAAACAAGTCAGTTTTTCCGTTCTGACTTGGCCCCTTGCTCAACAAGCAAATGTTCATTTCGACTGTCCTTGATGATGGGTCAAGGGGCCAAGCCTTTATCAATTTAAGGCAAGAGTAAAGATAATGAATGCAACACACGGGCACGCAAATGGGAACAGAATGTAAAAATGTAGCACACAAATGAGATCACACTGATGCAATTTTTTCTTTTGTTTTTTTTGTGGTGGTGTTGTTTTTTTTTTTGTATTTGAATTTTTTTTTGGACGCTTGTTATTACAACTGGCATGGTTCTTGGACCAGGGGGGCTTAAATCGTTCTTAAGCAGAGTTAACATGCTCCAAGAGAATTCCCGTGTGGGGACTCCCCTGACGGCGTCTTTCGAGAGCCGCTTCAAAAAAAAAAATTTTATGAGACAACTAATGCCTAGCGACCATACTTAAGGCACCTGATTCTTATGGAGATAGAGTTTCTTACTAACCTCCCAGGTATCCTGTGTGCACATCTAGATTGATTTCGGCCCCGAGACTCCTCAAATGATAATCCTGCCGGTTAAGACTTAACCTGATGACAAAACCGTCATGCCATGCTTAGGCTCCCAGTTGCTTCCGACCGCAAGGATGTACCAAAAGAGTGTTCGAGGTAAAAGATCTGCCCGACCCGGGTCTATTTCCTCACAACTCTAGATGGTATATGATGGAACACCTTGGAACCCTAATGGTCAACCGAGTAACGCTGACCCGGAATAAGACGCCATCGCACCTATTGGTGACGCGCCTGCATTGACCTAAGCCCGAGGTTAAAGTAAGAATCCATCGAGGTGGTAGATAGAGGTCTTGACCAGCCATAAACACCGAGACTCCTTCGTGACAATGGATTTTGCTTTTCGAAGTAGACAACTATATGTGTGTTTTGCTAAAACGGGTTGCTTGCCTTAGCAGGGCACGCCTTTCAGGATTTCCATTGAGCTCTCATCTTTGAGGGGAGAAAGAAGAGTGTGGTGAGGTATACCTTCCGAGAGGATCGGCAAAACTGTTAACCCGACAAGCTAATTGGGACCTACTCGACCTTTCCCTTTTGGGCGACTTCGGACTAAACCTCGAACAGGATTGTGTTGCCCCTTTGTGGAATTTAGCCTTTGTTTTGAGGGGTTTTCGCTTGTCGGAATCGGGCACGGCCACAACCATGCTTTTATTTGACTCCTTTTTTTTGAGGAAGGGACATGATAATTTGATATGTGGAAAACCCTCTTGTATGCCTACGGGGACACTGCATTCTTCTCGTGCTCTGATTCAGGTTCGAGGAGGTGAATCATACTCTCCCTTTCAAGGTATGGTATTTTGGATCCCTCATGCTCAGCATTTTAAGGGCGCCGACTGTCTCATTGGGTCGAGAAAGAAGAGAACAAAGATTACGACTTTCATGGAGACCTTCGAGTACAGCCCCACAATAAGCAATACTACCAATTTTTGGCAAAAACAGCTGCGTGTGTGCATGCTATCTTCTTTTAGTGGGCGTAAGCCGACATGACCGGACAAGAATCTCCGTGGTTCTGGCGGGCCAAGACCCGAGACCTACCGATCATTAATGGGTCCTATCCTACATGAAGGACAGATGCAAAGGCTTGACTGGATGATGAACACTAGGCACTCTTTTTTTTTCTCTTTTTTTCTCTTTTTTTCTCTTTTTTTCTCTTCTTCTTCTTTTTTTTTGAAGCTTTCCTCGAGTTCCGCTTCGTTTGATCCCGAAAGCGAGGCGTGGGGGTGTGCGTAGGTTAACCCTGAGTTATGCTACAAAGATTGAAAAGTGACTTTCCGGCTCCGATGGTCCTCGTACCATGCCAGTTGTTATACTTATCTAAGGGTAGTATTTCTTAAGATAAAGCCTGTTCCAGGGGTGGGATAACTCGGTTCCTTCGGCATTTACTAGCCTGTAGGCGTTGCCGGGGTACGCAGCCTAAACCACATGTGGTCCTTCCCAATTGGGTTGAAGTTTAGAACGCGGCCCTCCAGGTTTGACAAAAATTCTTTTTACAACCATAACGCCGACTTTAAATTTTATCTCAATGACTTTCTTTTGGTAAAAGCGAGCGAGTCTATTTTGATAAACACGTGCATGCTCGGCAGCGGCCAGCCGCTTCTCGTCTAAGAGTTCTAATTTGGTAAGGAGTGAATCACGACGTTCATCGAGGGGAAATTTCTTATCCAATTGTACCCTGAGAGAAGGAATCAGAGTCTCATACGGGACTACCGCTTCCATCCCATAAGTAAGGCAAAACAGAGTCTGCCCGGTGGGGGTACGGATTGAAGTGTGATAGGCCCATAGAGCTTCAATAAGCTTTTCTGGCCAGTCTGAAAATTTACTAGACTCGCAGGTTTTCTTTATAATTTTGATCAATGTCTTGTTGGTGGCCTCTGCCTGGCCATTACCTTGTGGGTAATAAGGTGATGAATGATGCAATGCGATTGCGTACCTTTTGCAGAGATCTTGAATGTCCTGAGAAATGAACTGCGGCCCATTGTCGGGGATGATTATGCTTGGGATGCCGAACCTGGTGAGAATGTTCTTCATGATGAACTTGCAGACTGTTGATGCCTTGATTTTCACGTAAGCTTTGGCTTTGACCCATTTGGTGAAGTACTCCGTTGCAGTGAGGATGAAAGATTTCTGCTTGGTGAGGGAGTTAGGATCACCTAGGGGACCAATGATGTCGAACGCCCACATAGAGAAAGGCCATGGGGAGGATACTGGATGAAGTGAGGAAGATGGTGAATGAATCTTATCGGCGTGAAGCTGGCACTTGACGCACCTACGGACATAGACAGCACAATCCTCTTCCATAGTGGGCCAGTAGAAGCCTTGCCGAACAATCTTCTTAGCGAGCATTTGGCTATTTACATGGCCACCGCACACACCCGAGTGTGCTTCCTCTACACATTTCCAGACCTCATTGTCATCAAGACATCTTAATAGAACACCAGTAAGGCTCCTCTTATAGAGTAGACCTCCAACCAGTGTGTATTTCTGGGCCACCCTTCTTATGACTTTCTTATCCTCTGTGGTGGCTCCTTCAGGGTAAGACTGATCTTTACAATATTTGACAATTTCATAGAACCAAGGTTTCTTCTCATCGGCCAATTCTTCTTCGACTTCTGCCAATATGATTTTCCTCTTCTCAAGAATTTCTCCTTCCTGAACCTTCCGTAAGACTCTTTCTTTGATTCTTAAGAGGTAAGGGTCTTGAACGGTAGGGACGAGACGCTTGTAGATGGTGATGGATTTAGACCATACACCTAAAGGGAATTTAAAAGATGACGCCAAGGAGGCGAGGGCATCGGCCAGAATGTACTGTTCACGAGGAACATGGATAAAAATCAGCTTGGTGAACAATTTAGCATAAGCAGAGACCAGCTCCTGATAAGGCTTGAGCTTGGGATCAAGGGTGCGATATTTGGTAATCACTTGGCGGAGAACAAGTTGACTATCACCCATGACTCGCAATTCAATGATATAGAAAGAATGGGCTAGTTCCAGACTAGCTAGAAGAGCCTCATATTCAGCAATGTTGTTGGTGACTGGGAATGCGAGATGAAATGCCTCTGGGATGGTAACGCCTTCGGGCGTCAGAAGGATAATGCCAATACCTTTCCCTTGGGAATTCAGAGCTCCATCAATAGATAATGTCCACATGGGCTCGTCGGATTGGGTGATGGACATTAGTTCCTCATCTGGAAATTCTGATTGGACAGGATCGAACTTGGGGAGGGGATGATGAGCGAGATGCTCGATTGTAGCATAGCCTTTAATTACTTTTTAATGGATGTAGGTGATGTCAAATTGAGAGAGGAAACTCTGCCAGCGTGCTAGCCTATCAGTAAGGATAGATTTTTCCATGAGGAACTTGATAGGGTTCATGCGAGCAATCAAATGGACCTCATGAGCCAAGAATTAGTGCTTCAATTTCTGCACTATCCAAACGAGGGTAGCATGGGTTTTCTCCATGGCCGTGTACTTCTGCTCACAGGGATTGAGGAGTTTGGACAAGTAATAGGTTGCCCGTTCCTTGCCTTCTTCATTGGCTTGTGCGAGGATGGCTCCCACGGAGTCATTCAAGACTGAGATATAAAGGATAAGAGGTTTTCCTGACTTGGGTGGAACAAGAACTGGTGGATTAGCCAGATATTCCTTTAACCCTTCAAAAACTTTATGGCACTTAGAATCCCAACGGAATTCTACTCCTGGCTTGGTCAACTCGTAGAAAGGTCTACACCTTTGTGAATGCTGAGACACAAACCGACGAATGAATTGTAACCTCCCAATTAAACCTCGAACTTCCCTCAAATTTTTGGGAGGTGGCATATCCCTGATGGCCTTAGCTTTGTTGGGATCTATCTCAATCCCCCTTTTGCTCACAATGAAACCCAGTAATTTACCCGATGATATGCCGAACACACACTTCTTCAGATTCATTTTCAATTGGAACTCCCTTGATCTCTGCAGCACCTTAGCCAAGACTCTCGGATGTTCCACCCTCGTTCTTGATTTCACCAATAAATCATCCACATATACCTCCAGATATATATGCATCATGTCATGAAATATGGCCATCATAACTCTTTGGTAAGTAGCTCCAGCATTCTTTAACCTAAATGGCATGACCACATAACAATACGTTCCCCAAGGTGTAGTGAATGACGTCTTCTCCTGATCCTCTTCTGCCAAACAAATTTGATTGTATCCTGAAAATCCATCCATAAATGAGAGGGTTTCATAGCCTGCTATGTTGTCGATTAACACATCAATGTGAGGCAAGGGAAAATCATCTTTTGGACACGCGCGGTTATGGTCCCGGAAGTCGATGCAAATCCTGACTTTCCCATCCTTTTTCATGACCGGGACAATGGTCATCACCCAATGAGGATAAAGGATGACTCTAATAAACCTGGCTTTGTGGAGCTTGTCGACCTCTTCTTTCATTTTCAAAGCCATCTGAGGGTGGAAACGCATGAACCTTTATTTTACCGAGACGGACCCTGGTTTTAGAGTTAAGCGGTGTTCGACCAAGGTGGAATCTAAATCTGGCATATCCTCATAGCTCAATACAAACGTGTCCTTATACTTTTTGAGAACTTCAATTAATGTCTCTTCTTCAGATGATGGCAAATTATTACTTATGAGGACGATCCTAGGGTCTTCCTCAGTTCCCAAGTTGACTTCTTTGGTGGACTCTTCTATGGCGGCTGACGGCTCGTCGAATCTCCTCATCCCACTAGCATATGCGTTGGCCGTGTCCGCATATTCTTCATCCTCTTCTTCGATTGGGCATTCTTCATCTGTGATCTCGTAGACTCCATACCCTTCATCGATTGTGCAATTCTCTTCACAATCTATCTCTAGTAGTTGGATGAGATTTTTTAGCAATTGAGGAATGGATAGGCACACTTGACACCTACTAGCTAGATCTAGAAGGAATCAACGAGGGATCTGCTTACCCTTGGATTTGCTTTTGGGTACTACCCTTGACCCATTATTCCTAGGTTGACTGAGCTGTCCTACGGACGAAGAAGAAGCTAAAGAAGATGTTGAAGAGTGTACAGGGAAGGACCCCTCAGAGAAGGGGTAAAAAAGGTCGCTCATAGGACCTTGGATGAGTGGCCCGTAGGTCGGGACGCACTCGTGGGAGATGTAGGAGGTTTCCTCAACGAAGATGTGTTGTTGAGGGGTTTGAAAATTGACATTTTTTTTCATTTTCATTTTTTATGACAAAGCAATGAAAAGAAACCAGAGGAGGGGGAAACGTGACTATGGCGAAAGGATTGGGAGGCTCATAGAGCAGATCATGATTGAAAACCTGGCGCGGGTTGAGAAACCCGCGTAGGTATGTAAATAGAGAAGCGGACCTGGGAAGGTCATCAGACAATTATCTGGCCCAGGAAGAAGACATCAGCAAAGGCCGAGGTGAGTGAATGGAGAAGACGACGGCTAATGAGTCATCGATGGTAATGTTGATGACGGATGAAGATCCGTCGATGACAGAGTTCTCTTGGCGAGGATGGCTTGGAATTCTGGCAATAGTAGTGGTATCCCCTGGCATTTCAGAGATCAATGGAGGCCCTTCCACCTGCAGGGGCGAGAACATTCTCTCTAGTGCAATGGAAATATCTTGTATGTCGAACCATTTGCTCCATTCACATTCCGGATCTTTAATCTTGCCTCTCTTAGCGGCTCTTGAACATTTTTCAGCCAAGTATACAACATGCGATCCTCCATGTGTTTCTTGCGAGTAATCCCCCATCTGAACAACGGGCCCCTTCTTGAAGTGAGAGGATAGAGTCCACGTGAGGGGTTTCCCATCTGCCTCGAGTGATCCTTCAAAGCCTAGGCCAAACTTATGGCCTAACCTTTTTTCCTTTGGCGGTTTCAACCTCCCTTGTAATTGCGCGCCCAAGCCTTTGCCCTGTTGATAGCCAATATTCCTCATTATCTCCCATCCTTTAGAACGAGAAGGGAGATGTGACATCGGTACCGAAAGTGGCTTCTTTGGTATTAGCGGAATGCGGGATGGGTCATACACATCGAGTAGTGACAATATGGGCCGATGAGACGGCCAAACAGATGGCAGAGAGATGTTAATAGCGTCTACTGAATGAAGGACAGGCGTACTGATCACTTTAATAATCTTCCCATTGTAGGGAAACTTTAGGCATTGGTGGTTGGTGGAAGGCACGGCATCCATGACTTCAATATAGGGGTGACCCAGTATAGCCTTGAATGTGGGATCCATGTCGAGGACATGGGATTCCGTAGAGACTGACGCAGGGCCTAACTCTGCCCTCAAAATAATCATCCCCTGTGGTGGCCTTTTGCTATTGTCATAAGCCGTGACTGTGATTGAAGACGGTCTTATCTGTTCCTCACCAACCCCACATAATTGGAGGGTGCTCATGCAGATCACATTTATGGACGCGCTCATGTCCACCAAGCACGGGTGTATGGACACTCCATTGATTTTTATTGAAACACACAACGCATACTTTTGAGCTTCCTTGGGGGCGAGCTCATGGTTGTGGAACACAATGGCTGGATGTGTGTCCGTCGGCGTCAGAACGGCCAAAATCTTCTCTACAGGGAGGTCCTCATTCACCATGACCTTTTGAAGATATTCCATTAAGGCTGCCTAATGGGATGTAGATTTCTGAAGCAGCTCAAGGATGGATATCCGAACAGGCGTCTTGTCCAGATGTTTTAACAAGTCATACTGTGTCCCATGGACGGATTTTTCTGGCTGTTCTCCACTGTCCTTCTCTGACGGAGACTGCTCGGGGTTCTGACTGTTCTGGGGGAAAATCTTGTGGAAAATCCTTCCACTCCGGAGCACCATGGCTTGCGGCTTTTGCACCTCTATGGGGATTAGATGTGGGTTTTAGGAGGGGTTTGAGGGGTAGTGGTGGAGGAATGGTTGATGAAGCAGGGGTGATGATGGGAGCGGGGATTCTGATGAGGGGTTTGTTAGGTGGAGGTATGGTGGAGGTAGAGGGGATATTATATGGGTTATGGAGGGTAAGGGGTTTGGAAGATAGAGGCGGAGGTGATGTGGAGGTAGAGGGGATCTCATGTGGGCTATGGAGGGGATCTCATTGCGCCTGCTGAGGCTACTGTAGTTGTTGTGGTTGTTGCTGTGGCTGCTATTGTAACTGTTGTTGTTGTTGGAATTGTGGTCTAGGAGGAGGTCTCCTGGATTTGAGAGTGGTGATGTATCACCTCATTTCATCGCAGTCAATTCCACCTTCATCATTCATATCGTAGATGTAATCTTTAAATTGGAAACAATTCTCTACTGTGTGTCCCGGCTACCTGTGGTAGACGCAGTATCTGGAGGTATCAACATTCGGGGGCCACACGAGCCTTTCCCTAGGTAGGATGAGTGTGTTTGAGGCCATGAGGGCGCTGAAAATATCTGCCAAAGTTTCTGGCAATGGTGGGTAATATGCTCTCTTGGGGCCAATCGGCCTCCTTTATTACTGTGGGGAGCCATAATTCCCTGGGGGTGGAACTTGGTGGTACTGAGGTGGTGGTTGTTGTTGCTAGGTTCAGGGTTGTTGCTGGGGTTGAAATGGTTGAGGCATATTATTCTGGGGTGGATTGTTTTGGGGTGGAGGACGAGAGGGGAAAGGACCTTTCTGGAGGGGAAGTCGGGGCATTTGTGGAAGCCTTGGGTTGGCTGCATAGTTGGCGTTGTTGACTGCACTAACTTGCTCGTTTGTTACGACCCCTTCTGTCGCTCCACTTGGGACACCAGTGTCGGTCTTTCTGACCACCTTGGGCTTAGACGGCTCAAACATGTGCATAATGGGGGAGTCTTTTAACTGGGTCCGGATATACCGGGCCCTCTCATAGAGCTCTTCCATTGTGGTAAGCTTGTTCATGGCCAGGACGTGCCTGAACTGTGGGGTTACATTGGACACAATCATCTTTACTTGTTCAGGCTCTGAGAGGGTATCTCTTATCCTTTCTGCCAGAGACCTCCATCTATCAGCATAACGGACAAAATCTTCACCGGGCCTCATTTTCTCGGCCACTAGGTCGATAATGGAAAGAGAGGGACCAACCCTATCCCGATACTTTTGCAAGAATCTTCTTTGCACCGTATCAAAGTTCTCTGCCTCACCGGGCTCCAAAGAATAGAACCACTCTAGTTCAGGGCCGTCCAATGATCTCCGAAAGAGGTATGCCATGGATCTCTGGTCATTTTGCCAATAGGAGGATTCATACATGAAGTCCTTGAGGTGAATAAAGGGGTTGCCAGTGCCATTGTACCTACGGTACGTAGGTATTTCGGAGGGAGGAAGATGGATCACTGGAAGGATTGGCAAAGCAACCTCCGGGGTAGATTTCACGTCCACCATTTTCTTCAAATTCAGAAACTATTCGTCCATTCTATGGAACCTGTTGAGGAGCGATTGGGCGAGCTCCTCGGGAGGTGAAGGTGGCACCTGCCACTGGGGAGGGAGATGTCTCCCGAAGACCTGAGGAGGAAACCCCGAATGGGAGGGAGCTGTCGGGCCACCGGCAGTTGGCCCTGGCTAGAGCAGTGTGTGGGGAATAACAGGGGTTTGAGATTGTGAAGGGAACTGGAACGAGGGAGGCTGTTGGCTCGCCTGCCCTTGAAGTGAGAGAGAAGAGATGGCTTGCACCGGTGAAGGAGATGGGATGGCCTGCACCGACTCTTGGAGGGGTGCGATGGCTGGAATTGACTCTTGAGGGGTGGGAGAAATAGATTTATCTTTTAGAATGGCCTGGAAGTCCCGGAGCTGCTCAGAGGTGAGCTCCGTGTTGGCGAGGACACCTAGCAAAGAGGAGATGTCCTGTGGTGGGGATGTGCCCCCTACGGTAACCTGCACCTCACGTGAGGGCTCATAGGAAGGGCCCGAGTCCATAGCATGGACTCACGGCTCGATTGACTGACCACAACCAGGGTGGTTCTCCTCAAAAGACTCGTGGCCCATTTTCAAAGTTCTTCCGGAACGTAAAAACATGCACCAATAAATAGATAGGAGAGATTATCAAACAAGTAGATGCCTTTATGCCCCTTTTTTTGTTTTCGTTTTGATATATTTTTTGTTCTTAACCAAATATAAAGTTTACACAAAAGGAAGGACCCTGATTAACTTTGTTTCACCGCCGTGTCAACTAGGGTCACTCGTCTCACCACGAATGGGTCAACTAACTCCGGGGAACTTCAATGATACAACCAGCCCAGTGAACGAAGAGGGAATCCTTCACTGTCGGGGACTTACGGAGGTCCCGGTGGAGGAGATCCTAGTCCGTCGAGAGGAATTCCTGAACGGAGAGTCCTTCCTTCACCGAGAAAGGGTGATCCTTAGAAAAAATGAAAGAAAATAGAAAAGGGGTGGATGTATGCAATGAAGTGCTGAACAGATATACAGAACATAATAAAATAGCAGGGATAACAAAGATATAATCAACACCCAATGAATCACAAGGGATTGGGGGTGAAGTGCACGAGGTGCACGAGGGATAAGAACTGAAAGTGCTACTGTGAGCACAATTGGAACGCGCGAGGGCGCAAAGGTGGAGGAGCACACAGCGATGCCAAGATTACAAGAGTAACCAAGAGAAAGTGAAAGTGGTCCCACCGTGATCGTCAAGATGTGAGCGACATCACGCGGAATGCCGGAGGTGAGCGGAGCGCGCGGGCTCATTTTGCTGCGACACAGAAAAAGAGAGAGAAGAAGAGAAACCACCATGGGAGATTGCTCCGGCGGGGTGTACAGAACAGGTACAACGTAGCAAGATATGGGGATTAAACAGCCATAGCGGGAAATGACTCTCCGCGACCTCGGGGGATGGGAATAGTGCAGAATTTAAACGACAGCAATTTAAACGGCCATTGCGGGAAGTGACTCGCTGCGGCCTCGAGATTATGAGAAGATATGAGAATAACACAGAATATAAATGACAGAAATTTCAACGGTTATTGCGGGAAGTGACTCGCCGCGGCCTCGAAAATATGAGCAGATATGAGTATAACACAAGATATAAGTAGCAAGGATTTAAACTGTCATTCCGGGAAGTGACTCGTCGCGGCCTCGAGAATATGAGCAGATATGAGAATAACACAAGATATAAGTAGCAGAAATTTAAACGGCCATTGCGGGAAGTTACTCGCCGCTGCCTCGAAAATATGAGCAGATATGAGAATAACACAAGATATAAGTAGCAGAAATTTAAACGACCATTGCGGGAAGTGACTCGCCGCGGCCTCGAGGATATGATGTGATTGCCAGGGGACGGAGACCCCAAAATAATAAGAGTGATCGTGCCTACCTCACGAGCAGGAAATGGCAGGTTACTTCTTCCTCTCCCTTCGGCCGGTCGATGGAGAGGGCTTTCCTTGGTTACCCTTGCAAAAGAGAAAACAGACAGATAACAAGCGAATCAGAAAGATGGAAGTGTAGTATTAGTCTCTTGTGATGAAGAATGATGAAATCGTGACAAGACACACACCTGGTTGGTGTTATTTTTAAACCCCTCTCGGACACGAGTAGGAGGAAAATGCTATGATGAATGGGGGATCGTGCAAACATGCATAAAAATAAATCCCTCTTATAAAAGGATATGTCAGATGACGGGATGATGCATGCGACAGAAATGACAAAAGAGAAGGGGAGAGAATGGCTTATTGAAGATACCGATAGTGGGATCCGGCGGAGCTTCGGCAGCGTAGGGACGACGTGGAAGCAGAATGGATGGAGCTTGCCTTCCTCTCGCTAGCGCGGGCACCGGGGAAGTCGGCAGAACCTCTCCCTGTAAAAACCACGGGTTCGGAATGGGATCTGGCAGAGTCTCTCCTTCCTCTATCGGATCGGAAGCCCCCTCCCTTCGAGGGAGGGGGTCCTCTATTTATAGAGGATAATTTGATTGAGGCGTCCATGGACCTAGACGCTGTAGATGTGGAAAATGTGGATGTGTATATGTGTGCCGATCCCACAAATCACATGAATAAGCATGAAGGCATATGTGCACCAATCAAGTGAATAACATGAATATGTGGCTATGTAAACATGGTAGCATGATCATACAATCTATAAAAAGGCGATAAATGATGTAGAAGAATACCATGATTGCCACCAAGGAATAACAACGTCAAAGGATATGAAATACTATGCACGTTGTGTACCTTAGAAAAAGAGGATGATCGCGCTCAATATTAAGATGCGGGGATTTGTGGATTACCTCTCCTCGCCTTCCAGTCAGCTAGAAGGTAAGGGCCTCACTTTCCATGCTTTCCTACGAAACAAACACAAGACAAGAGGCAAAACCCATTAGAAAATGATGTGTAGAAATCTGCCCAAGTGCATAAAGTAGCATGAAAGATTAAGGGCAAACTTACCGGGGGAGGGTTTTTAACCCCTATGGAAGGGTGCAAACAATAGGTGTGTATATTGTAATGAGATTAACATGAAGAAATTGATTTAATATGCCATGATGAACATAGATAAATAAGGTGCAAAAGTGCATGCCACAAGAAAAACTGTGCAAACAGTGTGAAGTGGGTGCAAAAACTGATGCAAACAGTAGGGCAAACGATGTCCAAATGTAGAGAAAATTAATATGACAGAAGACTTCAATGTTGTGAAGAAGTGGGAACAAGAATCACTCCAAAAGGAGGTCGGGACAGAAAGTTATGACACCGGAGATTTGGCGAAAAATTCGGATTGTGCAGAAAATGCAGAACAGTGCACAAAATGGACTCAAGAATGATGAATATCTCTCAAGATAGAACATCAAAAGAGGAAAGAGTGGATGCTATGGAAAGGTGGGAATGTTGTGGTAAAACTAGGGGGAAAAGTAGGGTTTAAAATGGGGAAGAGACCAGTGAAAAACGGGGTGAAAAACACAAGAAAATAGAAGGGGGCAGAACATGGGAGAAAAATGAATGTGTAAAAACAGAATGAAAGTGCAAAACTCATGGATAAAATATGCATGAAGATGACGAGGTAATGAGCCCAAGACCAAGTAACACAAAGATTATACTTCCCTCTAGAGCCTGGAGTTGAATGGACGGATCAAGAGTGCCCCACGGCCTCGCACCGGCGACGCAAACATGCCCCCGTCGCAAGAAATCTGAGTTTCAGCAAAGTGCAGAACAGTGTGGTGAAACCTCAAAAGTAGGGGCTTGGAAAAGGGGGGAAAGATATGAGAAATAAGGAAAACATATAATCAACGTGAAGCTAATACTCCCCTCTTCAAGATGGAGTCAAAGGAGGACGAAACGGATGAAGCATGACTCCGCCCCGGCTTGATGAACAGGCCCCCGTCACGAACTTTGTAGCAGAAAATCAGCAAACTATGATGGTTTGCCAAAAGTAGGGGCAAAGTTGAGAGGGCAAACGTTGATGAAATTGAGCAAACAAGGAACCAAAACGAAGCTTATACTTCCCTCTTCAGGCTAGGGTCGAAGGGTTGAGTCAACAATCTAGCATGGCTTCGCCCCAGGTCGAAGAAGAGCCCCCCGTCGCGCAGGCGAACTGGGCATCTATTTATAGAAAAGTGGTCAAACCCCCAACTTTCTCCCATGATTATATAAGATAGAGTCCACCAAATCTTGAGATCTCTAGATCATTCTCGAGATAATAGTCAAGATAAGGCATAGGAACAAACCGGACTCTTTTTGGTTGGAGATTATGGAAGTTACGGCTTTTAGAAGAAGCCTCTGGAACCTAATCTACAGGGTTTTTGTTGCACGAAAAGCAAAAAAACATGATATTGCGGCCAAGATTCTAGGAGATATGGTCAAATAAAAATTGTGCCCCATATACCAAATTCAGGATAATACAAAGGGGAAGACACAGCAACAAACGGGGCTCAATTTAGTAGAGTATTCTAGAAGATAAAGCCCTAACAAGGAGGTCCCGTTGCACAGGTTTCGGACTTAGAATCCGGCGACGAAGAAGATGGAGTTCAGGACGTTTTGGACTCTCTGTTAGTTGGACGGTCGAACGATAGATCGTTTATTGAATTGGGCGGTCTAGAAGTAGACCGCCCAGACCTGGGGGCGACCGGGGGACTTTTCGCACAAAAAAAAAGATAAACGGTCATCCACAGACCGTTTTTCGAGTGAGGCGGTCTTAAGTAGACCGTTTTATGACATTTTAAAAATAATAAAAATAAAATAAAAAAATTTAAAAAGTTACTGTTCATGGGCGGTCAATTGTTAACCGTTTCACTGTTGGACGGTCACCTTGTGACCGTTCAACTCAAGGAACGGTCAACTGTTGACTGTTTCACAGTCAGGCTCACGTGACTTTAGAAATTGAAGTATATCTTGAAAACGGTGTCGAATTAGCAAAAGTGGTAGAATAAGAAATTGTAGATAACTTAAAAATGAACAACTTTCATGAAGAAAGTAAGATGAGAAAATGATCATAAGAGAGATAAAATAGGGCTAGAACATAGAGAGAGAATACCGGGACATAGGTGAACAGTGCAGTCTGCTGGAAAAATGTAAATAACTTGAAATCGGTGCAGAACTGGCCAATGACGTAGAAGAAGGAATTGTAGGGATTTGAAAGATGAATAACTTTTGTGAAAGGACACATTTTGAAAAGAGGAAAGAAAGGGGGTGAAAAAGGACCGTTTTCAAGACTGCACAGCGAAAGGGGGCTGAATGCTTGAGGGAAGCCGGCCTAAATGGGCCGTAAGTTGACTTGGAAGGCCGACATGTGATAAGATAAGCTCCAGTGCTCCATGAAATAATGATCTCCAAGGCTTAAATAGAATGGAATAATGAAATGGGCTCAAAATTCATCCAAGGAAGGCTCCAAAATAATGGGTAATTCGGGGCATCAAAATGATGAATAAGAGAAATGACTCAACTTGTAGGCTAAAAACGGGTGTCAACAGACGCCTCAGTATTGAGGCGTCCAGGACCCTGGACGGCTCACTAATTTTTTTTATTTTATTATTTTTTTTTAATTTTTTTAAATTATTGAGGCGTCCAGCGGACGCCTCAATACTGAGGCGTCCGGGACCCCGGACGTGCCCATCCTCGCCAACCAAATTATCGTCGGATGCCGCCGATAGTGGAGAAAGTGCGTGGTTTCGGCGCATAACCGTGACTCTCGAAGGGCGCGTCTGGTCGGCAAGACGTCTTTATGATTGGATTTATTCGAAACGTCAAACTAAATGGCCAGAGCGGCGCCGCTAGCGTGTTGCACGAGGCTTCTGAAGAAGGCGTCCAGAGTCCTTGACACATCAAAGTGAAGCGTCTAACCAGCTTGACACGTCAAAGACTTCTCACGAAAAAAAATTCAAAAAAATAGGAAATCACCAAAGTAATTAAAAATGTGAAGGCAACCTTGGGGTATCATAGTGTAATAGGAGATTTACTCACGGTAATGTCAAAACGACGTGTCTACAATGATCTTGTTCCCCTATGTCTAAATATGTAGATGAATGACAAGAATATGTTTAACCTCCGATGTCGGGGTTATGATTAACATTGTTCGATTTGCTTGAACCAAGCCAGTGATGTGGATCTACCACCTTACTTGTTTCTGGTAGTGTTATAGGAACCCTAACTCTTGGTGAAGCTAGGACCCTCTGTCAGATACTTCTTCCGTCAGACTGGAACTACATCATCAAGGCCTCCATAAGTCTCCGTGAGCCTGGGATTCCCACTTGGACGCCAAGCAGGTAGTACAACTAAAACCCTGAAAATCACTGAAATCATCATCCTACTATGTAGGACAAGTTTCAACAGGCTTTGGATTGGCAGAACGGGGATCTGCCAAAGTTCTGTTCAGTCCGTTCTAAACACAGTGGACCCTATGACCACATTTAGGTTCTGTCTCTAGAAGGCGACAGGCATGGAGACCACATTTTGATTGACCTTTTGAGAGCCTGTCGATCCAGGTATTGACGTGTCGGGTTTACTGGACGCGTTCATTGAACGCGACCTCCCAATACGATGCATTCATTCCATGACTCACACTGCCATTTTCTCGTGTATCGAGTGATTGACCTTGATCGCGTTGCCCTTACGGGACGCGTTCAGGTTGCAGTGTATGAGCAGACCGCGTTCAACCCAGTTTTCCCAGAACTCTATTTCTATGTTTATGATGTGGAAATTATGGATTTCATTCCTAATTCTAGCCTCTCCTGGCTATTTTCTTGACACCCTAGACCTTGCTTGGGGTTATGTCCTTAAATCTTCGTATTTGATGAGCTTGTACACCTTTGTTATCCTTTTCAAAGTCATTTCTCTAATGACATACTATCTTGATCCCTTGAGCTTGGATTATTGGAAACTGCTTGATTTCCTTGACTACATGAGCTTGTTATTGGAATTCCTTCGCCATTAAAATATAATGTGGATGTCTGGATTTTTACATGGGATCTCTGATCCACCACTCAATGCCAGTGCACCATTAAAGGGCCCGATCTGGTCCTGGGAGGAGCTCCCGAAAGTTCTAGTGCTCATGGGAGTTATAATGATCAGGTGTGGCATTACGAAGTGCTTGACTTGTTAGAGTGATCTACGACATTCCACTTCTACATGAGATATATATTCACTTGACATGAATACATGAAAATACTTACTTGCTTGACTCGATGAATAGCCAACTCTATAAATATTGATCACTTGTACATGTTCAATTATTGATTCACTTGATTTATTATTTATTCATCACTCGTTTAATTATCATGATGCTTGTTCCTTATGCCTTGCTCGAATTGAATTTCTATATTTGATATATATTCATCTACTTAACTCTTCAATTCCTGTTGATTATGACTCTGCTCTTGGTTATAGACTCTCTGATTTACTTGTTTATGGATTCGTACAGTTCTTGCATATAGTCCTTTTTCACATTGTTAAAATGTTAATTACTTAAATTCTATCTAGCGATAAGAATGTAATTCCTACTGAGCTTCTTGCTCACCCACGTTTCTTTAACATTTTTTAGGTAATCTTGAAGCTGAAGCACATGCTATTGGGAATGGGCAAGAGTGATCATGTGCACATGGAGCTTTAGAGACCCGAGTCTTTTCTTGTTTTCTTGTGTCTAGTTTGGAGTTGAGAGTCTTGTCTCTTTCCCTTTTCCTTTTTTATTTGAGTCTATTATTGTAATTCAAGTCAAAACATAATTTATGAAACTTTTGATATTAATATAATTCTATTTTTGTTTAATTATGGCCTCATTGTGTCTCTTGGTGCTATCTTTTATTGGTCTATTGTGTTGATCTGATTGTCATGACTGTTCACTATCACGTTTTGTGTAGTTTTCGCTGCCACTGGTTCGGGGCGTGACAATAGTGGTATCGAGCCTAGGTTATTTAAACCTTAGGTTTTTAGGTTTTCATGGCTATTAGGACTTATAGCAAACCTATATAGATAGTTAGGACGGCCTAGATAAGTGTTATAGGTGTTCAAAATTGCTGTCCTAGATGCAAGTTTCTTATAGTTGCCCGGTGAGATAGAGTAGTGCCTCGGATTAAGTAATAAAACATGTGGAAATCTAAAGGTTATAAGGCGAGTAGGGGTATAAGATTATTTATGTTTGTAGTTATTTTGCAAAAGTCTAGGCCTTTGGTTGAGATGAAAGCGAGGAGGTCTATGGGTAAGAAGGCATGGTTTTGTTCCTCAAGTTGCGTTGAATGATATTTTGGCTTATGGAAGAGTTCAATCGTTAGAAGATACGGTAGAGGCAAGTGAAACGCTTGGAAGAAAGAGAGCTTATGATAGTAAAGGATCTCGGGGTAATAAGAAGTTTAAGAGAAAAATGATCTGTTGCAAGGGAAGTGTTTTCATTGTCATAAAGTTGGTCATCGGACTGAGGAGTTGGTGACGCGTTTCTTTTGTTCTTTTATTATCTATTTATTTATCACGGGTTTTATTTGTTTTATAGGCGTGCCAGTCACTTCCGTGACAAATTTATTATGCGCTGGTCCTGACCAACCGGGTGAAAGTGGTGTCCGTGTCGGGACCAGAAGTCCGCCGCACCATATAGGTATCGATATTAATTACATCTCCTCGGAGGGGAAAAAACCCTTGATTACACACCAGAGATTGAGGTCCCTACAAGCCAAAAATTAATATCAACGAAGGAGATGCTAAAATCTCGAATAACGAGAAGACATCCCCATTGAGGGGGTTGTTTTGTTAATCATTTCATATTTGGAGCGGTAGCTCGAATTTGATAACAAATGTCTGCCAGAAGTATGTCAAATTTGATGTGAGAGGAATGGGGCTGAACCTTGATTGGAATGAGTCAGACTCATAGGATGTCGGCCTAGAGCAGGGTCGAGCCATGGCCATGATGGGGTGACCCCCAAGGTTGGGGCACGACCTGCGACAGCCTTGTTAATGTCCCCCTTCACATGGGGTCTAGGGGAGGTGAGAGAGCCGCCAGTTAAGTGTTTTGAAGATTTTTTTATTATTAAGAAATATGTTTATCTTTATTCATTTTTTGTTTTCTTTTCTTTATTATCATTATTGTTGTTTTCTTTTCTTTATTATTATATTCCTATTTATTGCATTCTTTTTGTTCCCCTTGTTTTGTTGTTCTTTTCATCATTATTATTTTCTTATATATATATATATTTATTACCATTATTATTTTAGCCTATTTTCTTATTTTATCTTTTTTTATTGTGCAATTCTTATTGTCATATTTTTATTGTGCAATGTGACTGCGGTACAAGGCGGAGTCATATCCTCACGCGTCGTGGGTGTATTCAACAAGACACAACTCGGCCTTCCATAACCCACCATTTGATATACTGTCGAGTAATGACATGCGAGAATGCAGAGTTCATTAGATATATGGAATTCGGGGTTAAACTCACCGGAACGATCCTTGGTATGGGACAGAGGTACTTATTCACACCGCTTGATAAATTTCGGGGGAACATAGCATCCAAGCATGCAAACATTGGTATTTTGTTGCGACACTCATCTCTCGACATTATTTCTTTCATTCCTATTATCTCCCTTCATTGTCAATTATTATTGTTACACATTTTATTATTATATATTATTATCATATATTTTTTTAAGTCTAAATTTCCGATGAAAATTGGGCAGCATCTCCCCCTAGATCGGAATGAGTGGGGGAAATAAACGAAAGCTCATCCCCGGAAAATCCGAGACGGGCCCCATAATTAAGGGATGCACAGAAAAGCGGCAAAATCCATACCGATGGGACCTAGGGATGCGCTCAAAAGCGGCAACGTCCATATTCTCAGCACCGAATCGCTCGGGGAAAGGCCGTCATGGATGATATTCATCGGTGTACTATTTCCCTCTTAGGATCGCCGGACACCACGCCGGAGAATGGGCGTGCCCCTGTGACCCCGACGAGGTGATAAGAGAACCGGAACGACACTTAAATAATAAATCAACCACGGAGATCGGAGGGAGCAAGTAAAAGAAATATCTCCCCATCAGAAGGGGGTCCAAGCTTCACGATAGCTTCCCTTTCTTCTCCCTTCTTCCCCTACCAATTTAAACTCGCAGGTCCCTTCACCTGGATCACTGTTCTTCTTCTTCCTCTCTTCCCGTCGGCGAGCTCCTCTCTCACGGGCTCTCTTCTTCTATGCTTACCTCTCACCAGCTCCTCTTTTCTAGCTTCAGCCCCCTCTCCCCTTCTCTATTCACTTATCTTTTCTGTTCGCCCAAGAGAAGCCCCCGTGTGTTCTCTCTTCAGACAGCAGTAGACTTGCTTCTCAAGTCTCCTCCCTTTTTCTGTTACGGGCTCAGGGTCCTTTTATAGTCACGTCCGGGGCTGCCGGTTCGTGGGCTTCTGCCGGATGGAGGTGGGTGATGCCGGATCAACAGAAGGCCACCGGATCAGCAACGCTCCGCCGGATGGACAAGGATGCTGCCGGATGGCAGGGGTGCTGCCGGATGGCCTGGGGTCCTACCGGATCCATGCGTGGGCTGCCGGTTGAAGCTTCGCCGCCGGATGAAGGGGAGCGCCGCTGTTGCCGCCGGTCCGTGCGCCTGCCGGATGGAGGGGATGCTGCCGGTTCACCTAGTCACGTTAGATGGCTTGGAGATGTTGCTGGCTCCGGAGGTGGCTGCCGGCTCTGCCGGTTCGAGGACGTCCGCAGTCTTGAGGAAGCGATTGGCAGAGGCCGCCGGATGATGTGCGTGAAGATGCTACCGCTGCCGCCGAATGGAGATGCAGGGGAGTATGGCGCTGCCGGATGAAGACCGATGTTTCCACGTCAAATTTCTTAATCACTGTTGCAGGTGATAAATTAAGTAGAATTTTAGGTTCTATTTGGTATCGGGATAAAAGTTAAAGAGAATAGGTGTAAGTCATTCTAGGATAATTTATGTCTAGTCTTATTCTCATGTACATTTGGTACACAAAGGGTGAAATGGGGTTAGAAAAATGGAGATAAGTCATTCCAACAAAAGGTTGGAATGACTTATCCCCGTTTCCAACCCCAAAGTTGGGGTTAACCCTGTTTCTCTTAACCTAGCTTATCCTCGCCCGTTTTCGTCATACCACACGTGGAATGGGGTTAGAGCGGGGATATATCCTCGCCCGTTTTAGCCATACCAAACGTAGAATGGGGTTAGAGCGGGGATATCCCCGCTCTAACCCGATACCAAACGGCCCCTTAGGTTATGTTTGGTATCGGAATAAACTGTGATGAGAATATGCGTAAGTTATTCTAGGTTAATTTATTCCTATTCTTATTCTCATATGCGTTTGATATGCGAGGGGATAAGTATATGTGTATTTCTATTACTCGTTTGGTAAAAAATAAGGATAAGAATGAGAATAGGGGTATAAATAGACAATTTTGCCCTTGTTATCCTGGGTTAAAACATATAATGTTGTTCATCATTTGGTAGGGATTAAGATGACTTAAATACATTTTCAAATCTTCAACTTATACGTAATTAATATTAACAAATATGATTATCACTAACGATAAACTTAATTAAATTTACATAATCATTTTGATTAGATTAATGGAATTATGTTGAATTAATTTTCTTATTAATTATGATCAACATAAATATAATTATTAAGTCATCTTTCTTGATTTGTAATAGTAATTAATGCCCATGATATTATTATTTTAGCATTATTCCCTTCTTATTACTTAGCATTATCATGTGATTTGTTAGTATGTTTATGAATCTTAATCATGATTGTTAATATTGTTAAATTTTATATTCACATACTGTAATTTTCATGATCTACTACCCACCTTCTATTGGTCACCCAGCTGATCATGCTAACTACTTTAAACAAATATTTTTTATTAATCTGTGTTTAAATTAAGAACGTGAAAAAATTACGTTGGAAGAACTACCAACCACAATCACAAGTTTAATTTATCTCGATCTAATTAACAATATACTTATTGAGTTTAATTAAACCATTGTTAGTTTACAATTTTATTAGCATAATAAAGAAGAATGGGGGAGTGGAGGAATATATGGGTGGTAGAGGGCATGTCCTGAAGAGCCTCTGAAAACTTTGACTTAGAAAGAGAGAAATAGTTTCAACTGTAAATTGTAGATATGAACTCTCACTCTGTCATTAATTATGCCTTCACTCAACATAAATATAGCACATACAATTCGTTATTATAATTAAACTGGTGATTGTTATACATCTTACCATGAAAGTGCTATTAATTATCTGGATTGATCCTATCAATGGTCTAAGACAGAAAAATAAGAAAGGGAAAAGAAATCAAAACCCACTCCTTGTTGTTAATGTTGTACGACATCAATTGCTGAGATCGATCTACAAATAATTATCTTCATTTAATTAACGAGTACGGATGCTCCAAATAATATACGTACACATGTAATCCACGTTACTATTTAGCAATCAAAAATTAGGGTGAGGTAAATGATAACAATTAAAACAAGTTTACATAAAAGTTAATTTTACAAAAAAAGTTTCATGTTTGTATATCCTCACAAATGATAACAATCTGATCATCCATATCACTTTTCGTTACATAATTTAAATTGATCAAATTTTGCCAACAAAAGATCACATAACTTCATAGTTCGATCGGCTGCAAATTTCTCCATCTCGATTGTTCTTCTTAAATATTCAAGTAGTGCATGTTCTTCAATTTGTCCTCCTGTTGTAGATATGTTAGATGTCCCCTGGTTTGACCTCTTTTCCTGAAAGATGTGTATCACATAATCACAAATTATAACATTGAGTGCAAAGTATATGAACTTGATAAGAGTAAAGAGATGAGGCTCAGAACAGCATGAGATAATATAATCACATGGACAATGTTCCATCATATTATTTGGGGGGTGTTGTTAGTCCGCCCACCCAATCATCATTGCCTCATGTATACCGGATAGGACCAACCAAAGTTTGACATTGGGAAGGAGTATAATATCGACATTGAACAATGGGAGCACTGAATAATGGGAAGGAGCAGTTCACACACATACACACACACACAGTCGAGTCCACGGCAGACACATACATACACAACTAAAATTATCCCCTGAACACACACTGAACATACACACAAAATCTGCCTCCCCTGAACACGCACACTGAACACACCCACACACTCGGCTGTCTCCATTGCACACACACAAAGGTAGTGTCAGGTAGTCTCCCCTGAACACACACACTGAACATACACACACACAAAAATTGTCTCCCCTGAACATGTCTCCCCCGAACACACACACACAGTCGGCTGCATGCAGACACACACACACACTCGGCTGCACACACACATACACTGAACACACACACATTCTTAATTGTCTCCCCTAAACATGTCTCCCCTGAACACACACACACGGTCGGCTACATACACACACACACACTCGGCTGCACACACACACACAAAAATTGTCTCCCCTGAACATGTCTCCCCTGAACACACACACACTGAACACACACACACATAAAAACTACCTCCCCTGAACATGTCTCCCTTGAACACGCGCACACAGTCGGCTGCATACACACACACACACTCGGCTGCACACACACAGACAAAGGTCCCCCCCGAACACACACACACACTCGGCTATGTCCACTCCACACACACACACACATTCAATTCTGGACCACGACATAGCTGGATTTGACTAGTTGTAGATAATTGAATCTTCGTGCCTGCCCTGTGATATATACACAAATGATAACAATCTGGTTTGGAGATGGCAATTCACATGATACAACTAAAATTAAATATACACAACTCATGCATTCATAGCACACACTCGGCTGTACTAAACTGAACAACTCATGCATTCATAGCACACACTCGGCTGTATCAAACTGAACAACTCATGCATTCACAGCACACACTCGACTGTACTAAAACGAAAAAAGCATGCAGTCACATCACACACTCGGATGTATCAAACTGAACAACTCATGCATTCACAGCACACACTCGGCTGTACTAAAACAAAAAAATCATGCAGTAACAGCACACACTCGGTTGTATCAAATTGAACAACTCATGCATTCACAGCACACACTCGACTATACTAAAATGAAAAAATCATGTAGTCATAGCATACACTCGGCTATATCAAACTGAACAACTCATGCATTCAATGAGATACATCAAAGATAGGAGAAATATAGTATACCGTTGACAATTCCTCCACCCACTTGAAGAAGCCACAACCTGATGTTATTTTGTCAGCCTGCACATACATCAAAAAAAAATAAAAATTATGTACAATTGATAGGGAAGGCAAAAATAATAACCATAATACAATGTTTATTACAAGACATACCTTAGATTCTGGGCATACATAAAAATAATTCCCTTTATTTTTGGTAGTGTTTGAAGTACGCCTTCTGCATGGGCCTTTGCCACAAGGACATAATAATAATTCATCCACCCACATGAAGAATCGACATGACTTATCATTCCCAAGCTGTGAGCACGTATATAAAAGAAAATGACATAGAAAACCTATTACCAACTCCAAAATTTGTTGCAAAGTAAGAGTAACATATGCCAAGTGGACAGCAATAGTAGAGACGTTGTGGATTTCTACTGCTCTGAGATATCTTGACAACACATTCCCCATTGCCACATTCACATTGAATACGATCATATTTACCAACACCCATTGAATCCATTTTCATGATGCCCTGAAATATAACTATTCACATTGAATATGTAGATATTAATAATTTATTATGTGTGTTATTGGGCTCAGATGGACAATATTCATTCCAGCTATTTCATTGAGGTACAAATGCTGCAGTCGCATATCATAGCACTTACCGTAAATCACATCATAAGTAGGGGTAGACCATAGGCCGCCAAACCTACTATTTGTGTGAAGTACAAGCAGGGAAATGAAATGAGATGCCCCGCATAATACTCCTCATCACATATATGCTCCTTCCCATCATCATTGCCCATCTTACTAGAGACAATGTCCATGAACCTGTAGAAAACAATTTGTCAATTACAAAAAGCATGAAATAAGAACATGCGAATACTACTACTAAAATAAGTAAGAGTATAGTTTTTTAATGGCATATAAACCATCATGCAAGAAATGTGCAGTGTAGCGAGTTGAAGCTCACAAAGGACTACCCCTAGTTGAGCCATGATGCTCCAAAAAATTATATGAGGGTACTAAGCAAAATATCAACATCACGTTCGTATGTAAAGTCAGGGGTGGGGGAGGGGGGAGAAGAAGAGGATGTCAGTCCACGATCACATGCATATCTAAAGAACTGTTAAGGAAATTATGTTACAACATGTGAAGTGCTTAAGGACATAAGTAAAAGTACAACTCAATTGCCTGACTAGAAAACAAGTACAATGTCCAATTTAAAAAAACAACAAACACATAAATTTCATTCATCATTTGCGACTCCCACATGACGACGCCCGCAATACACAAGATACATGCTTACAAAAATTGGATGATGAATGAAATGAAATGAAACTGACTACAACATGGGTTTTAGAGAATACCCTCGTGCCACATGGTGGGCCCAAAGGTGAGTAGCTATACGTTCCTGAAATTTGTCTCCTCTAACAACCACAGACCTATTGAGATTGTCCTCTTCTTCGACCACCTCATCCCCTGCATTGTTTATGTCATCCTCTCCTTGTTGGAAGATAAAATCTAGCCCCTGCTCCTTTCTAATGAAGTTATGGAGTACACAGCATGCCATAGCAATCCTGGCTTGTGTCTTAATTGGATAACTTCGACGTTTCACTAGAATTGTGAAACGTGACTTCAATACACCAAAGGCACGCTCAACGCAATTGCGTAGTTGGGCATGCCTATGATTGAACAAGTCCTCCTTGTTCCTGTGATTAACTCTGGTCCTATTAGATCTGTACTCAGGAAGATGATACCTTGTGCCACGGTATGGCGCTAAGAAATTGGGGGTGTTAGCGTACCCTGCATCAACCAAGAAGTATTTCCCTAGGGGAACAAAATGTGAGTAACAGTGTGGAAGAAAGTATGTGTGTATACTCTATCAACAGAGTAAACTATACCTTCAGGAACAGTAAATCCACCTTTCTCAACGGCCCATCTCAGTACTTTCATATCTACAACTGATCCTTCCCAACCGACAACAACATAAGTAAAGATAAGATCAAGATTCACACAACCCAAAACATTTTGGGATGTTTCACCTTTTCGATTTTGATAACGAGGGTGGTCGACCGTTGGCACCTTTGTAGAAATATGTGTCCCATCAATTACACCTAATACATTCTAAAAAAGAAACAAAATAATAAGCATTGGTAATTAATGAACAATAACTATGAATCAATGCGTAATGATTATAAACCACACCACCTTAAAGAATGGATAGAATTTTGGATCATGCCTTATTTTTGGATTATGGGAAATTACTTGATTTCCTTGACTACATGGGCTTGTTATTGGAATTCTTTGGCCATTAAAATATAATGTGGATGTCTAGATTTTTATATGGGATCTCTGATCCACCCCACAATGCCAGTGCACCATTAAAGGGCCCAGTCTGGTCCTGGGAGGAGCACCCAAAAGTTCTAGTGCCCATGGGAGTTATAATGACCAGGTGTGGCATTGCACCGAAGTGCTTGACTTGCTATAGTGATCTAAGACATTCCACTTCTACATGAGATATATATTCACTTGACATGAATACATGAAAGTACTTGCTTGCTTGACTCGATGAATGGCCAACTCTATAAATATTGATCACTTGTACATGTTCAATTATTGATTCACTTGATTTATTATTTATTCACCACTTGTTTAATTATCATGATGCTTGTTCCTTATGCCTTGCTCGAATTGAATTTCTTTACTTGATCTATATTCATCTACTTAACTCTTCAATTCCTGTTGATCATGACTATGCTCTTGGTTATAGACTCTCGGATTTACTTGTTTATGGATTCGTACCATTCTTGCATATAGTCCTTTTTCATACTGTTAAAATGTTAATTACTTAAATTCTGTTTGGCGATAGGAATGTAATTCATACTGAGCTTCTTGCTCACCCGCATTTCTTTAAAATTTTCCAAGTGATCTTGAAGCTGAAGCGCATGCTATTGGGAATGGGCAAGAGTGATCGAGTGGACCTGGAGCTTTACAGACTCAAGTTTTTTTCTTATTTTCTTGAGTCTAGTTTGGAGTCGAGAGTCATGTCTCTTTCCCTTTTTCTTTTATTTAAGTCTATTATTGTAATTCAAGTCAAAACTTGTAATTTATGAAAATTTTGATATTACTAAAATTCTATTTTTGTTTAATTCTGACCTCATTGTGTCTCTTGGTGTTATCTTTTATTGGTTTGTTGTGTTGCTCTGATTGTCATGACTGTTCGCTGCCACGTTTCGAGAAATTTTCGTTGCTACTAGTTCGAGACGTGACAATAGTAGGTATTAGAGCCTAGGTTATCTAGACCCTAGGTTTTTAGGATTTCATGACTATTATGACTTGTAGCAAACCTATTTCGGTAGTTATGGCATCCTAGATAAGTGTTATATGTGTTCAACATTGGTGTCCTAGATGCAAGTTTCTTATAGTTGCCCGATGAGATTGGGTAGTGCCTCGGGTTAAGTAATAAAACATGTGTAAATCTAAAGGTTATAAGATGAGTAAGGGTATAAGATTATTAACTTTTGTAGTTATTTTGCAGGAGTCGAGGCCTTTGGTTAAGATGAAAGCGAGGAGGTCAAGGGTAAGTTAAGACCTAGTTTTGTTCCTCAAGTGGCGTTGAATGATATTCAGGCTCATAGAAGAGTTCAATCATTAAAAGATGCGGTAGAGGCAAGTGAAAGGCTTGGAAGGAATAAGAAGTTTAAGAGAAGAAATGATCTGTTGCAAGGGAAGTGTTTTCATTGTCATAAAGTTGGTCATCGGGCTGAGGAGTGCTAGAAGAAGCTTGGAGCGTGTCTTCGTTGTGGAAGTAAGGACCATAGGATGGCCAGTTGCCCTAATCTACCCTCGTAGGCTAAAGCTAAGAATCAAGATGGATCAAAGCCAACATTAAAGGAGCCTGAGCCTGCCATCGAAGGAGTTGTAGGAGGTATCCCTCATCCATAACCTTTAGTTAGTTCTTTTTCGTTCCCTAGATCTTAGATTTTATTGCTAGCATGATTATTTTGGTGATTAGTGGACATGGTGTAATCTTGATCAAATTGTTTGGAAAAGAATGTCCGGTGAATTTAGAGGACCAAATTCCTTTTAGTGGAGCAGGGTGTAATATCCCAATTAATTAATAAAGGTTAAAGTAAAAATAAAGTATGTAATTGAAATAAAAAATGAGGAAAAAGAAATATATAAAATTGTGTTGTGAATTAAGCCTAGTAATTTCGCTTAAAATTCGAATTGGATAAAATTTATGCGAATAAATAAAAGGGAACGAAAGAAGAATAAATTAGTGATATAATGAATAAATAATTGATTTAAGGTTCGATTAAATTTTTAGTAAAGCCAATCAATTGAACGGGTTTATATATTTATATATATATATATATATATATATTCAAATTTCTAATTAACTTGACATTTAATAACTTGAACAATCCTCTTTATTTAAATGTTACTATAATAATTAGTTGTTTTAAATGGGCCGAAAATACATAAATAAGAATGAATAATTTACTATGCTATTTTGATAGTGAATTTAATTCAAATAATAATGAAGGAAACTTAGCATCTTTGAGGCACAATTATAGCAACCTGGATTTAAAATAAATCTAATACACGAATAAATATTATTCCTTGAATAAAATGAGGATAATTCCATCTAATGATTATGAACAAAATAAAAATTTTGTATAAATTGTAAATTAAGAAATAGGCTAACAAAAATTTGTATAATAATGAAATAGGCCAAGTAAAAATGAAATTATCATAATACTGTGATGAGCTAAATGAAAATGGAAATTTTTATTGTTAAGAGATGGGTTTAATTGGGCTAAATGGGAATAAAAGGCCTAAAATTCATAACATTCAGAAACCCTAATTCTAAGTGGATTTAATGGGTTCAAACCTAATCAATTGGACTTCATCCCACAATCAAACCCTAACCCATTAAGTTGAGGCCGTTCCTTGCAGAAACCCTAGTCTAATTAGGGTTAGAAGGGGGCTGGCGGGGCTAAAATTGGATAGGAACCAACATTTTTAGAGAGGGACACTATCCTTAGAACATTGACCTAATAGGGACACTCAGGAGCCCTAAACCCTAGAAAATCGACCCCAAATGCCCCTTGGTTGACCCTAGTTGGTGTTGGGACGTTGTTGGGTGCGAGAGGAGCGTGCTTCGTGGCGGAGGAGCTGAGTTTTGGTCAGGCTTGGGGCGTTGTCGTTCTTTCCCTTCATCTTCCTTTGAGTGGGCTAAAGGTAGGTTGTAACGCCCAGCTAATTATAGAAACTAAAGTAGAAATAATTATCTATATTTTAGAAAAAAAGAGAAAAGATAATTATGAATGTTATAGGTAGGGTAACTCCTTATGAAATAAATAAATAAAGAAGAATAAACTAATTTTTTTAAAATAAATAAGGTGAGGTCAAGAAAAATCAAGAAACCATAGATCAAAACGAGAATTCAACTTAACGAAGAATCAAGATAATAAATGATTTATAAATAAATAATGATCTATGTGAAAAGATTAAAAGATAATTGAGTAATAATTGTCTCATTTAAATTCTAAATTAAGAAGAGATCTAATTATTCATTAGTGACTTAAATGTAATAAAGCACCAAGAATATTTAAGATTATAATAGAGATAAAGCTCGGGTAATCATCTTTAAGATAAATCTCATAAAATAAAAATGGCGAGCTAATAAGTAATCCCTCAAAACACTTAATAAATATAAAAATTTTGAGTTAATGAGATGACATTTAATTAATAAAATTGGTAAGGAAATAAGTAAATGAGGTAACAAAAATATATATGTATCTAAAAGGCAACTTAAATCTGAATTAGTAAATAATTTATTATAAGAGCCTTTACATGAGTTAAGTCCCTAACTTAAGTTGGTCACAAAATAGTTAACTTAAAGAACATTTATACGTTAATGGGCTTGGGCCATAATAATAATAATAATAAAGTTAATATATCTTAAAACCGTGAAACCCTAATCTCCAAAAAAACTCTAATAGCTAAAGAAAGGCAGGCGGCGGTTGTTTGGGTAAGTTAGAGTCTATCACGTAATAGTACTTGTCATATAAGGTAATATGAGTTTAATTAGGACTCTTAGTCCTTAAGTTTATAAATAGCGGCCTCGAGCCTAGCAAAACCCCATTGCTGCGGACTCGAAGGTGTTCGTGCGTGTTCGTGCGCGTTCGTGCGTGGGAGTTGCTGCTCGTAGGTCTTGTTGTTGGTCCATGTCGTCTTCCTTTCTTCTCTGCGTAATTAAGGTAGGTTGTCTCTCGGGAAAAATAATTAAATCACTCATGTTAAGTCAGCATGCATGTAGTCACTTAATTTCTTCGTGTTAATCTTCATGATCCATGCTAGCGTTACGGTTTTAAAGCGTTGTGTTTCCTTTCTATTTTAAAAGGTATTCGTGACCAGAGTAGTGCATGCATATTAATCTGCATCTTTCTACGCAGACGCGGATTCATGAAATCACGTCGAGCATGTAGACGCGTATTAATGCACGTCGAACGCCCAGACGCGAACTCCCTAGATAATTAAATATTTCATTAACGTTTAAAAATCATTATCTACTAAACCATGATAAATAAAAATGTGATGTGCATGTTTCTAGGATCCCTAGATTTTTCCTCTTATTATCATGCCTTTAGTTTCATTAGAATCCCCATAGAATAAAAGTGCTACTATTCATCCCCACTTAAAAGAAATGAATAGTGTTAACGAGTCTGTGATTGTATCTACCGGATGTGACTTGAGATGTAGTTAAGAATCTGCCTCTCCTTGTAAGACGCATATTTCATTAAATTAGCGTCCTTGTAGTAGACACATATTCTTGAATTTGTGCCTCTCCAGAGAGACGCGTTTTAATTTGCATCTGCTACCTCGACGCCAATTCGTAGTGGAATATTAAATTAATCTAGAAAATTATAGGAATTGACGTCCATGCGTCAGACGCGTATTTAAGATTCTGCGCCTCTCTATAGAGACGCAAATTAATATATGTCTACCCCTTCGACGTTAATTACTATTTAATTTCTATAATTATGTAAATATAATGGAATTAATGTCTTGTGTAGTAGACGCTATTTTAAGAATTGATGGCTACTGTTCCTGAGGCAAATTCTTCCAGTAATGTTTCGATTAGGTTTTCATCCAGTGACCGTGGATTATTGGCACTATAGTCTCAAGGCCGAGACATAGTCCTTGTTTTATTGTTTCCTACGTGATACACCTTATTTCTTGGGGAAGGAAGGACCCTCCATCGAGAATCCCTCTCGCCAAATTGAAAATTCTTTCTCTAGGGCCTCCGTAAGTCCCCGATATCAAAGGATTCCCTCTTCGATCGCTGGGCTGGTTGTACCCTCAAAACCCTTAACCCTATTTCCGGTCATGTCACTATGAAGAAACATGACATCTAGCCATCATAGAGCGCCAAAACTTGGGTGTTTTGTGAGAGTCCAGACACTGTCCAGAAGCTATGAAATTGGCGACTGGAGCAGTCGTCGCAAATTCCTAATTAGCGTCAGTGTGTTCGACGCAAATTCTTGAATTAGCATCCATGAGAGTGACACGAATTCATCTTGCCTTTACTGTTCACAAGAATTAGTGACTTTGTCAGAAGACGCAAATTCTTGAATTCACAGCGACCTGTGTGGATGCTAATTTTCCCAAATTCTCGCATCTTGCGATTCTAAATGACTAATTTCTCTAATTTCTTCCCTGTATGGCTCTATCTTTGAACTCCATTTTCTTCATAGATCTTTCCAAGTATTCTACAAAAGCTTAATCCTTGGAATTCTATTGGCTATTAAATAAAGTGGATGTCTAGATATTTACACGAGATCTTTGATCCATAACCTTAATGCCTGGCGTTAATGGGGCCAGGTCTGGTCCTGGGAGGAGCACTCGAAAATACTTATGTCCATAGGAGCTATTATTGACTATGGTGTGGCATTGCACTGAAGTGCTTAACTTTATAGATTGATCTAAGGCATTCCACTCTTAACGTGATATTACTTAATGTCTTGATGTGCTTGACCCGAAAGGATACTTACTTGTCAGTTCCTGCTATCTATTTCATGACTCGCATTTATTCCTGTTCTATCTTGAGCTCTTGGATATAGTTGCATTCGTGTAACATGATAATTACTTAAAGCAAGCCTGGTGATAGAGATGTAATTCCTACTGAGCTTTTCGCTCACCCAAAGTTATTTCAATATTATTTTTCAGGTAATCAGGTGACAAGCGAGGACGCTTGTTCTAGCAGGAAGGGGAAAATGTGAATGACTGCTCCTGAAGTTAGAAGACCCGTGTCTTTTATTTTTCTTGAGTCTAGATTAGAATTACTGAGTCTAGCTAGTGTGTATTTTTCTTTTGGAAGTTGTAATTTAAGTCAATGGTTGTAATAGTAAGTTTATATAAATAAAGTTTTGTTTTGTCAATTTCTGGTCCTCATTTGTCTTTAGTTATTGCTCTGATTGTCATGACTGTTTCGCTGCCACGTTCTGAGTAAGTTTCCACTACTATCGGTTCAGGACGTGACATAGGTGATTCCTTAGGTAAAACTCTTAATGTTATATTCAAAATGATCATCTGTATGTCGAGATTAGTTTGATATACTTTTCCCCTAATTTTTAAGCGTATTTTGGCAGTATTTTAGCCTGTATCGACAAGGTGTCACCGTTCTGCATTTTTTCGATCACGGTTCTCACAGATGTCGCGTCAAGAATGCGGACCCTCGATACACCGCAATCCCATTAGTTAATTCTTTTAACTTTTAATTCCTATTATTAATGTGTCCTTCTTGGGTGACGCATTTTTATGTACGCGTCCACCTCCTACAACGTGTTTACAACCTTGATGAGATATATTTATTTAAAATTAGATAATTTTATTTCGAACTCAATCTGATCACGGTGGCCATATAGACTACGTTCAGATGGCAGTTCCCATGGAGACCGTGTTACGGGTTCACCTGAAACCCTAAGTCATTCGTGTTGACACCCGTTTTTTGCCGACAAGTTGAGTTATTCCTCTTACCGCTATTTTTGATGCCTCGAGTTGTCCATTACTCGTTGGGCTATTTTCAGGCAACATCTTTGGGCTTATTTTATGGATAGCTTCCCTCCCTGGCTAGGTCTGCTTCAATTCAGGGTTTAATGGGCCTTGATTTTGGTTAGTCAAACATTTTCATTAATTTCAAGTGTCCAGCAACATGTACGGTTAACCATTGGCCGCACAACTTTGAGCGGTCGCTTATGGGCCGTCCAAATATTTATGGGATATTCTGGTTAACTTTCTGATTTATCACCGACACGTTTGCATACGGCCTTCGATTAGCCGTTCAATCTGATGGGCGGGCTAATAGTAGCCGTTCTACCTCCAGAGTCCTGAAGCTCGGTTGGTTCTCAGGTAATTATCTAATTATCTATTCATCACCGATAAGGATAAAACGGTTGACGCTTGGCCTCTCTTATTCTTGGACGGTCGTTAATTAGCCGTTGATCTGTGAGAGTCCAATGGCGAGGTTTTCGGTTGGTTGGTAGATAAATTGACTTATATTTCTTTTATATTTGAATTTCCACCGACAGGGATAAACGGTTTATATATAGTCGCTCAACCTAATGAAGCGGTCTATCGTATGACCGTGTAACTGCCAGCATCCTGAAGATTTAAGAGATTTTTCTCTCTCCGTTCGTGGATTTATCCCCAACTTCCTCCAACCATTTCTCCGTAAATATTGAGTCAATTTTGGTGCCGTTTCTTCTGATTGAAAGATAATTCAATTGTCTTCAACTTTTCTTTCATTATCTCGACCTGAAAATGCATAGAAATCTCAAATTCGAGCTAAGACTCTAAGTGCTCTATAAATAGACCCTGAGGCCCAGCTTTGGAAAGGGGGGGATTTTTGGTCGACGGCGAAGCCCTGCCGAATCTTTGAGCAACCTAACACCAGGGAGGGAGGCCTTCTACGTCCATACAGGCCTCCGGTTCAGGGAGTAGTTGTCCTTTGAGTCATTAATACATTTAGTTTCGTCGTTCTCTCTTATTTGCATGCATCACTTTCTCCACGTTTCCTCCATGTTTTTTCTTCATTCTCATGCATCATTCACACATCCTCCTATGCTTTTTGACGCCCCCAGGGGTTTAAAAATCCCAAGGTATCCCCCATTTCATTTAGTCATCTTCATTTCGGTTCGTTTGAGCATTTACTACACTTTCTAGTTCTAACTTGGATTTTCCTTTGTGTTTTACACGTGGTTTTGCAGGTCAGCAACACACTAACGCGAGGCACATCCTTTCCGGTCGGCCGAAATCGGTGGAGGTTGGACCTTTGCAACTCACGGCGTGGCAATCTTAGGTGGCTCCCAACTGTCTGTTCACGAAGACGGGCGGTGGCTTCTGGACCATTCTTCGTCGTCCTGCGGTTGTGTTGAAGCCATTCATCTGCCAGTCGTTCTCCATCCCGCGTTCCTCTTCAGCCCCTGTAGACGGTCTATCGTACGGCCGCTCATCTCTATAGGTGGTTTCTCCTGAGCCGCCCATCTTCGCAGGGCTGGACCTAAGGCGAGTACCTCCCCCTCTTTCCAAGGTACGACGTGTTCATCACATTCGGCGTCTTTGTGGCAATCACACAGGTTTACACACTTCAGTCCCCTTCCACCTTTCATTTATTTGTCACAATGATTTAGTAGAAGGGATAGGAAGGACTCTTAAGTCGGTAAGGAAATAAATATCTACATCCCCCTTTTTTGGCGATCACAGTGGGACTCCTAGTGCCCATCGTGTTAGTGATTTGCTGACCCATCTGTTTGCATGGTTAGTTCCCAGTTTCATGAGTTGTTTCAGGTTGTTGGCTGGTTTCCTGGTTTCAAGGTTTCTGGCGGTTGTGCGATTTCGACAGAGCCGTTCATCGTTATGAGCGGTGAGGAATCAACCGTTCTTCTCTGCTTACAGTGATAATTATTCTGTGAGCCTGCTGCATTCAGCGGTCTACCTTTGCCCGTCCAACTCTTCATACGGCTAGATCCCAGCCGCCCATCCTACTGGCTCAGGTACGTCTCTATTTTTGCACTGTTGGTTTTACTGGCGTTATGCGGTTGATACAAGTCCGTCCGAGATTGTGAACGGTCTGTCGATAGACCATTCATCGAGATAAGCCCCCGTTTTAACATTCTGTGTTTTTTGTGTTATTACTCCCTACTGTTGAACGGCCCTCGGAGGACCGCTTATCTCCCTAAACGGTCGCCTATAGACCATCCTTGTCGTGCTACAGTGCACCCGAGCCTCATTTTGATTGCCATGCTATATTATCTTCGTGATATTTGGTGCTGATCATTGATCTCCCCCTGCTGTCATTACATGTGTGCATCATTGCTAGTCATCCTTGTTGTTCATATTTGTTCATTGATTGTTAGTTTCTAGGCTAGACTCTTTACATGCACTCCTGTGCGCATAGGATTTATGCATATTTATCATCTGTAGTTGCATTCCTATCGAGGTAGGGTTTCCTCTCGTCTCTATACTCCTTGGAGCCGACTAGGTGACCTTACTGAGGACCTCCGTAAGCCCCCGTGAGCCGTGGATTCCCACACGGACGCCGGGCAGGTTGTACCATACCATCCCTCAGTCTAGGGTTTTGCATCCGCAAAAGGGAGAGTCCCTTAGAGTCACCCAGTTTCCAATTCTTACCCTGGTTAGGTACCTTGTGGTTGAGTGAATTCATATACTAATTAACCCACTAAGGGCCTAAAAAGGAGCTTACAAAATTTTCATGCATCATTCATAACTTGGGTGTTTAATTGGTTGATTCTTCTCTCATCTCTTCCTTCCATTGTGTGTTGCCTCCATATCATTTTGTTAATTAGACCCATAGACTGGTTCATCTTTGCGTCCCTCCATTTAGTTGTATTTGTCCTAGGTTCGTTTCCATCCTTGTATTCCTTTGAAATTCATTGTATAAAGTCTCCATTTCCCCCATGGAGCATTTTTCTCCTGTGTCTTATCCCTCATCTTCCCTGTCTTCTTACCCCCGCGTGGATTCCTCTTCCCACGCGGGCCCAACGCCAGCTTGATGAATTGCAACGCCGAATTAATCCCCAAACTTCTTTGGATGTCCCGTTTGCCTTTCAAGGTCTTCAGTTTCCACCACGTTCACAAATTCTGGCTTACCATCGCTATGGTGGAGACGTGCATTTGAAGGAGTTCTTGTATGAGTCGGCCCAGTTCCGGTATGACAAACGTTTAATGGCTTATCTGTTTGGTCTGTCATTAGAGGGTCCAGCTCGAGATTGGTTCTTTTCATTGTCGCGAGAGCAAGTAGTGATATTTCAAGCCGTCCAAGCAAGATTTATTCAGTAGTACCAGGACCAGGTTGGGACCAAGTACTCCGTGGTAGATCTGGCCCAAGAGAAGATGAAGCCCGACGAGGAATTCTCGACCTTTGCCGACCGCTAGCGTCGCCTAGCCGTGCATGTTCCGAGGCATATTCCGGAGGGTGAGCAGATTAAAATAGTTATTTCTAATACAACGCCCGAGCTTAGATGCATCTTAGCTCTGAACGATATCACTTCATGGCAACGACTGTACAGCCGAGCCCATTAGCCAACAACTCCTCATCTCCCTTGACCACGAGTCTCCTCCACCTTCGCCTTCCACATGCACTTTCCCTCCGCCATCCCCCACGAGTCAGCACTCTACTACATATCCCTCCACGAGTCGACCTTCCGCTCCCACTTACCCATATACCTCCACATGTCGCTCCACTACATCCTCCTTCACAAGTCAGCCCTCCGCTGTTTTATTTCCCCACACCTCTCCACTTCCGGTCAAGAAAACGTCACATCCCGAGCTGGTGGATGCCGTCCATTATATTCCCTTTCGTTCCATGCCTCCACATCATTCACTTACTAGCCCTCTGCCTTCACCTACACAATTCCCCTTACCTACGCAACCTCCACTACCATCCCCACTACCTTCTCATACCCCTCGGCACCCACCTTGCCCAAAGCGGGCTCTTCATCCTCCGTTTCCAGAATCCTTTACATACATTTTCAGGGTTTTGATGGCCACCCATGCGTTGCAACTCCCTCTGGTTATGCCTCGCCAACCTGTGGTCGGGAATTTGCTCCATTTCTGTGAGTTTCATCGTCAATAGGGGCATTTGATTGAGGATGGCCCCGAGTTCCGGGAACTTGTTTACAGCTTGGAAGATAAGAGGATTATTGATTGGACTGTCATACATCATGTTATTTGGGACCTCCGCAAACATCAGCAGCATCGGCAAACGCCACCCAGGCAACCGTCTCCGCTTGAAGACCAGGGGCATCCCTGTGATTCTTCAATTAATGAAGCATCCTCTTCGTCTTCTACTTCGCCTACCTTATTACCTTCCCCTACCATCGCTCCTATCCCCTCTCCTTCACCTACCCAAACCTCTGCTTAGGCAAATACCCCTCTTTCACCCTCTACTTCCATCACCCCTCTTGCTCCCAAGGCCGCTCGATGTGTCATAACGATATGCTGAAGAGCGCCGCCACCTGCCGCTCCCTCCGTTTCACCGTCACCTTCACCTCCTTCTCCTTCGCCTTCACCCACTCCACCATTACTTTCACCCTTACCCTCATCGCCACCTCCATTATCCCCATTGCCGTCACCATCACCATCATTACCTCCCCTCATAATGATCCCTACTCCGTCACCTTCACAACCATCCCCGCTACCGATGCCACTCCATCCGCCGTCATCATCCGAACCTGAGCAAGTGACCCCTACGCCCATGTCTTCGAGATTGACCAGGGGCATTCTGCATTTTCTGTCTCATCTCCCTCGGC
The DNA here is from genome assembly GCA_022559845.1 of Amorphophallus konjac. Lineage (NCBI taxonomy): Eukaryota > Viridiplantae > Streptophyta > Magnoliopsida > Alismatales > Araceae > Amorphophallus > Amorphophallus konjac. The sequence goes on from CM040129.1 coordinate 14,842,605, forward strand.
TTATTGGTGAGGCGGCCACATCAACGCCGCACGTCACCCTTCCTCGGTTCCGTCCTGCACTTCTGACAAGGGAGTTATACTTCCTGCTTGATTACCGAATGGAGATGTCTAATCTCAAGCTATTGCTGCCAAGCAACAAAACTCCACTACTTTATGATGTTCGTCCTGAGGAGTTATCTGTTCAAGAATGTCCATCTATGGTTAGCACTGCATGTCTAGGGGCAACCTCCCCAATAAAGCAGCATGTTCATAGTCGGGCTAGGCCATCTGCCAGGTGGGCCGGTTATCTAAGAAGACACAACAGATTGAGAAGGCCGAAGACCCGAATCCACGCCAGGCAGGTCCGTTACCAGATAATTTCCACCAAGAAGAGGCAGCGACATAAGTTCAAGGGCCGTCAGTTGTGCACTCGGGGGTCCACTTCCTCCTCTCCTTCTTCCGTCCATTCATCTTTTCTTCTGCTCAGTTCCTATCCTTGGGTGGTGTACCTTCCGCCACCTGACCATGTTCCTACCACCTTCTCCTACCCTCACCATTCTAGGTCTCAGCCTATGTCCTCCTCTTCCCCTGATCCAGGGGCCTCTTATAGTTTTCCTCCCCGGGTACGTCCGGGTTCCACTTCTCATCCTTTTCCTCCGACCCTGTTGGGGGTTCCTCATGCTCGTTCCCCAACCTTGTCAGGTAGTTTTTCTAATCCTTACCCGACTTTGTCGGGCGACCGTCACATTCTCACCCCGACTTGGTCGGGTGGTTTCCATTTCCTTTCCCCGACTTCGTCGGGCGATCATGTCACTTCTTCCCCGCCCCTGGCGGATGAGTTTCATTCTCCTTCTCTGATTTTATCGGATGATTCTTATTCCCATCTTTCTATTCTTTCTGTCTCACCCTTTCGGGGTCATTACCCTTTTTCTTACTGTTTTCGAGGCTTTAGTCCGCCTTGATCCCAACTAATCTTTACTTATTATGTATCTGGTTCCTAGTTATCAGGGTCTCTGTGTCTTAACGAGGGAGTTCTAGCCCTCGTCTCTCTTCCTTTTATTCTTCTTCGTCCAGTTTGGTGTCCGCCGCTCCTCCGTGTAGAGGAATTTTCAAGCCTTGCTATCCTCTCCATTTCATCATGTCAAGCAAGGAATACAAAGCTCGTGATGTACGAAGCTCGATGATCAAGATCGCGTCAGGATGCTTATGCAAGGTATTGTTATTTTGTGCAAGAAATATGTTGTCATTGCTAATATTGCTATTTATTCCTGCACGTGTTTATAATTCTATTTCTCAACTTGGTTAAGTGGCTTTTAAAATTTTGCTTAGTTAGCTTAGTTTTAAAAAAAAATAAAAAAATGAGTTCGCTTCTGCAGCATCTTAGGCTGGTGATAGCTCCGCGCTGGGAGTTTAGTTTCTTTCCCCGATTGTTAAGGGCGACCTTTGAGTATGGATTTTTCACACACTACACGGCGAGCCATAGCTGATCTCTCTAAGGCACATTGTTGCTGCTTTGGCCATACTTTGGGTATGCACGAAGGCCTTTTCTTTTCTCTGTTCGGCCAAGTGTAGGGGCAAGAGGATTGATGGATAAGATGACTAACCTAGGCGCTCCCTAATACGAGAGAGATCTCAAATAGGGGCAGTCTTGACCCTCAAAAGTGAGCTTTCATGCTATATCTGGCCAATAAGGGCTACCAAAATGAGAAAATGAATCAATAAAAAATTATGAATCAAAGGCATGGCAAGAGTTGCAGTACAGTTCCCCGCGGGACGTCATGAGCCCGGTCGCATGCGTGCCTGATAAATATGGGTCTAAAAATCAAAGACACAAAGCCCCGGCGTAACATGCTATCTCTTTGAGGGGTAGTGCCCTGGAAGGAATTCGAGCATTGATATCTCCCATCCTGCACAAACCTTGTCTCCAATTTTTCTTCTGCTTCCCCCTCTTAGGTTGGGTTGTATCCCGGGTGTGACCTTAGTAGGGGCACCATTCTTTAGAGACAGTTGGTTGTGGTAAGCCACCCTCATGTGCACGCCCTGCTTAAGGGAAGCCTTTAATAAAAGGGGTAGGAACGATGGTCCCTGGCCAATAGTTTGAGCCCGTCTTTAGGTGCTGTGGATTGCTATGTCGAAATCTAAAAAAAAAGTAAATATTACCAAAAGTCTAAAAAATCAAATACTTGAAAAAATCTAAAAAAATCAAATATTGTCAAAAATCCAAAAAAATCAAATACTTCAAAAAAAATCATATATTTCAAAATCATAAAAAATCAAATACTTCAAAAAATCTAGAAAAATAAAATACTATTGAAAATCTAAAAAATTACAAAAAAAACAAAAAAATCTAAAAAATGTGTCTTTTTCATGCATTTGCATTTGTTTTAAGGACAGATACGTAATTTGTTTGCTAAGTGTGCAGGTTGCAAGTACTCAGACATTCCTTGCTATATCTTTTTGCTCTGCCTCCTGTCCACATTTTTGATCTGTTCTTTCCTTCAATCTTATCTCTCGATCTGTTCTGAAGCTTTAGTCCTTCTCAGCTTTTAATAATCATATTCCTATGAGAGAGCTTTGCCTCACGATTATGAACCTGGCGGTTCTGCTTCATTCTGATCTTGGGTTTTGATTGAAGGACGTATTTTGTCATGTCTTTTATGTTGGGTTCGGTGCAAGTATTCAGAGGGGGGGTGAATGAATATAGCCTATAAAAACTTTCACCCAGTAAAGATTTCGCTCAATTAAAATCTAATGCTCACAAAAAAAAACTAGTTCGCAAACTGCACAACCTTGAAGGCTAATGGGCAGTTGCGGAACTGAAACAAACACACAGTGAGATCACTAGAGTGCTAACAGGACAAATTTAGCCAAACAGAAAACTAATTAACTCTTCTGCTCAACCAGAAGCCAAACACATGGAGCGCCCCTATGCATTCATCTAGCGGAAGCAAACCATAAGCAATCAAACCACAATGCAAGAGGGGTTTTTAGGTGGTTCGGTCCTGCAGACCTACATCAACCCCACACTCAAATCGAGTGTGGATTCCGCTGACTCACAGCTTGAACAGCTAGGCATCACAGCTTGCCTTACAACCGCTGGGCAACACAGCTTGCCGTCCGAGGAATCCTCCTCGCCCCGCTGAGCAACACAGCTTGCTGTCCAGTGGACTCCTCCACTGCAAACTGCTGGATAATACAACTTAGCAGTCCAGAGGCAGCACCTCTGCAATCTGCTGACTAACAGCTTGACAAAGGAAGTTCAAAAGAAAACAAAAGATGGGAGTAAACAGCATCGGAAAGCTGTAAGCACTAAGCAAAGAATATGGCTCTTAAAGAGCTGACTGGAGTGGATCTGATCCAACTTCCAGCAAGAATAGATCTCCCTCGATCTCACTCTCTTTCTTCACTCTCTCTCTTCTCAACTCCTTCACGTCTGCTTCTCTCCTCTTTTCTTTCTCTTCACACTCTGCTCGAGCTCTGTATCTCTCACTTTTTCTCTTCTGCTTCTTCTCTCTTTCTTTTCTTCTTCTTCTGCTGGATCGTGGAAGCTCTCTCTCCTTTTTCTCTTATTCTTCTCTCAGCTTCTGCTCCCTGGCTTCGATCACGATCGACCTCCATCTGAAGACGAAGGCTCTATTATATACCAGCAGCAGCAGCAGCAGGGCGCGTGTGGCTTCCACAGTTCCCGTCCTAAGAATTCGGACCACGTGGCAGCATCAGCAGGCTGTCAGTACACGTGTCCTCATCTGGGCACTCTCCTTATCCTCGGATCACGTGCCCAGCACCAATACGCTCAGCAACTGGAGTTAAATGGCGTCAACCCACTTGCTCTAAGGAGTTGACGCAGCCTTCAGAGATACTTTATCAGCAAAGCTCAAGTCTGCTGCGTTGACGCTTCCAACCCGCAGCGTTGACGCATCAGAGTAATCCAGTAAGCTTCTTTCTTGATTGATTGAACTACAGCATCCACGCCACTTGATCAAGGCGTTGACGCATTGGTGTCCAGTGATCAATGTCTTCAGTACATAAGCGTGCTGCGTCGACGCTACTAGCCCATAGCGTTGACGCAGTGGTGTTCCAGCAGCTAATACATTAGCTTGTTTGCTTGCTGTGTGGACGCTACCAGGCCGTGGCGTTGACGCACTGCAGTATTCCAGTGAGCTGTGGACTCTGCCTCATTAACTACTGCGTCGACGCTACTGTAGCTTGGAGTTGACGCAGCCAGGTGAAGCTCTGAAATCCTCTTCAACTGAAGCGTGGACGCATTGAACTCCCAGCGTCGACCCTGTTCTTCATTGGTGTCATCATCTGAAGACAGTGTATAGACTTTAGAACTGGTGCACGATGTACATACTTCATGATACTCGTCCAATGTATATACTTAGCTGAACAAGACACACAATGTATAGACTTGCACCCATGAACAAATGCAATGTATAGACTCTTCAATCGACAGGCAGAACAATGTATATACTTGCTCAACCTGAATCAATGTCTAGACTTCAGCTCAAGGCCAGTGTATAGACTTCAAGCTTCAGAAACGAATGTACAGACTTCACTTAAGAAACGTATGGAAAGACCCCAGTGTATAGACTTTGCCTTGAACGAAAGTCAGTGATGAGTGTATAGACTTTCACGATGTGTAGACTTGGATACGTGAAAGCTACAGTGAAGGAATGTATATACTTGACCAAAGCAAGGGCAAATCGAGTGTACAGACTCTGAGGTTCAAAGCCAACGGCTGTACAGACTTAGAATATTAAGACTGATGTACAGACTTCATGCGTTGACGTTGTACACTTGAGAATGCTCACAGCGTTGACGCAGCGTGAGACGTAGGCTGTACAGACTTAGCATATGAAGACTGATGCATGAACAGTAATGCTTAGACTTGCATGAGACGCTCGGATGTATAGACATGGAGACTTAGCCTATGCATAAGACGCTAAGTGAGATGGTCTAATGTATGGACTTAGTCTTCACAGCGAATGCAGGCAGTGTACACGCTTGTGTCCACTTGAGACGCTGAAGGAGACGGTCCAATGTATGGACTTCAACTCATGCGACCAAAGCATCAATGCAATGTGCAGACTTCGCCTGAGACAATGCATGAGACGGACGATGTATAGACTTCAGCAACAATGCATGAATGTATAGACTTGTGTTCTCAACGAAACACAACCACAACACAATGTATAGACTATGCTGAGTGTCTAGACATGTGAGATGCATAGAACACACATGAGGCTGTATAGACATGGAAACCAATGCACACGGCTGACAGACATGAAGTGAACTTGAATGAACATGATGTATAGACTTTGGACTCCAAGGGCAATGTATGGACTTTCATATGAAAGGCTGTATAGGCTTGAGCACAGAAGCTCTGTACATACTTGATCAAACAAGGTCCAGTGTATAGACTTGGTGGACTGACTCCAATGTACAGACTTGCACAAGCGAGCTACAGTGACAGCGTTTAGACTTCACGCTGTACAGACTTTCCAAAGATGCAGACTCTGTATAGGCTAGTGAGTTGACGCAATGATCCCATTCGTCAACGCATCATGCAATACGCATGCAAACTCATGAATACAATGCTGTATATCAGACACAGTCTTATGCAATCATATCAGCAGCCATATTCAAAACACAATATCATAATGCACTGACTATGTTGCAATCATCAAAACAAATCAGCATGCTATCATCAAAACGCAATAACATTTTCTTCATCAAAATACAATATCAAATGCACTCACTGTCTTGCTATCATCAAAACCAAAATAGCATTGCTATCATAAAAGGCAACATAGCACATGCTTGTGCCAAAGAGGCACAACATTTTATCCCGCCGTATCCTTGTCACGTGTTTATGTCCCACCGTGTTGTCCCACACATGTTGTTTTATCCCTCACTACATGACTTGCATATGTTGATAGTCATCCCTCTATGTTCCATGTGTTGTCCCAGCCGTATGGTCATCCGTCATGTTCTTGTACCAACCGTGTGTTGTCCCACCGCGTTGTTGTCTTGTCACACCGTGTTCATGCATGCATGTTGTTTGTTCATGCCATTGCGTATGTGCTCGTTTGCCTTCGGTATGTTACGTTGCATTGTCTCTCATTTCATTTGATCGTTATGTTATGTCATGTTGTTTGTCATTCAGTTGATCGTTATAATTCTACGCTATGTTTATACTTACTTGTTTATCATGTTTGTCTTATACATGAAAGCCCATAAAAATCAAAAAATCTAAAAAATGTTGTTTCGCCTACACAGGTAAGTCAGGTATGGCTTTCTATCCCTACTCATTGTTGTATTACTATATGGTATATATATTATTATATTATCTCGAGAACCAGCTGGTTACTCGTGTGTTACAGGATCTGATGTTCCCCTTTAACAAAAACGATGATGATCCAGGTTCATGTGTTTAATCTCCAGATAGGCCGTTAAGTTGAGAAAGCCCGGGGAGGATGGTTCAATCCTGCACGCCGTGGTTGTAGGTGGTGTCTTGACCTTGATTCTCCCAGCCTAGCAATATTATTCTCGAGTATTTTCTATTTTATTCTTTCTTCGCATTTGTTTTAATGATTTCTTTTAGCCTAGCATGCATCATACGCATCTTTTTGAGCATTTCATGACCCATAGTTTGTCTGAAAATGTCCAACCAGTGATGGATAGCTGTGCGTTCAGTGTTTGAGTAAGAGGAACAATTCCACTCTGAGTTGGAAGGTTCTCTCTGGTTTATTCACTTGGTTTGGTTGATTAAGAGGTCCCCGTCTGGAGTTTAAGTCTGTTTCTTTACTTTCCGCTGCTTGTTCCGGTCTCCTCATGGGTCCGAGGGGTTGTGTCCCCCATGAGGTTGATCGTGTGTTTCCATTTAGTTCGTTAGTTCCTCTAGACAGTGTCGTTTTGCTCTAATCATCCCTTGTGTTTGGTTCATAATTTTTCGAAAGATTCCTATCGCTCGTCGGCAAAATGGGTGTCGTTTTATCTTAACGCCCCCTTTTCAGTCCACTCCGCTTTGTTTCTGCTTCATCTCCATGTTCCATTTCGCTTCCGCTTCACTTTCGCTCGCTCCCCTGCAAAGATGACGTTAAGGAGGGGCATCTGTTGACACCCGTTTTTTGCCGACAAGTTAAGTTCTTCCTCTTATCGCTATTTTTGATGCCTCGAGTTGTCCATTACTCGTTGGGCTATTTTTAGCCAACATCTTTGGGCTTATTTTATGGATAGCCTCCCTCCCTGGCTAGGTCTGCTTCAATTCAGAGTTTAATGGGTCTTGATTTTGGTTAGTTAAGCATTTTCATTAATTTCAAGTGTCCAGCGACATGTACGGTCAACCATTGGCCGCACAACTTTGAGCGGTCGCTTATGGGCTGTCCAAATATTTATGGGATATTCTGGTTAACTTTCTGATTTATCACTGACACGTTTACATACGGCCTTCGATTAGCCGTTCAATCTAATGGGCGGGCTAATAGTAGCCGTTCTACCTCCAGAGTCCTGAAGCTCGATTGGTTCTCAGATAATTATCTAATTATCCATTCATCACCGACAAGGATAAAACGGTTGACGCTTGGCCGCTCTTATTCTTGGACGGTCGTTAATTAGCCGTTGATCTGTGAGAGTCCAATGGCGAGGTTTTCGGTTGGTTGGTAGATAAATTGACTTATATTTCTTTTATATTTGAATTTCCACCGACAGGGATAGAAGGTTTATATATAGCCGCTCAACCTGATGAAGCGGTCTATCGTATGACCGTGTAACTGCCCGCATCCTGAAGATTTAAGATATTTTTCTCTCTCCGTTCGTGGATTTATCCCCAACTTCCTCCAACCATTTCTCCACGAATATTGAGTCAATTTTGGTGATGTTCCTTCTGATTGAAAGATAATTCAATTATCTTCAACTTTTCTTTCATTATCTCGACCTAAAAACGCATAGAAACCCCAAATTCGAGCTAAGACTCTAGGTGCTCTATAAATAGACCCTGAGGCCCAACTTTGGAAAGGGGGGATTTTTGGTCGACGGCAAAGCCCTGCTAAATCTTTGAGCAACCTAGCACTAGGGAGGGAGGCCTTCTACGTCCATACAGGCCTCCGATTCAGGGAGTAGTTGTCCTTTGAGTCATTAATACATTTAGTTTCGTCGTTCTCTCTTATTTGCATGCATCACTTTCTCCATGTTTCCTCCACGTTTTTTCTTCATTATCATGCATCATTCACACATCCTCCTATGTTTTTTGACGCCCCGAGGGGTTTAAAAATCCCCAGGTATCCCCCATTTCATTTAGTCATGTTCATTTCCGTCCGTTTGAGCATTTACTACACTTTCTAGTTCTAACTTGGATTTTCCTTTGTGTTATACACGTGGTTTTGCAAGTCAGCAACACACTAACGCGAGGCCCATCCTTTCCGGCCGACCGGAAAGGGTGGAGGTTGGACCTTTGCAACTCACGGCATGGCAGTCTTAGGCGGCTCCCAACTGTCCGTTCACGAAGATGGGCGGTGGCTTCTGGACCTTTCTTCGTCATCATGCGATTGTGTTGAAGTCGTTCATCTGCCAGTCGTTCTCCATCCCGCGTTCCTCTTCAGCCCCTGTAGACGGTCTGTCGTACGGCTGCTCATCTCTACATGCGTTTCCTCTTGAGCCGCCCATCTTCGCAGGGCTGGACCTAAGGCGAGTACCTCTCCCTCTTTCCAAGGTACGGCGTGTTCATCACGTTCGGCGTCTTGGTGGCGATCACACAGGTTTACATACTTCTGTCCCCATCTACCTTTCATTTATTTTTCACATTGATTTAGTAGAAGGGATAGGAAGGACTTTTAAGTCGATAAGGAAACAAATGTCTACAATTCGTCTGTCAAATATGCATGATTTTGAGTTCAAATATCTTGTTTTTTGTGAACATGCCATCTAAATCGCCCACTGGGTAGGTAATTATTAGGGAACAATGAATAATATTATAAGGTTCTTCTTTTGATCTAATGTGATTTCCTCTTGCAATTGATCTTACCATCCCCTTGTTCTGTCAGTGCAACAACATGATTGTGAGCGACATCACGCGGAATGCCGGAGGCGAGCGGAGCGCGCGGGCTCATTTTGCTGCGACACAGAAAAAGAGAGAAGAAGAGAAACCACCACGGGAGATTGCTCCGGCGGGGTGTGCAGAATAGGTACAACGTAGCAAGATATGGGGATTAAATGGCCATAGCGGGAAATGACTCTCCGCGACCTCGGGGGATGAGAATAATGTAGAATTTAAACGACAGTAATTTAAACGACCATTGCGGGAAGTGACTCGCCGCGGCCTCGAGATTATGAGAAGATATGAGAATAACACATAATATAAATGACAGAAATTTAAACGGCCATTGCGGGAAGTGACTCATCGCGGCCTCGAAAATATGAGCAGATATGAGAGTAACACAAGATATAAGTAGCAGAGATTTAAACGGCCATTCCGGGAAGTGACTTGCCACGGCCTCGAGAATATGAGCAGATATGAGAATAACACAAGATATAAGTATCAAAAATTTAAATGGCCATTGCGAGAAGTGACTCGCCGCAGCCTCGAGAATATGAGCAGATATGAGAATAACACAAGATATAAGTAGCATAAATTTAAACGGCCATTGCGGGAAGTGACTCGCCGCGGCCTCGAGGATATGATGTGATCGCCAGGGGCCGGAGACCCCAAAATAAGAAGAGTGATCGTGCCTACCTCACGAGCAAGAAATGGCGGGTTACTTCTTCCTCTCCCTTCGGCCAGCCGATGGAGAGGACTTTCCTTGGTTACTCTTGCAAAAGAGAAAACAAACAGATAACAAGTGAATCAGAAAGATGGCAGTGTAGTATTAGTCTCTTGTGATGAAGAATGATGAAATCACGGCAAGACACACACCTGGCTGGTGTTGTTTTTAAACCCCTCTCAGACACGAGTAGGAGGAAAATGCTATGATGAATGGGGGATCGTGCAAACGTGCATAAAAACGGATCTCTCTTATGAAAGGAAATGACAGATGACGGGATGATGCATGCGACAGAAATGACAAAAAAGAAGGGGAGAGAATGGCCTATTGAAGATGTTGATGGCGGGATCCGGCAGAACTTCGGCAGCGTAGGGACGACGTGAAAGCAGAATGGATGGAGTTAGCCTTCCTCTCGCGAGCGCGGGCACCCGGGAAGTCGGCAGAACCTCTCCATGCAAAAACCCACGGGTTAGGAATGGGATCCGACAGAGTCTCTCCTTCCTCTGTCAGATCTGAAGCCCCCTCCCTTCGATGGAGGGGGTCCTCTATTTATAAAGGACAATTTGATTGAGGCGTCCATGGACCTAGACGCCTCAGTATTGAGGCGTCCAGGACCCTGGACGCCTCACTAATATTTTTTTATTTTTTTAATTTTTAAATTTTTTTAAATTATTGAGGCGTCCGGGACCCCGGACGCTCCCATCCTCGCCTACCGAATCGCCGTCGGACGCCGTCGATAGTGGAGAAAGCGCGTGGTTTTGGCGCATACCCGTGACTCTCGAAGGGCGCGTCTGGTCGGCAAGACGTCTTTATGATTGGATTTATTCGAAACGTTAAATTAAACGACTGGAGCGGCACCGCGTGTGCGTTGCACGAGACTTCTAAAGAAGGCATCCATGGTCCTTGACACGTCAAAGTGAGACGTCTAACCAGCTTGACACGTCAAAGACTTCTCATGAAAAAAAATTCAAAAAATGTAAAAAAATTCAAAAAAATAGGAAATCACCAAAGTAATTAAAAATGTGAAGGTAACCTTGGGGTATCATAGTGTAATAGGAGATTTACTCACGGTAATGTCAAAACGGCGTGTCTACCGCTGTCCCGCCTTGGCGTCTGTTTTGCAATGGAGTGGCACGTAGTGGAGTGGCATAGAAATGGAATGAAATTGAGTGGGAGCGGACTGAAAAGTAGATGCTAAGGTGTGATGAGACACATTCTGAACATTACGGTTTGGAATGTTTTTAGAGTTTCAATGAGGCGACCTTGAAGAAGATTTTCTGAATTCAGGAATTGCTTGGACGGAAATCAAACAAGGAAGGGGAAGATGTACTCTCAGGCACAAATAGAAAAAGCTACCAACTTCTCTGTGTGGAAGCACTTGGGTCATAAACCTGTAGGTTTCACCTTTGGGGAGCGGTTACCAACCAATGTGGAAGTGATGTGGCCAAGGTGGGTCAAATAGAGTAAAAGTAAAGGAATATTTGAGGATCAGTCCAAACAAGGGTCTCTTTCGGAAGAACAGCCGAGGGCTGTCTCGAGGAAACTCGGTATTTCATTCGGAAAGGAATATCTCATATTATAAGACTTAAGCACGGAGGCCTTCACAATCGAATTACCTTGAATGATCTTCCGCAATGGAATCAAAGTCCTACATGAATGCATGCTGGGTTTAAAGGAAAACTTAAAACAAACTAAAATAGAAAATAGCCAAGGATTATATTGTCAAGTTGTTAAGAATGGGTCAGGATACCGATCAGGTGAGCTGATACTGAGTCGGGGCCCATTTATCCACGCACCAGCTTACTGAATGGAACCATCATCCCCACGCTTTCACAACTTAACGGCATATCCGTACAACTTAAATTCCTCTGAAATCATCATTGTTTTTTTTTTATGGGGAACTCAAATTCCAGAGTCATCCAGGTCCCACGGTCCTTGATGTGCTCTAGTAGCGTAACTATCATATAATATAATGCATGACATGGTAGGACCAGTCACCGAATGATGACGGTACAAGACGGGACAGTGGTGTCCATTAGTGAAACATGCACTGAACAACATCATTAAAAGTAGCAGAATTGCACCACAGCACAAGGGGGGTCAAGATAAAATATCTTTTGCTAAAGTCAACAACGACGACTCATCATTGATGTGACGCATTTTAGCTTTTACACCCTTCCCTTCCTATAAGTACCCCCCCTTGCCAAGTTCAGCCAAATGCACCAAGGAGAGCCTTGAAACTTGAGGGGAGGAGGAGAAGAATCTTGGTTCTTTCAGGATGGAAGGCGAGTCTTCCCGCCCTATGAAGAGGAGCAGGCCTAGCAGCGAATTCAGGCGGCTCTCCGGCCTCGAAGGACACCTGAGTGAGATGATCCAGTGGCATATGGTGAATTGATTCATTTCAAATTTCTTGTACAACCTTTCTTTCACGTCCTTCCTCCCTTGTTTTTCTTTTTCTTTTCCAGCCGTACCCTCTCTTCCCAGGCCCGAGGAAGTTCTCCAAACTACCGTGGCTTTCGAAGCTGACTTCCAACATCTCCATCGGCATGAGGGCCATAATTTCGAGGTGGCATCTTCAGGGGCTCCTGGTTCACGCCAAGCATTACGAAAAGATTCACATGGACTGGGCGGCTATGGGTGCGCTGGTGGAGATCTGGCATCCGCAGACTCACACTTTCATTTTCCCACTTCGAGGCGACCATCCTTCTTGAGAGGTGGAACTCCTGCTTGGGTTGAAAAGATTCAAAAGGGATGGCAAGATAAAGATCATGCCGATACTGAAGAGGGTGACTTCCGAGGACGTCCTTGGAAGCTTCATGCCGTCTGGTGCCGTTAGAAACGTCCAGACTCAGAAGGGAATTAACCTGCAAAAGCTCGCGAATGGGTCATGGATGCCCTGAGAGGATTGCCAGATGATGATCGTTTGGAAGAATCATGAAGGGATTCACAATCTGTTTGGCGGGTGCTCTCTTATTCCCTTATACCGACAACATAGTGGAGGAAGATCAGCTGAGCGCTATCTGCGGAATTTGGAATGGCAAAAGGGTGGGACCTACCGTTCTTGCTTACCTTTACAGTGGCCTTACTGCTTCCAGCATGGGTAAGCCTCCTTTTGGTTGCGCACTTCTTCTGAATTGCTGGGTTGATTTACATTTCAAATTTGATCACCGTGAGGGGATGCCAACTGTCTCGAAGATCTTTCAACAAAGCCCCCTTTACCACATAGCCGATGTGTTAGGCTTTGGTGGTAATATAGTGAACCGCGTTCCGTGGCTGAGGAAACGTGAAGACTGGAGGTCTCACTTCAGAACTATGACGCAAAGCTTCTTCACTTGTGCACCGGCATGTCTACTCTCGCGCGAACTCCTCACGAGGTCTTCCCCCAAAGCTGAACTCCAACTCATTGGCATGATTGAATTTGTTCTTTACAACGTGCATCGGTGCTGCATTAAAATCGGCCTTTCCCGCCATTCGTTCCCACCGTTATCTGGCGTCGCTCCTCTAAGGAAGAGAGAGTTGGGCGCGGAAGGAGATGCAAAGGAAGTGAAGGCCATCAAAGTGTCGTGGAAGACGAGCATTCGAGGAAATCATTAGTGCATGTAGAGGAAGAACGCGAGCTGTGGAGGGCTTATGTAACCAAACTGGGGAAGTTAAGGCCTGAAGTGCCTAAACCCCTAATGTAACTCATCCTGTTATTTTAAAAGAATAAATGCGAAGTTAAATGTTTTTGAATCATTGTTCCCCTTGTTTTATATATATATATATATATATTTTTTTTTTTTTTTTATGGACGTGTCCAGCCTCCTGGACGCTCCAAATTTTTCTTTTTTCTTTTTTCTTTTTTTTTATGAACGCGTCCAGGCTCCTGGACGCTCCAAAATTTTTTCTTTTTTTTATGGACACGTCCAGGCTCCTGGACGCTCCAAAATGTTTTCTTTTCTTTTCTTTTTTTTATGGAAGCGTCCAGGCTCCTGGACGCTCCAAAAAATTTTCTTTTTTTATGGACGCGTCCAGGCGCCTAGACGTTCCAAAAATTTTTCTTTTTTTAATGGACGCGTCCAGGCGCCTGGACGCTCCAAATTTTTGAATTTGGGGGATAAAAGGCCGCCCACGCGACCTTTTCTCTTTCCCATTGAAACAAATGAACCTCCTCCCCCTCAGACTTCTCATCTCTCCCCATTCGATCTATTCTCGGTCCTAATGGAGCACGGGGGCCCAAGCCAGGGTGGAGAGAAGCGGAAACGAGTTGCTCGTCGTCCGAGGAGGTCCCGGGATCGTGCGGAGGAGGCCGCCGTGGAGGAGGAGGCCGCCGTGGAAGAGGAGGCGCTTCCCTTGGCCGTGGAAGGCCTCGAGGGGCCCGGTGGAGTAGGAGAGGAAGAGCATGACCCAGTAAGCCGCCTAGAAATCCCTCTTGTTGCTTTATTTCGTGATTTTCTGCGAGAAATGGAACGAGAGACAGTGTGTTGATGATGTTGGTCGTGAAACAATTGGGGCGTCCAATTCAGTGGACGCCTTAATATAGTTTTTATTTTTTTAATTACAAAAAAAATTCAGAAATTATTAAACGCGTCAAAATTCTTAGACACCTCCATTATATAAATAATTTAAAAAAAATATTAACGCGTCTCTATATATATATATATATATATATATATATATTAAGGCGTCCAACCCCCTTGACGCTTCCATGATTATTTTTTTATTTTTTTATTTTATTTTTTAAAAAATTAGAAATAATAATTAGAAAAATGCAGAAATTAGTAAGGCGTCAATATGACTTGACGCGTCATTTTTTAAAAAAATATTTAAGAAAATAATAATAATAAAAAAGAATTATGAATGCGTCTAAGGAGTTGGACGCGTCATTTTTTTATTTTATTTTTTTATATTTTTTAATATATATATATATACATTGTGTTGTTCATTATTGTGGCCCTGATGTAATTTCTTTTATTTTTGTGGTGTGCAGGGTGTGATGAGGAGCCGGATCAGCTGGTTCTTGGTGGTGGCGGCGTACCGAGGGCTGCCGGACTTCCAGAGGGCCCGAGTGGACGCCATAGGGTTCAGGGAATCTTGCGGATTGAGCCCTTCCGGCTCGACTTGCCCCTCGTCCAGGCGTTGAGGGAGCGATGGCAAGCGCCGAGTCGAGCGTTCCTGATGCCCTGGGGGCATATGGTGCCGATGCTGGGGGACGTAGTCCGGATCACCGGACTACGGGTGGACGGGGAGGCTGTCAGTGGGGTCACCTACCCCGACTACAGAGAGAGAGCCCTGGAGCTGTTAGGGCAGGAGACGAGCGCGACTAATAGAGACAGCAAGACAGTCGACAAGGGTAGACATCATGGAGGTGCTCGGATTCGTGGACTCGCACCAGCACGTCAGTGAGAGCGGAGCAGAGTTCCTAGCACGGCTAGAGGAGGCAGCTCGGCGGGCTTTTAGCCAGGACGCGGGCGACCGAGAGCGGGCGGACCTGGACCTTCGGAGCTTCCTCTTCTTCCTACTGGGCTGCCTTTTGCTGGGGACGAAGGGGGACGACATCCACTGTCGTTTCCTTGGGATCCTGGCGGACCTAGATCGAGTGGGGCACTACGCGTAGGGAGGAGCCCTACTCGCCCACTTGATTGCTGATCTTTCTCAGGGGGTAGATAAGGATTTCCTCCAGGTAAACATTTCATTTATGTATTTTACAGTGATTTCTAGTTTACAGTTATGCAATTATTAGTACTAATGACGCATGATAGATGCAGGTATGGAGTTATTACTACCTCCCGATGGGGAGAGCCAGGCAATGGAATCGGACAGCCGTATCCCTAGCACGGCGGTGGAGACCGGTCACGACTGTGGCACCGCGCAGCTACCAACTGACGTCACTTCGACGTGAGATGACTGAGTACCCTAAGACCATGGTATGATGTATATGATTTTTTGTGCATTTTGTTTACTAGAGTGGGGACTGATATGATGCATGCATGGTGATGCAGGTGGTATGGAGGCCTTACCTGGGCATGGCCGATGCTAGCCAACCTTGGGTTGTAGCGGGCCGACCTCGTTTTGGGCGGGACGTATGGGTCCACTGCCTGAACGAGATCGAGCAACTACAGCTCAGGCTAGTCATGAGGACCCTGGGGCTTGCCCAGGAGTGGGTGGAGATAGACGAGCTGAGCCACGTCGGGAGAAATACCCAGGGAAAGGTGAAGCTCGTGGACTGGCGTACACGTTTTCCTGTACAGTACCAGGATTGGCAGCAGGGTGGCGTTCCGGTGGTGTCCCATGTGCAGGACAGTGCCGACTACCTGCGACGGTACCGAGACACGTACGCAGGACGCCTTTACCTAGGGAGGCCAGCAGGGGTAAGTATCAAATGCGGATTTCTTTTTGTGCAAATGCATGCATGTGACATTAATCTATATGCTTATGAATGCAGGATGCTCGTGACACTATTATCATCAACCTGCGGGCCCAGCTGGCAGCTGCCATGCAGCAGTTGGCAGCCACTCGTCAGGAGCTGGACATCCTGGTGAGTCTATGTAATGCATAATCATTTTTTTGTGTCACCTGGATTCCTGGTGCTTAGCCTCTTCCTGTCATTTGTTGTTCTGCGTTTCAGCGTGCCCATCAAGCGGCAGAGGCCGAGATGACTTGTGGGGCGGCCTCCAGCTCGCGAGCCCCTCCTCCGGAGGTCTCTTCTCTCTAGGAGTAGTTGGCGGGCGCGGTGGCCCGTGCTGAGGAGGTCGAGCCTGACCAGGTGGCTCGGGTGAGTGTTTGCTTGACACGGGTTCCCTTTTCCGCGTATTCCCTTTCCTTTGTTGACTTCAATATGGGCTTTGAGAGGTGGCAGAGATTCGAGATGCACTGGCTTGTGCGGTCCGTGCAGAGAAGGAGCGTGACGCCTGGGTGGCGGAGCGCAATGCCCGGATAGCGGAGCTAGAGGAGGACCGAAGACGACGGGAGGCAGAGGATCTTCCTCGCAATGTGCTAGAGTTACGGATTGCCCTTGAGGTGTCGAGGAGAGAGGCAGAGAGGGAGAGCAAAGAGGGAGAGGGAGAGGGTGGAAAGGAGGGCAGAGAGGGAGAAGGAGAGGCTGGAGAGGAGGGCCTTGGAGGCCCAGATGACGGAGCTCTGAGTGAGTCTCGGTGCGGCAGAGGGGAGGCTGCGAGAGAGCGAGGAGCGGTACCAGAGAGCGAAGGAGCGTGGGGCGCGCCTTTGACAGTCTGGTTCCTTTTCTGTAGGCAGCTTCCTAGTTTCTTCGGCCGACGAGCGGCGCCGTGCGTTCGAGGCCGGCCAGGCACCACAGCGCGAGGGGAGCACTGCCTCTCAGAGTTCGTGGAGGCTCCCTAGGGATCCACGCCAGAGGAGAGAGGAGAGGGATGATCAGAGAGATGACCAGGAGGGTGGTGGTGAGAGTTAGAGAGTGATTTGTACACCCACCATCCTCACTTATGATGTATATGACAGATAGTTTGTTATATGGAAAGGTTTCTTTTCTGTCACTTGACTGTCTTTTGTGCACGTTCCTTCCCTTGCGCTTCTCCTTTACTTATTTTCTCGTGACACGCTTTACATCATCTTTCCCCAAAAATGGAGAATTATGCCTCGTGCG
This sequence comes from Amorphophallus konjac, assembly GCA_022559845.1. Classification (NCBI taxonomy): domain Eukaryota; kingdom Viridiplantae; phylum Streptophyta; class Magnoliopsida; order Alismatales; family Araceae; genus Amorphophallus; species Amorphophallus konjac. The sequence goes on from CM040129.1 coordinate 14,859,945, forward strand.
AAAAGCCCCGAAAACGGAGAATTATGCCTCGTGCGAAGGGCATACTATTTCCCCTCCCTCCTTTTGAGACGTCTCGGCGCGAAGACGCGTTCTAAGTTTGAATTCAAATTTAAATCACCGAGAACCGCGGGACGGCCTTTCTCCTTCCTCCCTTCGTCCACAAACAACTCCTCCTCTCGTCGAGATTTGCCTAGCTTCATCTTCTTCCACTCTTGATCCATGGAGTACGGTGGGCCAAACCGTGGTGAAGGGAGAGGGGGACGAGGAACCCCTTTGCCCGAGGAGGGTCGTGCAAGAGCACAGAGAGGCAGCCACGGATGGGGAAGGGCCTCTTCTGGCACTCGAGGGTCCCAAGGGCCCGTAAGACATGGAGGGAGGCGAGCATGGCCTGGTAAGCGTCTAGATCTCCACTCCTTTTAGTTTGGTAGCGAATAAGTAGAGAGGGAGAAGAGGGCTCGGTGAGTGTTGCACTTGAATGATGAACGCGTCTTCGACAGGAGATGCATTTTTTTTTCAATGATGTGGCCCTTCCTTTTTGATGCACAGGGTATGACAAGGATTCTGGGCTTGGCCGATGAATGGGCGAGCACGGATGAGCCGAACCGCGTCGAGGGAGAAAGACACGGCAAGGCGAAACTTGAAGATTGGCGCATACATCTCCCTGCTCGATTCCAGGATGAGCAGCAAGGTGGTGCGCCTGTGAGTGCCGACTACCTGTGGTAGTGTAGAGAGAGTCATGTGGGGCCTCTTCAGCCTGGGAGACGGACAGAGGTGAAAGAAGGGCCCCAATTTTTATTATTATTATTATTGTTATTGTTATTATTATTATTGTTATTGTTATTATTATTATTATTTTGAAATTTTGGGGCTTAACTGATGGCTGTTGTTTGTCTGTTCCAGCGTGCCCAGTAGGCAGGGATGGCCGGTGGATCGCCTTCCAGCTCTCAGGCTCTTTTTCTGGAGATCGCCTCCCTCCGGGAGTAACTTGCCAGTGCAGTGGCCAGCGCGATCCGTGCTGAGGAGGAGCGTGATGCCTGGGCAGCAGCCATGGCAGAGCTACGGCGTCATGAGGAGGAGAGGCCGCCTCCAGACATCCTGGAGTTAAGGGTCTTTCTCCAGGTGGCGAGGAGAGAGGTAGAGGGAGCGAGAGAGGAGAGGGAGAAGGAGAGGGAGGAAAGGAGGGCCGAGCGACAGCATGATCGGGATGAGAGGAAGGCTTTGGTGGTCCATGTGAGGGAGCTCCAGTTAGGCCTTCGAGTTATGGGGCAGAGGCTATGAGTCATGGAGATGCGTTACGAGAGAGCACGAGAGTTCGGGGCGCGACTCCACCAGTCTGGCCACCTTTCTGTCGGTGGCTTCTTCGCCACGCCAGGGGAGCAGCAGCGAACCGCTGCTGTGGAGTAGGTATCACGGGCTGAGACGAGTACTACTTCACGGAGTTCTAGGAGGCCCCTGAGGGACCCTCACCTTAGGGGAGAGGAGAGGGACGCCTAGAGGGATGAGTGTGAGGATGATGGTGAGAGTTGGCGAGCTAGCATACACGCCTCCTCTCTATGATTGTGATGTTCATGACTGTGATGTTTATGATAGTTTATGTAGACCTATGAATGGAGTGATTTGGTTTCATGTTGCTTATTTGTTCTCTTGCGCGTTCCTTCTTCCTTACACTTCTTCCCCTTTACACTGTTCCCATGTGATGCGCTTGACAAGACCCCGCCGTGAAACGGGGAATCGCATCTCGCCGCGATCGTTTCCATGAGAAACTGCCATCAAAGTCAACAATGACAGCTTCTAGCACCTTCTTCTGGACGACCTCTCAATCTTCCCAGATGACCTCTACAACATGACAGGGCATCCCTAGGCTGCGTAGGGAGAGAGTCACCATATCCAATCAATCATCCTGCGCGAGCGGTGAAGTGACACATGGGACCGCAAGGAAGGTGCCCTATCATGAGGGCTATCGTTAACAGTGATGGAGACAGTCTTAGATCACACTTCTCCCATTTCTATAAATACCTCCCTCATTCATTCTCCCAGGGGCATCGAGAGCCAACTCGAAGAGTACAAGTTTCCACGGAAACGGGAAGAACTAAGAGTTCTAAGGTTCAAAATGGAGGGCGAATCTTCCCACTCTTCGAAGAGAAGCAGGTCCAACGGTAGCAGTTCCAGGAGACTCTCAGACCTTGAAGGGCACTTCAGTGAAAGGACCCAATCGTAACTCGTAAGATGAGCTTTCTTGCCCCTTCTCTCATTCTTTCTTTGTTTCTCTCTTTTGACAAAACCCCTCTCCATTCCTTGTGTATGCGCAGAGTGTGATGAAATCACATATTTCATGGGAGTTAGTAGTGGCAGCATACAGGGGGTCTCCCAGATTTTCAGAAGGCTAGACTAGACGTGATGGGACTTGGAGCCTTTCTCTGGATCGAGCCCGTCAAGCTCGACCTCGCCCTCATCCAAGCATTGCGTGAAAGGTGGGATCCAATGAGCCGTGCCTTCTTGATGCCTTAGGGGCACATGGTGCCCAGCCTGGAAGATGTGGTCCGAATTACGGGCCTGAAAGTGGATGGCGAGGCGCTGATTGGCATCACATACTCCGACTACAGAGAGGCTGCTCAGAGGTTACTAGGAGTGGATCTGGATGGTCATAAGAACAGGTCCGTAGCCAAGAGGCCTATCATGGAGACGTTGGGGCTTAGTGATGTTCGTTCTCGTGATGATGAGTCCTTGGAAGAGTTTATGGAGAGGATTGAAAGAGGATGCCGCGTCGTCTACTGCGTAGATGCGAGCAATTGGGAGAGAGCCAACATGGATTTGAGGAGATTCCTCTTCTTTCTGTTGGGAAAATTGTTGCTGGGCTCGAAAGGAGCAGCATCCATTGCCGCTTCTTAGAATTTCTAGTAGACCTTGAGAAAGTGGGGCGATATGCCTGGGGAGCAGCCATGCTGGCACATCTATTTACGGTCTGTCTGAAAGAGCAGACTGAGAGTCAACAGTGAGTGGTTTCACGCCGTTCATCTAGGTATCCCCCTATCCTTTTTCTTTTTCTTTTTGATGACATTAATGACATATGATGGTGTAGTTGTGAAGCTATTATTACCTCCCAATGGGAAAAGCCCGTCATTGGCGTCCAATGGCGGTGCCGCTGACGAGGCGGTGGCAACCCATCACGAGCCCAGCCCCTCTATCCTACCAACTGATGGTGTTAAGATGCGAGTTGCAAGAGTTCCCCGCAGCAATAGTGGTTATTATTTCATCATCTTTTTTCTTTCTTTCTCTCCCATTCTTTTTTATTATTATTAAGAGGATGTGTGTGACCTGACCTAGGTGGTCTGGAGGCCTTATGCGGGCATGACCGATGTTGATCAGCCATGGGTCATAACTAGCCGTGCCCGGTTCGGACGTGACCTCTGGATGCACTGTTTGAACGAAATCGAGCTACTTCGGCTACGATTGGCCATGAGGACCTTAGGGCTCGCCCAGGAATGGGTGGACATGACTACAACATCGTGTGTAGGGAGGAAGACACGTGGGCCGGCGACCTCCGTTGATTGGAGAGTGCGGTTCCCCGAGCAATATGAGAACTGGCAACGGGGCGGCACTCCCGTGGAGTCGCATGCTCAAGACAACGAGGATTATCTGCGCCTCTATAAGGTGATGTATGCAGAGCGACTCCATCCCGAGGGGACTATGGAGGTGAACGTATTTTTCATTTTTTTTTCTTTTTTTGTGTTTTTTTTATGTGTTAACCTATGCCCTGGCCACAGGATGTTCGCGACACTATGATAGCGAACCTGCAAGCTCGCCTGATAGGCACAGAGCGGCAATTACATGATACTTGCACAGCCTTGAGTTCTTTGGTAAGCCTACATACACACGATCATAGACCAAGATTCATGGTGCTAGGTCCTCATTGTCACCTTATGTGTGTTGCAGCGCGCCCAGCTTGATGCAGCTTCCTTAGCAATGGGGGTGGATGGTGTCTCTTCCAGTTTATGGATCCCCACTTTCGAACTCAATTTACTTCATGAGCAGCTCGCTCATACTACGCAGCGGCCGCGAGGCAGAAGGAATGCTCTCCACACAGGTGAGAGTCTCGCCATTGAATTTCACTTATTCGTGCCTCCACATACTGAGATGATGGTGGCAGACGAAAGAGATGCAAGATGTACTTGCCCGTACCGTGCAGGGGGAAGCCAGAATAGCGGAACTGGAGGAAGAGTTGCGGCATCGCCCAGACGACGGCTCTTCTCGGGACGCCGTGGAGCTGAGGATCACCCTTCAGTTGGAAAGGGAGGACAGAGAGAGAGAACGTGCGGAAAGGGAAAGAGACACCGAAAGAGAGAGAGTCGACTGATTGGCTGAGAGGGAGGAGTAGAGGCCATGGAGGCCCAACTGTTTGAACTCCGAACCAACCTCGGTCTTGCCGAACAATGGTTGAGAGATGGTGAATAGCGCTACTGTAGAGCACAAGAGCGTGGCTTTCGTGTTAGTAGCTTCTTTGCCCCCCTTGTCGATCGACGGGGAGCAGAGACGGGAAGGGGGTACAGAGCAGTAGAGGCTCCGTCTTGCATGGTTTAGCAACACCCTCTAGGGTTTCTCGTTTGGAGAGGGGAGACAGGGGTAACACTGAGAGAGAGGACGGAACTTAATGTACAATTTCTAGAAGGAAATAAAGGAATGAATGTTCAATTTCATGTCTTTCTGCCTTCATTCCTGCTTTTTAATCCTGTACACATTGCTTAATGAAACAAGTCAATTTTTCTGTTCTGACTTGGCCCCTTGCTCAACAAGCAAATGTTCGTTTCGACTGTCCTTGATGATGGGTCAAGGGGCCAAGCCTTTATCAATTTAAGACAAGAGTAAAGATAATAACTGCAACACATGGGCACGCAAATGGGAACATAATGTAAAAATGTAGCACACAAATGAGATCACACTGATGTAATTTTTTCTTTTTTTTTTGTGTTGTTGTTTTTGTTTTTTTTTGTATTTGAATTTTTTTTTTGGACGCTTGTTATTACAACTGGCATGGTTCTTGGACCAGGGGCGCTTAAATCATTCTTAAGCAGAGTTAACATGCTCCAAGAGAATTCCCATGTGGGGACTCCCCTGACGGCGTCTTTCGAGAGCCGCTTCAAAAAAAAAAAAATTATGAGACAACTAATGCCTAGTGACCATACTTAAGGCACCTGATTCTTATAGAGACAGAGTTTCTTACTAACCTCCCAGGTATCCTGTGTGCACATCTAGATTGATTTCGGCCCCTAGACTCCTCAAATGATAATCATGCCGGTTAAGACTTAACCTGATGACAAAACCGTCATGCCATGCTTAGGCTCCCAGTTGCTTCCGACCGCAAGGATGTACCGAAAGAGTGTTCGAGGTAAAAGATCTGCCCGACCCAGGTCTATTTCCTCACAACTCTAGATGGTATATGATGGAACACCTTGGAACCCTAACGGTCAACCGCGTGACGCTGACCCGGAATAAGACGCCGTCACACCTATTGGTGACACGCTTGCATTGACCTAAGCCCGAGGTTAAAGTAAGAATCCATCGAGGTGGTAGATAGAGGTCTGGACCGGCTAGAAACACCGAGACTCCTTCGCGACGATGGCTTTTGCTTTTCGAAGTAGACAACTATATGTGTGTTTTGCTAAAACGAGGTTGCTTGCCTTAGCGGGGCACGCCTTTCAGGATTTCCATTGAGCTTTCATCTTTGAGGGGAGAAAGAAGAGTATGGTGAGGTAAACCTTCCGAGAGGACCGGCAAAACCGTTAACCCGACGAGCTAACGGGACCTACTCGACCTTTCCCTTTTGGGCGACTTCGACCAAACCTCGAACAGATTACGTTGCCCCTTTGTGAATTTAGCCTTTGTTTTGAGGGGTTTTCGCTTGTCGGAATCGGGCATGGCCACGACCAGGCTTTTATTTGACTCCTTTTTTTTGAGGAGGGGACATGATAATTTGATATGTGAGAAACCCTCTTGTATGCTGCGGGGACACTGCATTCTTCTCGTGCTCTGATTCGGGTTCGAGGAGATGAATCCTACTCTCCCTTTCAAGGTATGGTATTTTGGATCCCTCATGCTCAACGTTTTAAGGGCGCCGACTGTCTCATTGGGTCGAGAAAGAAGAGAACAAAGATTACGACTTTCCTGGAGACCTTCGAGTACAGCCCCACAATAAGCAATACTACCATTTTTGGCAAAAACAACTGTGTGTGTGCGTGATGTCTTCTTTTAGTGGGCGTAAGCCGACATGACCTGACAGGAATCTCCGCGCATCTGGCGGGCCAAGACCCAAGACCTACCGAGCCTTAATGGGTCCTATCCTACATGAAGGACAGATGCAAAGACTTGACTGCATGATGAACACTAGGCACTTCTTTTTTTTTCTCTTTTTTTCTCTTCTTCTTCTTTTTTTTTGAAGCTTCCCTCGAGTTCCGCTTCATTTGATCCTGAAAGCGAGGCGTGGGGGTGTGCGCAGGTTAACCCTGAGTTAGACTACAAAGATCGAAGAGTGAATTTCCAACTTCGATGGTCCTCGTACCATGCCAGTTGTTACACTTATCTAAGGGTAGTATTTCTTAAGATAAAGCCTGTTCCAGGGGTGGGATAACTCGGTTCCTTCGGCATTTACTAGCCTGTAGGCGTTGCCGAGGTACGCAGCCTGAACCACATATGGTCCTTCCCAATTGGGTTGAAGTTTAGAACGCGGCCCTCCAGGTTTGACAAAATTTCTTTTTACGACCATCTCGCCGACTTTGAATTTTCTCTCAATGACTTTCTTTTGGTAAAAACGAGCGAGTCTATTTTGATAAACACGTGCATGCTCGGCAGCGGCCAGCCGCTTCTCGTCTAAGAGTTCCAATTGGGTAAGGAGTGAATCACGACGTTCATCGAGGGGAAATTCCTTATCCAATTGTACCCTGAGAGAAGGAATCAGAGTCTCGTACGGGACTACCACTTCCATCCCATAAGTAAGGGCAAACAGAGTCTGCCCAGTGGGGGTACGGATTGAAGTGTGATAGGCCCATAGAGCTTCGATAAGCTTTTCTGGCCAGTCTGAAACTTACTAGACTCGCAGGTTTTCTTTATGATTTTGATCAATGTCTTGTTGGTGGCCTCCGCCTGGCCATTACCTTGTGGGTAATAAGGTGATGAATGATGCAATGCGTTTGCGTACCTTTTGTAGAGATCTTGAAGGTCCTGAGAAATGAACTGCGGCCCATTGTCGGTGACGATTGTGCTTGGGATGCCGAACCTGGTGAGGATGTTCTTCATGATGAACTTGCAGACTGTTGATGCCTTGATTTCGCGTAAGCTTCGGCTTCGGCCCATTTGGTGAAGTACTCCGTCGCAGTGAGGATGAAGATTTCTGCTTGGTGAGGGAGTTGGGATCACCTAGGGGACCAATGATGCGAACGCCCACATGGAGAAGTGCCATGGGGAGGATACTAGATGAAGTGAGGAAGATGGTGAATGAATCTTATCGGCGTGAAGCTGGCACTTGACTCATCTACGGACATAGACAGCACAATCCTCTTCCATAGTGGGCCAGTAAAAGCCTTGCCTAATGATCTTCTTAGAGAGCATTTGGCTATTTACATGGCCACCGCACACACCTGCGTTTGCTTCCTCTACACATTTCCAGACCTCATTGTCATCAAGACATCTTAATAGAACACCAATAAGGCTCCTCCTATAGAGTAGACCTCTAACTAGTGTGTATTTCTGGGCCACCCTTCTTATGGCTTTCTTATCCTCTGTGGTGGCTCCTTCAGGGTAAGACTGATCTTTACAATATTTGACAATTTCATAGAACCAAGGTTTCTCCTCATCAGCCAGTTCTTCTTCGAATTCTGCCAACATGATTTCCCTCTTCTCAAGAATTTCCCCTTCCTGAACCTTCCGTAGACTCTTTCTTTGATTCTTAAGAGGTAAGGGTCTTGAACGGCAGGGACGAGACGCTTGTAGATGGTGATGGATTTAGACCATACACCTAAAGGGAATTTAAAAGATGACGCCAAGGAGGCGAGGGCATCGGCCAGAATGTTCTGTTCACGAGGAACATGGACAAAGATCAGCTTGGTGAACAATTTAGCATAAGCGAGACCAGCTCCTGATAAGGCTTGAGCTTGGGATCAAGGGGGCGATATTTGGTAAGCACTTGGTGGAGAACAAGTTGACTATCACCCACGACTCTCAATTCAATGATATAGAAAGAATGGGCTAGTTCCAGACCATCTAGAAGAGCCTCATATTCAGCAATGTTGTTGGTGACTGGGAATGCGAGATGAAACGCCTCTGGGATGGTAACGCCTTCGGGCGTCAGAAGGACAATGCCAATACCTTTCCCTTGGGAATTCAGAGCTCCATCAAAATATAATGTCCACATGGGCTCGTCGGATTGGGTGATGGACATTAGTTCCTCATCTGGAAATTCTGATTGGACAGGATCAAACTTGGGGAGGAAATGATGAGCGAGATGCTCGACTGTAGCATAGCCTTTAATTACTTTTTAATGGATATAGGTGATGTCAAATTGAGAGAGGAAACTCTACCAGTGTGCTAGCCTATCAGTAAGGATAGATTTTTCCATGAGGAACTTGATAGGGTTCATGCGAGCAATCAAATGGACCTCATGAGCCAAGAAGTAGTGCTTCAATTTCTGTACTACCCAAACGAGGGCAGCACGGGTTTTCTCCATGGCCGTGTACTTCTGCTCATAGGGATTGAGGAGTTTGGACAAGTAATAGGTTGCCCATTTTTTACCTTCTTCATCGGCTTGTGCAAGGACGACTCCCACGGAGTCATTCAAGACTGAGATATAAAGGATAATAGGTTTTCCTGACTTGGGTGGAACGAGAATGGGTGGATTAGTCACATATTTCTTTAACCCTTCAAAAGCTTTCTGGCACTTAGAATCCCAACGGAATTCTACTCCTGGCTTGGTCAACTCGTAGAAAGGTCTACACCTTTGTGAATGCTGAGACACAAACCGACGAATGAATTGTAACCTCCCAATTAAACCGCGCACTTCCCTCAAATTTTTTGGGAGGCGACATATCCCTGATGGCCTTAGCTTTGTTGGGATCTATCTCAATCCCCCTTTTACTCACAATGAAACCCAGCAATTTGCCCGATGATACGCCGAATACACACTTCTTCGGATTCATTTTCAATTGGAACTCCCTTGATCTCTGCAAGACCTTAGCCAAGACCTTGGATGTTCCACCCTAGTTCTTGATTTCACCAATAAATCATCCACATACACCTCCAGATATATATGCATCATGTCATGAAATATGGCCATCATAGCTCTTTGGTAAGTAGCTCCAGCATTCTTTAACCCAAACGGCATGACCACATAACAATATGTTCCCCAAGGTGTAGTGAATGACGTCTTCTCCTGATCCTCTTCTGCCAAACGAATTTGATTATATCCTGAAAATCCATCCATAAATGAGAGGGTTTCATAGCCTGCCGTGTTATCGATTAACACATCAATGTGAGGCAGGGAAAATCATCCTTTGGACACGCGCGGTTAAGGTCCCGGAAGTCGATGCAAATCCTGACTTTCCCATCCTTTTCCATGACCGGGACAATGTTCGTCACCCAATGAGGATAAAAGACGACTCTAATAAACCTGGCTTTGTGGAACTTGTCGACCTCTTCTTTCATTTTCAAAGCCATCTGAGGGTGGAAAACGCCTTAACCTTTGTTTTACCGAGACGGACCCTGGTTTTAGAGTTAAGCGGTGTTCGACCAAGGTGGAATCAAGACCCGGCATATCCTCGTAGCTCCATGCAAACGTGTCCTTATACTTTTTGAGAACTTCAATTAATGTCTCTTCTTCAGATGATGGCACATTATCACTTATGAGGACGATCTTAGGGTCTTCCTCAGTTCCCAAGTTGACTTCTTTGGTGGACTCTTCTACGGCGGCTGACGGCTCGTCGAATCTCCTCATCCCACTAGCATATGCGTCCTCATATTCTTCATCCTCTTCTTCAATAGGGAATTCTTCATCTGTGAGCTCATAGACTCCATACCCTTCATCAATTGTGCAATTCTTCTCACAATCTATCTCTGGTAGTTGGATGGGATTTTCTAGCAATTGAGGAATGGATAGGCACGCTCGACACCTACTGGCTAGATCTAGAAGGAATCGACGAGGGATCTGCTTACCCTTGGATTTGCTTTTGGGTACTACCCTTGACCCATTATTCCTAGGTTGACTGAGCTATCCTACGGACGAAGAAGAAGCTAAAGAAGATGCTGAAGAATGTACAGGGAAGGACCCCTCAGAGGAGGGGTAGAAAAGGTCGCTCATAGGACCTTGGATGAGTGGCCCGTAGGTCGGGACGCACTCGTGGGAGATGTAGGAGGTTTCTTCAACGAAGATGTGTTGTTGAGGAGTTTGAAAATTGACGTTTTTTTTTCATTTTCATTTTTGATGACAAAGCAATGAAAAGAGATCGGAGGAGGGGGAAAAGTGATTATGGCTAAAGGGTTGGGAGGCTCGTAGAGCAGATCATGATTGAAAAACTGGCGCGGGTTGAGAAACCCACGTAGGTATGTAAGTAGAGAAGGGGACCTGGGAAGATCATCAGATAATTGTCTGGCCCAGGAAGAAGACATCAGCGAAGGCTGAGGTGAGTGAATGGAGAAGACGACGGCTAATGAGCCGTCGATGGTAATGTTGATGACGGATGAAGATCCGTCGGTGACAGAGTCCTCTTGGCGAGGATGGTTTGGAATTCTGGCAACAGTAGTGGTATCCCCTGGCATTTCAGAGATCAATGGCGGCCCTTCCATCTGCAGGGGCGAGAATAGTCTCTCTAGTGCAATGGAAATATCTTGCATGTCGAACCATTTGCTCCATTCGCATTCCGGATCTTTAATCTTGCCTCTCTTAGCGGCTCTTGAACATTTTTCAGCCAAGTATACAACATGCGATTCTCCATGTGTTTCTTGCGGGTAATCCCCCATCTGAACAATGGGCCCCTTCTTGAAGTGAGAGGATAGAGTCCACGTGAGGGGTTTCACATCTGCCTCGAGTCATCCTTCAAAGCCTAGGCCAAACTTATGGCCCAACCTTTTTTCCTTTGGCAGTTTCAGCCTCCCTTGTAATTGCGCGCCCAAGCCTTTGCCATGTTGATAGCCAATATTCCTCATTATCTCCCATCCTTTAGAACGAGAAGGGAGACGTGACATCGGTACCGAAAGTGGCTTCTTTGGTATTGGCGGAATGCGGGATGGGTCATACACATCGAGTAGTGACAATATGGGCCGATGAGATGGCCAAACAGACGACAGAGAGATGTTAATAGCGTCCACTGAATGAAGGACAGGCGTACTGATCACTTTAATAATCCCCCCATTGTAGGGAAACTTTAGGCATTGGTGGTTGGTGGAAGGCACAGCATCCATGACTTCAATATAGGGGTGACCCAGTATAGCCTTGAATGTGGGATCCATGTCGAGGACATGGAATTCCGTAGAGACTGACGCAGGGCCTAACTCTGCCCTCAAAATAATCATTCCATGTGGTGGCCTTTTGCTATTGTCATAAGCTGTGACTGTGATTGAAGACGGTCTTATCTGTTCCTTTTCGACCCCACATAATTGGAGGGTGCTCATGAAGATCACATTTATGGACGCGCCCGTGTCCACCAAGCACGGGTGTATGGACACTCCATTGATTTTTATTGAAACACACAACGCATACTTTCGAGCTTCCTTGGGGGCGAGCTCATGGTTGTGGAACACAATGGCTGGCTGTGTGTCCGTCGGCGTCAGAACGGCCGAAATCTTCTCTACAGGGAGGTCCTCATTCACCATGACCTTTTGAAGATATTCCATTAAGGCTGCCTGATGGGATGTGGATTTCTGAAGTAGCTCAAAGATGGATATCCGAGCAGGCGTCTTGTCCAGATATTTTAACAAGTCATACTGTGTCCCATGGATAGATTTTTCTGGCTGTTCTCTACTGTCCTTCTCTAACTGAGACTGCTCGGGGTTCTGACTGTTCTGGGGGAAAATCTTGTGGAAAATCCTTCCACTCCGGAGCACCATGGCTTGCGGATTTTGCACCTCTATGGGGTTAGATGTGGATTTTAGCAGGGGTTTGAGGGGTAGTGGTGGAGGAATGGTTGATGAAGCAGGGGTGATGATGGGAGCGGGGATTCTGATGAGGGGTTTGTTAGGTGGAGGTATGGTGGAGGTAGAGGGGATATCATATGGGTTATGGAGGGTAAGGGGTTTGGAAGATAGAGGTGGAGGCGAAGTGGAGGTAGAGGGGATCTCATGTGGGCTATGGAGGGTAAGGGGCCTGGAAGGTGGAGGCAGAGGCAAAGCGGAAGTGGATAAAGCTTGAGATGGATAATAGTTGCGAGATGGATGGTGGGTGATGAGTGGCTTTGAGGGCGTTAGTGGAGACATGGTGGAGGTAGGCGGGGTGGCGTACGGTTGGCGGATGATAAGAGATTTGGAAGGCATAGGTGTAGGTGTAGTAGGGGTAGATGACAAAATGGAGGGGTGAGATAAGGTGAGAGGGTGCGAGGGCATAGTGGAAGGCGTTAGTTGATAGGTCATTGGTGAGTTAGTGGGAGGGGTGTGAATGGGAGGACGTAATGGATGTGGAAATGGTGAAGGCCGTACTATAGGTTGTGATGCGGGCTGATGAGAGAGAGGCGCTACCCGGGCAAGGCGAGGGGGTTGCCTGACGATAGGGTTGGCAGTAGCAAGAACGGAGGTACTTTCTGGGTGCCACACCTGCTCTCTCCCAACTTCCGGAAAGGAAGGGATGGGGTTGACCTGGTGATTGGGATGTTGGTGCTCCGGTAATGGATTCTGGATTATACCCATGTTGGGCTGTTGTGGTTGTGCCTGTTGAGGCTGTTGTAGTTGTTGTGGTTGTTGCTGTGGCTGCTGTTGTAACTGTTGTTGTTGTTGTTGTTGGAATTGTGGTCTAGGAGGAGGTCTCCTGGCTTTGAGAGTGGCGATGTATCACCTCATTTCATCCCAGTCAATTCCACCTTCATCATTCATATCGTAGATGTAATCTTTAAATTGGAAATAGTTCTCTACTGTGTGTCCCTGCTGCCTATGGTAGACGCAGTATCTGGAGATATCAACATTCGGGGGCCAAGCGAGCCTTTCCCTGGGTAGGATGAGTGTGTTTGAGACCATGAGGGCGTTGAAAATATCTGCCAAAGTTTCTGGCAATGGTGGGTAATAGGCTCTCTTGGGGCCAATCGGCCTCCTTTATTGCTGTGGGGAGCAATAATTCCCTGGGGGTGGAACTTGGTGGTACTGAGGTGGTGGTTGTTGTTGCTGGGGTCGGGGTTGTTGCTGGGGTTGAAATGGTTGAGGCATATTGTTCTGGGGTGGATTGTTTTGGGGTGGAGGACGAGAGGGGAAAGGACCTTGCTGGAGGGGAAGTCGGGGAATTTGTGGAAGCCTTGGGTTGGCTGCATAGTTGGCATTGTTGACTACACTTACTTGCTCGTTTGTTATGACCCCTTCTGTCGCTCCACTTGGACACCAGTGTCGGTCTTTCTGACCACCTTGGGCTTCGGTGGCTCAAACATGTGCATAATGGGGGAGTCTTTTAACTGGGTCCGGATATACCGGGCCCTCCCATAGAGCTCTTCCATTATGGTAAGCTTGTTCATGGCCAGGACGTGCCTGAACTGTGGGGTTGCATTGGACACAATCATCTTTACTTGTTCAGGCTCTGAGAGGGTATCGCTTATCCTTTCTGCCAGAGACCTCCATCTGTCAGCATAACGGACAAAATCTTCGTCGGGCCTCATTTTCTCGGCCACTAGGTCGGTAATGGAAAGAGAGGGACCAACCCTATCCCGATACTTTTGCAAGAATCTTCTTTGCACCGTATCAAAGTTCTCGGCCTCGCCGGGCTCCAAAGAATAGAACCACTCTAGTGCAGAGCCGTCCAATGATCTCCGAAAGAGGTATGCCATGGATCTCTGGTCATTTTTCCAATAGGAGGATTCATACATGAAGTCCTTGAGGTGAATAAAGAGGTTGTCAGTGCCATTGTACCTGCGGTAGGTAGGCATTTCGAAGGGAGGAGGATGGATCACCGGATGGATTGGCAAAGCAACCTCTTGGGTGGCTTTCACGTCCACCATTTTCTTCAAATTTTGAAACTATTCGTCCATTCTATTGAACTTGTTGAGGAGCAATTAGGCGAGCTCCTGGCGAGGTGAAGGTGGCACCTGCCACTGGGGAGGGAGATGTCTCCCGGAGACCTGAGGAGGAAACCCCGAATGGGAGGGAGCTGTCGGGCCACCGGCAGTTGGCCCTGGCTAGAGCAGTGTGTGGGGAATAACAGGGGTTTGAGATTGTGAAGGGAACTGGAACGAGGGAGGCTGTTGGCTCGCCTGCCCTTGAAGTGAGAGAGAAGAGATGGCTTGCACCGGTGAAGGAGATGGGATGGCCTGCACCGACTCTTGGAGGGGTACGATGGCTGGAATTGACTCTTGAGGGGTGGGAGAAATAGATTTATCTTTTAGAATGGCCTGGAAGGCCCGGAGCTGCTCAGAGGTGAGCACCGTGTTGGCGAGGACACCTAGCAAAGAGGAGATGTCCTGTGGTGGGGATGTGCCCCCTACGGTAACCTGCACCTCACGTGAGGGCTCATAGGAAGGGCCCGAGTCCATAGCATGGACTCACGGCTCGATTGACTGACCACGACCAGGGTGGTTCTCCTCAAAAGACTCGTGGCCCATTTTCAAAGTTCTTCCGGAACATAAAAACATGCACCAATAAATAGATAGGAGAGATTATCAAACAAGTAGATGCCTTTACGCCCCTTTTTTTGTTTTTCATTTTGATATATTTTTTGTTCTTAACCAAATATAAAGTTTACACAAAAGGAAGGACCCTGATTAACTTTGTTTCACCGCCGTGTCAACTAGGGTCACTCGTCTCACCACGAACGGGTCAACTAACTCCGGGGAACTTCAATGATACAACCAGCCCAGTGAACGAAGAGGGAATCCTTCACTGTCGGGGACTTACGGAGGTCCCGGTGGAGGAGATCCTAGTCCGTCGAGAGGAATTCCTGAATGGAGAGTCCTTCCTTCACCGAGAAAGGGTGATCCTTAGAAAAAATGAAAGAAAATAGAAAAGGGGTGGATGTATGCAATGAAGTGCTGAACAGATATACAGAACATAACAAAATAGCAGGGATAACAAAGATATAATCAACACCCAATGAATCACAAGGGATTGGGGGTGAAGTGCACGAGGTGCACGAGGGATAAGAACTGAAAGTGCTACTGTGAGCACAATTGGAACGCGCGAGGGCGCAAAGGTGGAGGAGCACACAGCGATGCCAAGATTGCAAGAGTAACCAAGAGAAAGTGAAAGTGGTCCCACCGTGATCGTCAAGATGTGAGCGACATCACACGGAATGCCGGAGGTGAGCGGAGCGCGCGGGCTCATTTTGCTGCGACACAGAAAAAGAGAGAGAAGAAGAGAAACCACCACGGGAGATTACTCCGGTGGGGTGTGTAGAACAGGTACAACGTAGCAAGATATGGGGATTAAACGGCCATAGCGGGAAATGACTCTCCGCGACCTCGGGGGATGGGAATAGTGCAGAATTTAAACGACAGCAATTTAAACGGCCATTGCGGGAAGTGACTCGCTGTGGCCTCGAGATTATGAGAAGATATGAGAATAACACAGAATATAAATGACAGAAATTTCAACGGCTATTGCGGGAAGTGACTCGTCGCGGCCTCGAAAATATGAGCAGATATGAGAGTAACACAAGATATAAGTAGCAGGGATTTAAACGGCCATTCCGGGAAGTGACTCGCCGCGGCCTCGAGAATATGAGCAGATATGAGAATAACACAAGATATAAGTAGCAGAAATTTAAACGGCCATTGCTGGAAGTGACTCGCCGCGGCCTCGAGAATATGAGCAGATATGAGAATAACACAAGATATAAGTAGCATAAATTTAAACGGCCATTGCGGGAAGTGACTCGCAGCGGCCTCGAGGATATGATGTGATCGCCAGGGGACGGAGACCCCAAAATAAGAAGAGTGATCGTGCCTACCTCACGAGCAGGAAATGGCGGGTTGCTTCTTCCTCTCCCTTTGGCCGGTCGATGGAGAGGGCTTTCCTTGGTTACCCTTGCAAAAGAGAAAACAGACAGATAACAAGTGAATCAGAAAGATGACAGTGTAGTATTAGTCCCTTGTGATGAAGAATGATGAAATCGCGGTAAGACACACACCTAGTTGGTGTTGTTTTTAAACCCCTCTCGGACACGAGTAGGAAGAAAATGCTATGATGAATGGGGGATCGTGCAAACGTGCATAAAAATAAATCCCTCTTATAAAAGGATATGCCAGATGACGGGATGATGCATGCGACAGAAATGACAAAAGAGAAGGGGAGAGAATGACTTATTGAAGATGCCGATGGTGGGATCCGGTGGAGCTTCGATAGCATAGGGACGACGTGGAAGCAGAATGGATGGAGCTAGCCTTCCTCTCGCGAGCGCGGGCACCGGGGAAGTCGGCAGAACCTCTCCCTGCAAAAACCCACGGGTTCGGAATGGGATCTGGCAGAGTCTCTCCTTCCTCTGTCGGATCGGAAGCCCCCTCCCTTCGAGGGAGGGGGTCCTCTATTTATAGAGGATAATTTGATTGATGCGTCCATGGACCTGGACGTTGTAGATGTGGAAAATGTGGATGTGTATATGCGTGCCGATCTCACAAATCACATGAATAAGCATGAAGGCATATGTGCACCAATCAAGTGAATAACATGAATATGTGGCTATGTAAACATGGTAGCATGATCATACAATCAATAAAAATGCGATAAAGGATGTAGAAGAATACCGTGATCGCCACCCAGGAATAACAACGTCAAAGGATATGAAATACTATGCACGTTATGTACCTTGGAAAAAGAGGATGATCGCGCTCAATATTAAGATGCGGGGATTTGTGGATTACCTCTCCTCGCCTTCCAGCCGGCTAGAAGGTAAGGGCCTCACTTTCCATGCTTTCCTACGAAACAAACACAAGACAAGAGACAAAACCCATTAGAAAATGATGTGTAGAAATCTGCCCAAGTGCATAAAGTAGCATGAAAGATTAAGGGTAAACTTACCGGGGGAGGGTTTTTAACCCCTATGGAAGGGTGCAAACAATAGGTGTGTATATTGTAATGAGATTAACATGAAGAAATTGATTTAATATGCCATGATGAACATAGATAAATAAGGTGCAAAAGTGCATGCCACAAGAAAAACTGTGCAAACAGTGTGAAGTGGGTGCAAAGACTGATGCAAACAGTAGGGCAAACGATGTCCAAATGTAGAGAAAATTTATATGACAGAAGACTTCAATGTTGTGAACAAGTAGGAATAAGAATCACTCCAAAAGAATGTTGGGACAGAAAGTTATGACACCGGAGATTTGGCAAAAAATGCGGACTATGCAGAAAATGCAGAATAGTGCACAAAATGGACTCAAGAATGATGAATATCTCACAAGATAGAACATCAAAAGAGGAAAGAGTCGATGCTATGGAAAGGTGGGAATGTTGTGGTAAAACTAGGGGGAAAAGTAGGGTTTAAAACGGGGAAGAGACCAATGAAAAATGGGGTGGAAAACACAAGAAAATAGAAGGGGGCAGAACATGGGAGAAAAATGACTGTGTAAAAACAGAATGAAAGTGCAAAACTCATGGAGAAAATATACATGAAGATGACAAGGTAATGAGCCCAAGACCAAGTAACACAAAGATTATACTTCTCTCTAGAGCCTGGAGTTGAAACGACGGATCAAGAGTGCCCCACGGCCTCGCACCGGCGACGCAAACATACCCCCGTCGCAAGAAATCTGAGTTTCAACAAAGTGCAGAACAGTGTGGTGAAACCTCAAAAGTAGGGGCTTGGAAAAGGGAGGAAAGATATGAGAAATAAGGTAAACATATAATCAACGTGAAGCTAATACTTCCCTCTTCAAGATGGAGTCAAAGGAGGATGAAATGGATGAAGCATGACTCCGCCCTGGCTTGATGAACAGGCCCCCGTCGCGAACTTTGTAGCAGAAAATCAGCAAACTATGATGATTTACCAAAAGTAGGGGCAAAGTTGAAAGAGCAAACGTTGATGAAATTGAGCAAACAAGGAACCAAAACGAAGCTTATACTTCCCTCTTCAGGCTAGGGTTGAAGGGTTGAGTCAACAATCCGGCATGGCTTCGCCCCAGGTCGAAGAAGAGCCCCCCGTCGCGCAGGCGAACTGGGCATCTATATATAGAAAAGTGGTCAAACCCCCAACTTTCTCCCACGATTCTAGAAGATAGAGTCCATTAAATCTCGAGATCTCTAGATCATTATCAAGATAATAGTCAAAATAAGGCGTAGGAACAAACCGGACTCTTTTTGGTTGGAGATTGTGAAAGTTACGGCTCTTAGAAGAAGCCTCTGGAACCTAATCTGCAGAGTTTTTGTTGCATGAAAAGCAGAAAAACCTGATATTGCGGCCAAGATTCCAGGAGATATGGTCAATTAAAAATCATGCCCCATATACCAAATTCAAGATAATACAAAGGGGAAGACACGGCAACAAACGGGGCTCAATTTAGTAGAGTATTCTAGAAGATAGAGCCCTAACAAGGAGGCCCCGTTGCACAGGTTTCGGCCTTAGAATCCGACGGCGAAGAAGATGGAGTTCAGGACCTTTTGGACTCTCTGTTAGTTGGACGGTCAAACGATAGACCATTTATTGAATTGGGTAGTCTAGAAGTAGACCGCCCAGACCTAGGGGCGACCGGGGGACTTTTCGCACACAAAAAAAAGATAAACGGTCATCCATAGACCATTTTTCAAGTGAGGCGGTCTTAAGAAGACCGTTTTATGACATTTTAAAAATAATAAAAATAAATTAAAAATTAAAAAAGTTATTGTTCATGGGCGGTCAATTGTTGACCATTTTACTGTTGGACGGTCACCTTGTGACCGTTCAACTCAAGGAACGGTCAACTGTTGACCGTTTCGTTGTTAGGCTCACGCGACTTTAGAAATTGAAGCATATCTTGAAAACAGTGTCGAATTAGCAAAAGTGGTAGAAGAAGAAATTATAGATAATTTAAAAATGAACAACTTTTATGAAGAAAGTAAGATGAGAAAATGATCATAAGAGAGAGAAAATAGGGTTAGAACAGAGAGATAGAATATCGGGACATATGTGAACAGTGCAGTCTGCTGGAAAAATGTAAATAACTTGAAATCGGTGCAGAACTGGCTAATGACGTAGACAAAGGAATTGTAGGGATTTGAAAGATGAATAACTTTTGTGAAGGACACATTTTGAAAAGAGGAAAGAAAGGGGGTGAAAAAGGACCGTTTTCAAGATTGCGCAGCGAAAGGGGGCTGAATGCTTGAGGGAAGCCCGTCCAAATGGGCTGTAAGTTGACTTGGAAGGCCGACATGTGATAAGATAAGCTCCAGGGCTCCATGAAATAATAATCTCCAAGCCTCAAATAGAATGGAATAATGAAATGGGCTCGAAATTCATCCAAGGAAGGCTCCAAAACAATGGGTAATTCGGGGCATCAAAATGATGAATAAGAGAACTGACTCAACTTGCAGGCTAAAAACGGGTGTCAACAGACGCCTAAGTATTGAGGCGTCCAGGACCCTGGATGGATCACTAATATTTTTTTATTTTTTAATTTTTTTAAATTATTGAGGCGTCCAACGGACGCCTCAATCCTGAGGCGTCCGGGACCCCGGACGTGCCCATCCTCGCCCACCAAATTGCCGTCGGACGCCGCCGATAGTGGAGAAAGCACGTGGTTTCGGCACATAACCGTGACTCTCGAAGGGCGCGTCTGGTCGGCAAGACGTCTTTATGATTGGATTTATTCGAAACGTCAAACTAAATGGACAGAGCGGCGTCGCGTGCGCGTTGCACGAGGCTTCTGAAGAAGACGTCCAGAGTCCTTGACACATCAAAGTGAAGCGTCTAACCAGCTTGACACGTCAAAGACTTCTCACGAAAAATAATTCAAAAAAATAGGAAATCATTAAAATAATTAAAAATGTGAAGGCAACCTTCGGGTATCATAGTGTAATAGGAGATTTACTCACGGTAATGTCAAAACGACGTGTCTACAATGATCTTGTTCCCCTATGTCTAAATATGTAGATGAATGACAAGAATACGTTTAACCTCCGATGTCGGGGTTATGATTAACATTGTTCGATTTGCTTGAAGACCATGCCAAGCCAGTGATGTGGATCTACCGCCTTACTTGTTTCTGGTAGTGTTATAGGAACCCTAACTCTTGGTGAAGCTAGGACCCTCTGTCGGATACTTCTTCCGTCAGACTGGAACTACATCATCAAGGCCTCCATAAGTCTCCGTGAACTTGGGATTCCCACTTGGACGCCAAGCTGGTAGTACAACTAAAACCCTGAAAATCACTGAAATCATCATTCTACTATGTAGGACAGGTTTCAACAGGCTTTGGATTGGCAGAACGGGGTTCTGCCAAAGTTCTGTTCAGTCCGTTCTAAACACAGTGGACCCTATGACCACATTTAGGTTCTGTCTCCAGAAGGCGATAGGCATGGAGACCGCATTTTGATTGACCTTTTGAGAGCCTGTCGATCCAGGTATTGACGTGTCGGGTTTACTGGACGCGTTCATTGAACGCGACCTCCCAATACGATGCGCTCATTCCATGACTCACACTGCCATTTTCTCGTGTATCGAGTGATTGACCTTGATCGCGTTGCCCTTACGGGACGCGTTCAGGTTGCAGTGTATGAGCAGACCGCGTTCAACCCAGTTTTCCCAGAACTCTATTTCTATGTTTATGATGTGGAAATTATGGATTTCATTCCTAATTCTAGCCTCTCCTGGCTATTTTCTTGACACCCTAGACCTTGCTTGGGGTTATGTCCTTAAATCTTCGTATTTGATGAGCTTGTACACCTTTGTTATCCTTTTCAAAGTCATTTCTCTAATGACATACTATCTTGATCCCTTGAGCTTGGATTATTGGAAACTGCTTGATTTCCTTGACTACATGAGCTTGTTATTGGAATTCCTTGGCCATCAAAATATAATGTGGATGTCTAGATTTTTACATGGGATCTCTGATTCACCACTCAATGCCAGCGCACCATTAAAGGGCCCGGTCTGGTCCTGGGAGGAGCTCCCGAAAGTTCTAGTGTTCATGGGAGTTATAATGATCAGGTGTGGCATTACGAAGTGCTTGACTTGTTAGAGTGATCTACGACATTCCACTTCTACATGAGATATATATTCACTTGACATGAATACATGAAAGTACTTACTTGCTTGACTCGATGAATAGCCAACTCTATAAATATTGATCACTTGTACATGTTCAATTATTGATTCACTTGATTTATTATTTATTCATCACTCGTTTAATTATCATGATGCTTGTTCCTTATGCCTTGCTCGAATTCAATTTCTATATTTGATATATATTCATCTACTTAACTCTTCAATTCCTGTTGATCATGACTCTACTCTTGGTTTTAGACTCTCTGATTTACTTGTTTATGGATTCGTACAGTTCTTGTATATAGTCCTTTTTCACACTGTTAAAATGTTAATTACTTAAATTCTATCTAGCGATAAGAATGTAATTCCTACTGAGCTTCTTGCTCACCCACATTTCTTTAACATTTTTTAGATAATCTTGAAGCTGAAGCACATGCTATTGGGAATGGGCAAGAGTGATCATGTGCACATGGAGCTTTAGAGACCCGAGTCTTTTCTTGTTTTCTTGTGTCTAGTTTGGAGTCGAGAGTCTTGTCTCTTTCCCTTTTCCTTTTTTATTTGAGTCTATTATTGTAATTCAAGTCAAAACATAATTTATGAAACTTTTGATATTAATAAAATTCTATTTTTGTTTAATTATGGCCTCATTGTGCCTCTTGGTGCTGTCTTTTATTGGTCTATTGTGTTGATCTGATTGTCATGACTGTTCACTATCACATTCCGTGTAGTTTTCGCTGCCACTGGTTTGGGGCGTGACAATAGTGGTATCGAGCCTAGGTTATTTAAACCTTAGGTTTTTAGGTTTTCATGGCTATTATGACTTATAGCAAACTTATATAGATAGTTAGGGCGGCCTACATAAGTGCTATAGGTGTTCAAAATTGCTGTCCTAGATGCAAGTTTCTTATAGTTGCCCGGTGAGATAGAGTAGTGCCTCGGATTAAGTAATAAAACATGTGGAAATCTAAAGGTTATAAGGCGAGTAAGGGTATAAGATTATTTACTTTTGTAGTTGTTTTGCAAAAGTCTAGGCCTTTGGTTGAGATGAAAGGGAGGAGGTCTATGGGTAAGAAGGCATGGTTTTGTTCCTCAGGTTGCGTTGAATGATATTTTGGCTTATAGAAGAGTTCAATCGTTAGAAGATACGGTAGAGGCAAGTGAAACGCTTGAAAGAAAGAGAGCTTATGATAGTAAAGGATCTCGAGGTAATAAGAAGTTTAAGAGAAAAAATGATCTGTTGCAAGGGAAGTGTTTTCATTGTCATAAAGTTGGTCATCGAACTGAGGAGTTGGTGACGCTTTTCTTTTGTTCTTTTATTATCTATTTATTTATTGCGGGTTTTATTTGTTTTATAGGCGTGCCAGTCACTTCCGTGACAAATTTATTATGCGCTCGTCCTGACCAACCGGGTGAAAGTGGTGTCCGTGTCGGGACCAGAAGTCCGCCGCACCATATAGGTATCTGCATTAATTACATCTCCTCGGAGGGGAGAAAACCCTTGATTACTCACCAGAGATTGAGGTCCCTACAAGCCAAAAATTAATATCAACGATGGAGATGCTAAAATCTCGAATAACGAGAAGACATCCCCATTGAGGGGGTTGTTTTGTTAATCATTTCATATTTGGAGCGGTAGCCCGGATTTGATAACAAATGTCTGCCAGAAGTATGTCAAATTTGATGTGAGAGGAATGGGGCTGAACCCTGATTGGAATGAGTCAGACTCATAGGATGTCGGCCTAGAGCAGGGTCGGGCCATTGCCATGATGGGGTGACCCCCAAGGTTGGGGCACGACCTGCGACAGCCTTGCTAATGTCCCCCTTCACATGGGGTCTAGGGGAGGAGAGAGAGCTGCCAGTTAAGTGTTTTAAAGATTTTTTTATTATTAAGAAATATGTTTATCTTTATTCATTTTTTGTTTTCTTTTCTTTATTATCATTATTGTTGTTTTCTTTTAATTATTATTATATTCCTATTTATTGCATTCTTTTTGTTCCCCTTGTTTTGTGGTTCTTTTCATCATTATTATTTTCTTATATATATATATTTATTACCATTATTATTTTAGCCTATTTTCTTATTTTATCTTTTTTTATTGTGCAATTCTTATTGTCATATTTTTATTGTGCAATGTGACTGCGGTACGAGACGGAGTCATATCCTCACGCGTCGTGGGAGTATTCAACAAGACACAACTCGGCCTTCCACAACTCACCATTTGATATACTATCGAGTCATGACATGTGAGAATGCAGAGTTCATTAGATATATGGAATTCGGGGTTAAACTCACCGGAATGATCCTTGGTATGGGACAGAGGTACTTATTCACACCGTTTGATACATTTCGGGGGAACGTAGCATCCAAGCATGCAAACATTGGTCTTTTGTTGCGACACTCATCTCTCGGAACTATTTCTTTTATTCCTATTATCTCCCTTCATTGTCAATTATTATTGTTACACGTTTTATTATTATATATTATTATCATATTTTTAAGTCTAAATTTTCGGTGAAAATTAGACAGCATCTCCCCCTAGACCGGAATGTGTGGGGGAAATAAACAAAAGCGGCAACGTCCATATTCTCAGCACCGAATCGCTCGGGGAAAGGCCGTCATGGATGATATTCATCGGTGTACTATTTCCCTCTTAGGATCGCCGGAGACCAGGCCGGAGAATGGGCGTGCCCCTGTGACCCCGACGAGGTGATAAGAGAACCGGAACGACACTTAAATAATAAATCGACCACGGAGATCGGAGGGAGCAAGTAAAAGAAATATCTCCCCATCAGAAGGGGGTCCAAGCTAGGGGTGAGCATTATTCGGGTTCAACCCGAAAACCAAACCGAACCGAACGATTTGGTTCGGTTTGGTTTGGGTTGAAATTTAAAAAATTTTGGTTTGGGTTCAAACCGAACCGTATTAAAAATTTTGGTTTGGTTTGGTTTTGAAGTTCAAGAAACCGAACAAAATCAAACCGAACCGAATAACCCGAATTTAAGAATATTTTTATCAAATTAATATAAATGTATATATAACTATAAATCCGAATTTAAAAGTTCAATTCCCACCATTCTAATGGGGTTTCCGACTTTATGAAATAGGTTTCAAATCACCTTCTATTTTACTGTAACCGAACTTCTTAATTTCTTATGTGAAAATATTATGGAGCTTGTTCTTACAAGTTACAACTTTGTATGTTATTTTTTTAATATTTACTTTATTTGGTAGAAATTCTTTTACCCTACCTTTCTCTAATGTTGTTTGAATCAAATCTAATTTATAAAATGGGAGATGAATATGGTTCAAACCGATTTAATTCGGTTTGGTTTGGTTTGGTTTCAAACTAGTTTGGTTTGGTTTGGTTCGGATTGAAGTCTTAATTCGGTTCGGTTTGGTTTGAGAAAAATTCTCTTCAAACCAAACCAAACCGTGCTCACCCCTAGTCCAAGCTTCACGATAGCTTCCCTTTCTTCTCCCTTCTTCCCCTACCAATTTAAACTCGCAGGTCCCTTCACCTGGATCACTGTTCTTCTTCTTCCTCTCTTCCCGTCGACGGGCTCCTCTCTCACGGGCTCTCTTCTTCTGTGCTTACCTCTCACCAGCTCCTCTTTTCTAGCTTCAGCCCCCTCTCCCCTTCTCTATTCACTTATCTTTTCTGTTCGCCCAAGAGAAGCCCCCGTGTGTTCTCTCTTCAGACGGCAGTAGACTTGCTTCTCAAGTCTCCTCCCTTTTTCTGTTACGGGCTCAGGGTCCTTTTATAGTCACGTCTGGGGCTGCCGGTTCGTGGGCTTCTGCCAGATGGAGGTGGGTGCTGCCGGATCAACAGAAGGCCACCGGATCAGCAACGCTCCGCCGGATGGACAGGGACGCTGCCGGATGGCAGGGGTGCTGCCGGATGGCCTGGGGTCCTACCGGATCCATGCGTGGGCTGCCGGTTGAAGCTTCGCCGCCGGATGAAGGGGAGCGCCGCTGTTGCCGCCTGTCCGTGCGCCTGCCGGATGGAGGGGATGCTGCCGGTTCACCTGGTCACGTCAGATGGCTTGGAGATGTTGCTGGCTCCGGAGGTGGCTGCCGGCTCTGCCGGTTCGAGGACGTCCGCAGTCTTGAGGAAGCGATTGGCAGAGGCCGCCGGATGACGTGCGTGAAGATGCTGCCGCTGCCACCGAATGGAGATGCAGGGGAGTATGGCGCTGCCGGATGAAGACCGATGTTTCCGCGTCAAATTTCTTAATCATTGTTGCAGGTGATAAATTAAGTAGAATTTTATGTTTGGTATCGGGACAAAAGTTAAGGAGAATAGGGGTAAGTCATTCTTGGATAATTTATGTCTAATCTTATTCTCACGTTTGGTACACAAAGGGTGAAATGTGGTTAGAAAAATGGAGATAAGTCATTCCAACAAAAGGTTGGAATGACTTATCCCCGTTTCCAACCCCAAAATTGGGGTTAACCCTATTTCTCTTAACATAGCTTATCCTCGCCCGTTTTAGCCATACCAAACGTAGAATGGGGTTATAGCAGGGATATATCCTCGTCCGTTTTAGCCATACCAAACGTAGAACGGGGTTAGAGCGGGGATATCCCCGCTCTAACCCGATACCAAACGGCCCCTTAGGTGCTGTTTGGTATCGGAATAATTTAAGGGAAGAGTAGGTAGAAGTCATTCCGGGTTAATTTATTCTTATTCTTATTCTCGTGTATGTTTGGTATGCGAAGGGATAAGTACGAGAATATTCTTATTCTTCGTTTGGTAAAAAATGAGGATAGAAAGGAGAATAAGTACTGAATAATTACCATATTGTCCTTCTTATCCCGGGTTAAAACATATGATGCTATTCTTTGTTTGGATGGGATTAGAAAATTTATAATATAATTTGTTTTAGTAAAAATTGATACTTAATTAAACTTTACATTCATTATTACGACTAATAAATACTTTATAATAGATTTTAATAGATAAACTTTATTAATATTATTAAAAAAATTTATAAAAATACATTTCATATTAATCTAATATAATAAAAATAAAGATATTAATTAAGATATTATGTTTTAAAAATTTGTTAGTAAAATAAAATTAATGAATAATAATTATTTTATTTGTAATTATGAGTAATTATATAGTATACCTCAATTAAAAGTATATTAGTGATAATAATACATTTCAATAAGTAATTATTATTCTTAATTAATATCAATATAATTATTTAGTGTAGTGCTCTATGTTTTAAATATAAATCAAATGATTTTAATTTAAATTAGTGATAAACACACTTCCAAATAAATTTTTTATTTCAAATTATTTGTTAGTGATAATGAGACTTTTATTAATCAATCTATTTTCTTACACACTTCTGAATCCCACTCTCCCCTACTAAGATGAGACTTAAAACTCTATCTTAAATTTTGATTACCTATTTTTTGAATTTTTAACATTTTGATCACTCAAAATAACTACTATCATATTTACTGTATTTACTTTGATAAAAAATTAAACTTTATACATAATTTACACATGCGCATAGAAGATGAATAATTCACGTGTAATCTAAATAATGAGTACGGGTGGCCCAAATAATATACGCACACGTACAATCCACACGAACAGTTAGGAAACATAAATTAATTAGAAAAAAATTATAACAATTAAGAGCATGCTAGAAAAAGACAAAGTTTTACATAAAATTTATCCAATTGTACATGGCCTCACAAATGATAGTCCAAAAAAAAATTCATATCACTTGTTATTACATAATTTCAATTGATCAAACTTTGCCAATAAAGTTTCACATAACTTCACAGTTCGATCGGCTGCAAATTTCTCCATCTCGATTGTTCTTCTTAAATCTTCCACAAGTGCATGCTCTTCAATTTGTCCTCCTGTTGTAGATATACTAGACATTTCTACTGTATGCTCATTTGAAATCTGTTCCTGAAAAAGGTGAATGATATAATCACAAAGTAAAGAATTAAGTGCAAAATATATGAAATTGATATGAGTAAGGGAGATGAGGCTCAGAACAACATGACATAACGTAATCACATGGATCATATTCTATCAAATTAGTTGGGGGTTGCCGTGTGGTCATCGACCCAATCATCATTGCCTCGTTTATACCTGGTAAAACCGAGAGTTTGATATTGGGAAGGAGTTTAACACCAACAGGGAACAATGGGAGCACTTGAATAATGGGAAGGAGCTGTCTCCACTGTCTCACACACACACACACACACACCATGTGGGAAGGAGCTGTCTTCATGTGGTAGAGAAAATTGAAATGAACGTGCAGACTTACTTGGCACTTCTACAAAGAAAATAATATGTGCTGTATTACAATTTTCTTTCACTAACATGAAAGAAGGTAGTTCTAGTAGTGGTAGCTGTCAATAATGGGCATTAACCTTATTACTTATATCTAGAAAGAACGAGAACAAATAAGAAGGGGAAATACGAGCATGCTTGCGAACATGTGGTAGAGAAAAATGACATCAGGTGTAGCTGGCAGTAGCAATAGCGCAAACAGTGTAGTAGCAAGTTCTATGGACGAGAACCCCAGCATGTTAATACCCGCAGGCTGCAGAGTGGAAGAAAAATAATACTCCAGCATGTTAATACCCCACCATGACAACAAGCATTTTCAGATTGGAAGGAAAGTAATAGTCTGTGACCATCCATTGTGTGCACCTCCAGGTTGCAAGTTGCAAAATAAAGTCCATCAGAAACATGATACGATACTCTTGTAAGCTCTTCTAGATTTATACGGCAGAAATATCCAGAAAGCAAATAAGCAGGGTTTTCTCTAGGAAAATAGAAACATTGTATCCCCCCTGAACACACACACACACACACACACACACACACACACACACACACACACACACACACACACACACACACACGCACACACGCACACACACACACACACGCACACACGCACACACGCACACACACACACACACACACACACACACACACACACACACACACACACACACACACACACACACACACACACACACACACACACACACACACACACACACACACACACACACACACACACACACACACACACACACACACACACACACACACACACACACGTTAAATTGAACATACACACACCACTGAACACACACACACACACCCATGTCTCCCCTGAACACACACACACACACACACACATTGTATCCCCCCTGAACACACACACCTGGCTGTATCAACATATCAATATGTCAATATGTCATTGTATCAATATCCCCCCTAAAGTTTGATAAGAGACTTGACAAGTTTATTTGTTTACAGTAAATTGCCTTTTCACACAACGCATTGTTAGTCAATCTCCTTAGATTTTTTGTCCTTGCTCTTAACAACACCAAAGAAGGTTGAGAACAGGTTTCTATTGCAAGATTAGCCGAACGTCAGGGGTTACCAATGCTGTGCTGTGAACCAGCACCTCATATGCGAGAAGGAACTGGATGGAGTAAGTCGCCAGGATATCTGAAAAATACGTTCTAATTTGTTAGGTAAATGGCTATGGCGGCCAAAAGAAAAGAAGGCAGCTTATGGCCAAAGGTTGTGGATGAAAACTACTACAAGAGATGGTGGATTTAGGATATTTGTCTATCTCTAGTGCACACAGATTTCTTGTGTGGATTGGCATTCTCAATGCAGTGGACGCTATCAGAGTAAGCGGCAAAATGGATATTGGCAAAGGAAGGCATGCTAAACTTTGGATGGACCTTTGGATATTGGGACTTACCGCGTGATGTTGTTTCTTTGAAAAAATACTTGAAGCCAAGGATAAAGATGATATGTAGCGGATTGCTTCAAGGCTCCTCAATGATAGGCTCCTAGACTTGTACTCCCAAGTGCTCATAGAAACATCTAATATTCAACTGCATTATATGAATGTAAATGTTCATAGAAGCTAAAATTTGGTTCTTTGCAAACCATGCTTATACTTTAGTGATGTTGCACAATCCAAACATGTTAAAATGTAGGAGCATGTACTTTCTGGTGGTCATGGACTTATGGACCTGGTGCAAGGGTATGACCCGTTAACAAAAGCACTTGCAAAGGACATTGACATATGCTTAAGCCACATGTATCCTCATGCTATCATTTTCAAATTTATGAAAACCTCACCGTCCCATGCTTGTGCAAGAAACATTCACTGTCGAAGCTCCTCCTTGGGTTGTTTATGTCAGGATGTATATATTCCTGCCAATTATACATGGTCTTGGGCTGCATAAAGTCCAATGTTCCACCCTACTGCAGGTTCCTGCTCTAGGAACTACACACAACTAGTCCAAGCTGAAGCATGCCACCAAATGTATGGATAAATAGAGGATATACATCCAGCCAGTTGAGGTGATAACCCATGAAGAATCCAAAAGCAGATCGAACGACAACAAATCCACAGAAACATATAGAAAATCAGAGACAA
This sequence comes from Amorphophallus konjac, assembly GCA_022559845.1. Taxonomy (NCBI): domain Eukaryota; kingdom Viridiplantae; phylum Streptophyta; class Magnoliopsida; order Alismatales; family Araceae; genus Amorphophallus; species Amorphophallus konjac. The sequence goes on from CM040129.1 coordinate 14,889,736, forward strand.
TTCTAATGAAGGCACAGTACACAAGAACACCACAAGAAATTAAACTCTAACATGGAAGCATCATAATGCAACTTGGAAATTTAACTAGACTATGATAAAATATAGAAAGTACTAATGCACACAAATGTAAAGCATTAAAATTTCCAAGATATTATGAAGAAACTTTAGATCAAAATATGCACACAATAATATTCCATTCATATTAAAAATAACATAGACTTGACATGCCATAAACAAGATAGTTTAACATGGCCGATTTTTTTTTCACATTTAGCATATAATACAATAGTAGCAATGACATCCACAAGAAAGGTAAATCGCATCTACCATAGTGGTACGCGGTTATGCAGTTACCTTACAGGAAGGAGCAGTTAGTATACCGGAGGGGAAGGAGCAGTTCGCACAGCAGACGGGATGGAGCAGTTCCCACACAAGATGGGAAGGAGCAATGAAGGGGAGGGAGATGTCAACAGGAAGGAGCAGTCCACATCAGCGGGATAATTTTTAGCCTACAAGCTTATCAGAAAATTTCATTAGCAGTAATAAACACAGACAGATGAGATGACGAAAAGGATCAAATTGCAGGGGGCAGAAGGGGCCTGATAGAGCCTATAGGGGAGGGGGTTTGTGTTTTCCGGGGCCTAGGGTAGCTGTAAGATTTCCTCACAGAAGGAGCCAGACGGCCGAGATAGGGGAAAAGGTTTATGTGAAGGGTTTCCTAAGAAAAAGGGGTTTCCTCACACAAGGGGAAACAGCACGATCGAGCCAGGGCACGGGCTAGGAAGCCAGACAGAGACGATCTACAGAATAGGAGAGCCCCAATGGCAACGATCGGAGGTGGTGCCATAGAAGACCGGGAGACATCTGTTGGAGAGCACGGAGGGAGGAACAGCACGTTCGAGCGAGGGCACGAGCCGGAGCCGATCGAAGAAGATAGCAACCTTCCAAGGGAGTCGGACAGCACGATCGCTGGCCATAGCAGAGGATGCGCTCCGCGGTGGCAGAAGGGGATCGCGAGGAGACGCGTGAACAGTGTGATCATGGAGAACATGATCACGGAGTCGGACAGCACGATCGGAGTCGGAGGACGAACGCCGGCCGTTGCAGAGGAAGCGCTCTGCGGAGGCAGAAGGGGATCGGAGTCAGAGCACGATCGCCGGAGGGGAAGCACTCCGCGGAGGCAGGGCATGTGATCGATGCGTGAACAGTACGAGCGCGGGGGGGCGATCACGGAGTCGTTCACGAGAGGGTGAACGAGAACGGGGATGGGGATAAGTCATTCCAAGTTTTACTTGGAATGACTTATCCCCGTGTTTAACCCCATTTGTGGGGTTAAACCCATTTTCCCTATCCTAGGTTATCCTCACCTAAAATGCCCATAACAAACACAGAACAGGGTTAAAATGGACATAACCCACTCCCATCCCCATACCAAACGGGCCCTTAGGTTATGTTTGGTATCGGAATAAACTGTGATGAGAATAGGCGTAAGTTATTCTAGGTTAATTTATTCCTATTCTTATTCTCATATGTGTTTGGTATGCGAGGGGATAAGTATGTGTGTATTCCTATTACTCGTTTGGTAAAAAATAAGGATAAGAATGAGAATAGGGGTATAAATAGATAATTTTGCCCTTGTTATCCTGGGTTAAAACATATAATGTTATTCATCATTTGGTAGGGATTAAGATGACTTAAATAAATTTACAAATCTTCAACTTATATGTAATTAATATTAACAAATATGATTATCACTAACGATAAACTTAATTAAATTTACATAATCATTTTGATTAGATTAATGGAATTATGTTGAATTAATTTTATTATTAATTATGATCAACATAAATATAATTATTAAGTCATCTTTCTTGATTTGTAATAGTAATTAATGCCCAGGATATTATTATTTTAGCATTATTCCCTTCTTATTATTTAACATTATCATGTGATTTGTTAGTATGTTTATGAATCTTAATCATGATTATTAATATTGTTAAATTTTATATTCACATATTGTAATTTTCATGATCTACTACCCACCTTCTATTGGTCACCCAACTGATCATGCTAACTACTTTAAACAAATATTTTTTATTAATCTGTGTTTAAATTAAGAATGTGAAAAAATTACGTTGGAACAACTGCCAACCACAATCACAAGTTTAATTTATCTCGATCTAATTAACAATATACTTATTGAGTTTAATTAAACCATTGTTAGTTTACAATTTTATTAGCATAATAAAGAAGAATGGGGGAGTGGTGGAATATATGGGTGGTAGAGGGCATGTCCTGAGAGCCTCTGAAAACTTTGACTTAGAAAGAGAGAAATAGTTTCAACTGTAAATTGTAGATGTGAACTCTCACTCTGTCATTAATTATGCCTTCACTCAACATAAATATAGCACGTACAATTCGTTATATAATTAAACTGGTGATCGTTATACATCTTACCATGAGAGTGCTATTAATTATCTGGATTGATCCTATCAATGGTCAAAGATAGAAAAATAAGAAGGGAAAAGAATTCAAAACCCACTCCTTGTTGTTAATGTTGTACGACATCAATTGCTGAGATCGATCTACAAATAATTATCTTCATTTAATTAACGAGTACGGATGCACCAAATAACGTACGTACACATGCAATCCACGTTAATATTTAGCAATCAAAAATTAGGGCGAGGTAAATGATAACAATTAAAAAAGTTTACAAAAAAGTTAATCTTACAAAAAAAGTTTCATGTGGACATATCCTCACAAGTGATAACAATAAAAAATCCATATCACTTTTCGTTACATAATTTCAATTGATCAAATTTTGCCAACAAAATATCACATAGCTTCACAGTTCGATCGGCTGTAAATTTCTCCATCTCGATTGTTCTTCTTAAACTTTCAACTAGTGCATGTTCTTCAATTTGTCCTCCTGTTGTAGATATGTTAGATGTCCCCTGGTTTGACCTCTTTTCCTGAAAGATGTTTATCACATAATCACAAATTATAACATTGAGTGCAAAGTATATGAACTTGATAAGAGTAAAGAGATGAGGCTCAGAACAGCATGAGATAATATAATCACATGGACAATGTTCCATCATATTATTTGGGGGGTGTCATTAGTCCACCCACCCTATCATCATTGCCTCATGTATACCTGATAGGACCAACCAAAGTTTGACATTGGGAAGGAGTATAATATCGACATTGAACAATGGGAGCACTGAATAATGGGAAGGAGCAGTTCACACACACACACACACACAGTCGAGTCCACGGCACACACATACACACACAACTAAAATTATCCCCTGAACACACACTGAACACACATACAAAATCTGTCTCCCCTAAACACGCACACTGAACACACCCACACACTCGGCTGTCTCCACTGCACACACACAAAGGTTGTAACACCCTCAAATATAGCTAAGTTGTACTCTATATCATCGAGGCGCCTTTTGAAGTATCGGCTAAGTTCTTGAAAAGAACTCCGAAGTTAAGCATGCTTAATGGAGAGTAGTACTGGGATGGGTGACCTCCCGGGAAGTCCTCCATTCTGGAGCCGATCACCCTTAGAAAGGGATAAAACCGTGAGGTCGGTAGGCCAAAGCGGACAATACCTCGACGGTATAGAGTACGGGGCGTGACAGAATGGTATCAGAGCTATACCCCAGTCGGAAGTGTGGGAACTAAGTGCCATGCAGGGAAAAGTGCTACGCTATGGGAGCCACCTCTTGAGTCCGTAATGGAGCAAAGTGCTACATAGTGGGAGTCACCTCTTGAGCCTGTATGGGCCACCTCTAGAGTCCTACCTGCCTGGGGGCTTGATTGCGTGATTACGTGCTATATGTGCCCAGCGACGAGGACGTCGCCTATATAAGAGGGGTAGATTGTAACACCCTCAAATATAGCTAAGTTGTACTCTATATCATCGAGGCGCCTTTTGAAGTATTGGCTCAGTTCTTGAAAAGAACTCCGAAGTTAAGCGTGCTTAATGGGGAGTAGTACTGGGATGGGTGACCTCCCGAGAAGTCCTCCATTCTGGAGTCGATCACTGTTAGAAATGGATAAAACCGTGAGGTCGGTAATCCAAAGCGGACAATACCTCGATGGTATAGAGTACGGGGCGTGACAAAGGTAGTGTAAGGTAGTCCCCCCTGAACACACACACTGAACACACACACACACACAAAAATTGTCTCCCCTGAACATGTCTCCCCCGAACACACACACACAGTCGGCTGCATGCCACACACACACTCGGCTGCATACACACACACTGAACACACACACATTCTTAATCGTCTCCCCTGAACACACACACACAGTCGGCTGCATACACACACACACACTCGGCTGCACACACACACAGACAAAGGTACCCCCCGAACACACACACTGAACACACACACACACACTCGGCTATGTCCACTACACACACACACACACACACACACACACACACACACACACACACACACACTCAGCTGTCTCCCTTGAGCGCACACACACACACACACACATTCAATTCTGGACCACGACATAGCTGGATTCGACTAGTTGTAGATAATTGGATCTTCGTGCCTACCCTGTGATATATAAACAAATGATAACACAACTCATGCATTCATAGCACACACTCGGTTATACTAAAATGAAAAAATCATGCAGTCACAGCACACACTCGGCTGTATCAAACTGAACAACTCATGCATTCACAGCACACACTCGACTGTACTAAAACGAAAAAAGCATGCAGTCACATCACACACTCGGCTGTATCAAACTGAACAACTCATGCATTCACAGCACACACTCGGCTGTACTAAAACAAAAAAATCATGCAGTAACAGCACACACTCGGTTGTATCAAATTGAACAACTCATGCATTCACAGCACACACTCGACTGTACTAAAACGAAAAAATCATGTAGTCATAGCACACACTCGGCTATTACAAACTGAACAACTCATGCATTCAATGAGATACATCAAAGATAGGAGAAATATAGTATACCGTTGACAATTCCTCCACCCACTTGAAGAAGCCACAACCTGATGTTGTCTTGTCAGCCTGCACATACATCAAAAAAAAATAAAAATTATGTACACTTGATAGGGAAGGCAAAAATAATAACCATAATACAATGTTTATTACAAGACATACCTTAGATTCTGGGCATACATAAAAATAATTCCCTTTATTTTTGGTAGTGTTTGAAGTACGCCTTCTGCATGGGCCTTTGCCACAAGGACATAATAATAATTCATCCACCCACATGAAGAATCGACATGACTTATCATTCCCAAGCTGTGAGCACGTATATAAAAGAAAATGACATAGATAACCTATTACCAACTCCAAAATTTGTTGCAAAGTAAGAGTAACATATGCCAAGTGGACAGCAATAGTAGAGACGTTGTGGATTTCTACTGCTCTGAGATATCTTGACAACACATTCCCCATTGCCACATTCACATTGAATACGATCATATTTACCAACACCCATTGAATCCATTTTCATGATGCCCTGAAATATAACTATTCACATTGAACATGTAGATATTAATAATTTATTATGTGTGTTATTGGGCTCAGATGGACAATATTCATTCCAGCTATTTCATTGAGGTACAAATGCTGCAGTCGCATATCATAGCACCTGCAGTAAATCACATCATAAGTAGGGGTAGACCATAGGCCGCCAAACCTACTATTTGTGTGAAGTACAAGTAGGGAAATGAAATGAGATGCCCCGCATAATACTCCTCATCACATATATGCTCCTTCCCATCATCATTGCCCATCTTACTAGAGACAATGTCCATGAACCTGTAGAAAATAATTTGTTAATTACAAAAGTCATGAAATATGAACATGTGGATACTACTACTAAAATAAGTAAGAGTACAGTTTTTTAATGGCATATAAACCATCATGCAAGAAATGTGCAGTGTAGCGAGTTGAAGCCCACAAAGGACTACCCCTAGTTGAGCCATGATGCTCCAAAAAATTATATGAGAGTACTAAGCAAAATATCAACATCACGTTCGTATGTAAAGTCAGGGGTGGGGGAGGGGGGAGGAGAAGAGGATGCCAGTCCACGATCACATGCATATCTAAAGAACTGTTAAGGAAATTATGTTACAACATGTGAAGTGCTTAATGACATAAGTAAAAGTACAACTCAATTGTCCGACTAGAAAACAAGTACAATGTCCAATTTAAAAAAATAACAAACACATAAATTTCATTCATCATTTGCGACTCCCACATGACGACGCCTGCAATACACAAGATACATGCTTACAAAAAATGGATGATGAATGAAATGAAATGAAACTGACTACAACATGGGTTTTAGAGAATACCCTCGTGCCACATGGTGGGCCCAAAGGCGAGTGGCTATACGTTCCTGAAATTTGTCTCCTCTAACAACCACAGACCTATTGAGATTGTCCTCTTCTTCGACCACCTCATCCCCTGCATTGTTTATGTCATCCTCTCCTTGTTGGAAGATAAAATCTAGCCCCTGCTCCTTTCTAATGAAGTTATGGAGTACACAGCACGCCATAGCAATCCTGGCTTGTGTCTTAATTGGATAACTTCGACGTTTCACTAGAATTGTGAAACGTGACTTCAATACACCAAAGGCACGCTCAACGCAATTGCGTAGTTGGGCATGCCTATGATTGAACAAGTTCTCCTTGTTCCTGTGATTAACTCTGGTCCTATTAGATCTGTACTCAGAAAGATGATACCTTGTGCCACGGTATGGCGCTAAGAAATTGGGGGTGTTAGCGTACCCTGCATCAACCAAGAAGTATTTTCCTACGGGAACGAAATGTGAGTAACAGTGCGAAAGAAAGTACAGAAGGACACTCTATCAACAGAGTAAACTATACCTTCAGGAACAGTAAATCCACCTTTCTCAACGGCCCATCTCAGTACTTTCATATCTGCAACTGATCCTTCCCAACCGACAACAACATGAGTAAAGATAAGATCAAGATTCACACAACCCAACACATTTTGGGATGTTTCACCCTTTCGATTTCGATAACGAGGGTGGTCAACCGTTGGCACCTTTGCAAAAATATGTGTCCCATCAATTGCACCTAATACATTCTAAAAAAGAAACAAAATAATAAGCATTGGTAATTAATGAACAATAACTATGAATCAATGTGTAATGATTATAAACCATGCGACCTTGAAGAATGGATAGAATTTTGGATCATGCCTTATTTTTGGATGAACTGGCTCTTCACCTGTGGGTTTCTTAATGCAATCATGACGCATGCATAACACTGCCATGAGTACATTGTTAAAATGTAGGCTGATGGTCTCGCCTAAATGTTGGAACCATTCCCTGAGTAACCTATTACCAACTCCATGTCCAATCTCGAGAAGGAAGATAGCTAATTGCTCAGTTGCCGACATATTCTTGGTGTCTTTCAGTACACCCTTTTCCATTAATGTATCCCTTAATCTTAAGAATAGAAAGGTAGAGTAGGATCTGCCTACATGACCAGCCATTAATTGTTTAACCCACATATGTCCTCGACCAACATCTGTGTGCATTAACGGCCTAGAGATACATGTATGAGCCGACAACATTTGAAGGACAACTACATGCTCAACTTCCTCCCAATACTCCTCCTCCTCCGTCATAAACTTAATAAGGAGATCAAGTGACGGGCCGGCCTGAGCAGTTTGAGAATCCATTGGTAATGGAAAAGTTACAAATCCTATATGAAAGAAAGAGTATGTATTAAAGTATGCATGAGTATATCAGCGCACAATTCATGTAAATGAAACATAGCCAATCATATTCACATTCCACTAAAGAAGAGCTAGAAATAGCAAATGTAGGAGATTACAATTAAAGGTTAAAAAGGATACAAAGATCATGAATAATAGCCTAGACGGCTTAATATCCATCCGACCTTTAACTCTTCTGGGAGAGCCAAGAAGATGGAACGGTCCTCGACACACTTGATAAACTCAATCGCTCTGAATATGCCTTGCTCAGGAAGTCCATGTAGCTTCAAGAGGGCATCAATTTCCAGATCCATTGGTGGAGTAGATTTCTTCTGCAATTCTAGCATCTCCCTTTGCAAGTTTAACCTTTCGTGACCTAAACTTACCAATTTGTCAATTGATTCTTCATTACCCACAGATGCTCGCTTCCTCTTCCTATTTACATTACTTGCTGAAGGAATTTTCCTAGATGATGGTGGCACATCTTGGGTTGCCTCAATATTAGGTGTGCTCATTTGTGATTGTTGCTGAATGTTTTTTGGTGTTTCCGTGTCATTAAAGATACTACTTATACTAAATTCACCTTCCACATCCTGCTCCTCATCACCATTGTCGCTGCGCTGGTCAAGATAAGAGGTACCTTCATTACATGCAGCGTTATCCCCTCGAGCCATAGAACTAGAGCAAATGAATTTCATTTGATCAAAAACTAAGAATGGCTTCCCTTGGATTGCTCTATATTCTTTATTCATCTACGTGTGTGAAGTCACATGTTACTCATGTAATGGAATGTGAATATTATAATTGTAAAATGTGCAATAGGTACACTACGTACTGATATGAGACCATCCCAACTTTCCATAGTACCTGGGACTGGCATTTTTTTTTTCATCATCCCAACCCCAGTCCGATCGATTCTTTAGACTAACAATTAGATAGTACCTCTTTTTCAAATTTTTAAACCGATTTTTCAGATTTTCTAACGAATATCCTAACTTGGTCAACTTGTTGAATTTCTTTACCGTATTTCCCCATGCATCTTTTGTGAAGTTTCCATTGGCAAAACCATCATTATTAGTCTTGTGCTCAGCGAGGAGGTCAACAATACACATATCTGCTTCGTTGCTCCAATTTGCCACCCTACTCTTCGGATCGTTTGATCCACTCATACTTATTTTGAACAACAACAATAATCATTAGGAAATTACAAATGAGAGTAATCCATGCCCCCATAGATAATTATGAATAGATTATAATGAATGCTAGTATATAAAAATCACCATTCACATGCAAGATAACATATGGCACACACAAATAAACAAACTAAAATAACATCATGGTAAGATGTATAACGATCACCAGTTTAATTAAATGCATGAATTGTATGTGATATATTTCTGTTGTAACAAGTAAACTAAACATTCATATGCCTTCGTGTGCGTGTGTGTTCATTCTGTTATATATATAATAGACATAATATTGACTATAAAATATAGCAAACACAACCAACACATATTACATAAAGCATGTTATCATAGGCATCCATCATAAATTACATAATATCAATCAGTAACGTTTGGAGCTGACGTCCTACAGGTTACTTGAAGGGTAAGGAGCAATCCACACAGAAAAAATGGGAAGGAGCAACCAACAATAAAGGGGAAGGAGCAATCGATATTCTATAGCAAAATACAATAATCATCACATTTGATAAAGATAATAAAAAGAACGTTAAAATCGGGCGTTCATCACCTGCAATTAATCATAGGGTTTGAATTACCTGAACAGAAAGGAGTAGCGTACAAGCCAATGGGGTAAGGAGCAGTCTGCACAGTAAAATGAGAAGGAGCAGTCGACAGCAAAAGGGAAGGAGCAGTCGATAGCCTATGGCATAATATAAACCCCATACCAAATTTTATAAGGAGATAAAATCACAATCATAAAACGACATCACATGCATCTGAAAATAGGGTTGAAATGGGGCATAAAGAGCAAACCACACAGCAAAAGGGAAAGGCACAGTCGATTCATGATAATGGGGAAGGAGAAGTCGAAACAAGAAAATGGGGAGGGAGCAATTGAAACAGCAAAATAGGGACGGAGCAGGCAAGGGATGGCGGGACCGTACACGGGTGGTGGGAGAGAGGGTATTGGCCTACTCACTAGCGTGCGTGAAAGATGCTCACCAGAGGAGAAGACGAAGATGCCAGCCGGGCACTGTCGTGAGAAGCGGCGTGATCGGCGAGGCGAGAAAAAGGGTTGGCCACCAAAGAAGAGCTCACTGTACGGAGAAGACGGAGACTGGACACCATCGGCTGCAATAGGGCGACCCAGACGGAGAAGACAAAGTGCTCACCAGAGAAGAGCTGCGGGGTCAGCCATCGGCACGAGCTATGGAGTCGGCCACCGGAGAAGACGAAGCTGTAGAGTCGGCCACCAGAGCTCACCGGCCCGAAGCCCCCAACGAATGAGCGAGGGTTCCGTCCACAGGAAGGGCGAAGGGCGAATGTGGGAAGGACATGAGCGTGGTCAGCCATCAGAACGACGTGTGTAGAGTTGGCCACCGGAGAAGACGAAGCTGTGGAGTCGGCCACCAGAGCTCACCGGCCTGAAGCCCCCAGCGAATGAGCGAGGGTTTCGTCCACAGGAAGGGCGAAGGGCGAATGTGGGAAGGACATGAGCGTGGTCAGCCACCGGAATGACGTGTGTAGAGTTGGCCACCGGAGAAGATGAAGCTGTGGAGTCGGTCACCAGAGCTCACCGGCCTAAAGCCCCCAGCGAACGAGTGAGGGTTCCGTCCACAGGAAGGGCAAAGGGCAAATGTGGCAAGGACACGAGCGCGGTCGGCCACCGGAACGACGTGTGTAGAGTCAGTCATCGGAGAAGACGAAGACGTGGAGTCGGCCGCCGGAGCTCACCGCCACGAGCTGCGGTCGGGCGACGAGGGTTCTGTCCATAGGAAGGGCGAAGGGTGGAGGAAGGGCGAATGTGGGAAAGGCACGGGCGACGAAATGGGGATGGAGGTGGGGATAACGCATCCCAACTTTTCGTTGGGATGAGTTATCCCCGTGATAACCCCGGTTTCGGGGTTATCCATATTCCTCTTAACCCGAGATATCGTCACCATTTTTTACCATACCAAATGTTGAATAGGATTCAACCGGGGATAACCCGGGTGTAACCCCACACCAAACATTCCCTTAGTGTCAACAGGAGTGTTGGAGGAAGTTTGGAGCATGTCTTAGTTATGGAATATTTAAGGACCGTAGGATGGCCAGTTGCCCTAATCTACCCCCGCAGGCTAAAGCTAAGAATCAAGATGGATCAAAACCAGCATTCAAGGAGCCTGAGCCTACCATCAAAGAAGGAGTTGTAGGAGGTATCCCTCATCCTTAACCTTTAGTTAGTCCTTTTTTGTTCCCTAGATCTTAGATTTTATTGCTAGCATGATTCTTTTGGTGATTAGTGGACAAGGTGTAATCTTGATAAAATTATTTGGAAAAGAATGTCCAGTGAATTTGGAGGGTCAAATTCCTTTTAGTGGGGGAGAGTGTAATATCCCAGTTAATTAATAAATTGTAAAGTATATAATTGAAATGAAAAGTGAGGAAAAAGAAATATATAAAATTATATTGTGAATTAAGCCTAGTAATTTCGATTAAAATTCCAATTGGATAGAACTTATGCGAATAAATAAAATGGAACGAAAGAAGAATAAATTATTGATATAGTGAATAAATAATTGATTTAAGGTTCGATTAAATTTTAAGTAAAACCAATCAATTGAACGGGTTAAAATTTATATATATATATTCAAATTTCTAATTAACTTGACATTTAATAACTTTAACAATCCTTTTTATTTAAATGTTATTATAGTATTTAGTTGTTTTAAAAAGGTCGAAAATACGTAAATAAGATTGAATAATTCGCTATGCTATTTTGATAATGAATTTAATTCAAATAATAATGAAGGAAACTTAGTATTTTTTAGGCACAATTATAGCAACCCGGATTTAAAATAAATCTACTACTCGAAAAAATATAATTCCTTGAATAAAATGAGGATAATTCCTTCTAATGATTATGAACTAAATAGAAATTTTTTATAAATTGTAAATTAAGAAATAGGCTAACAAAAATTCATATAATAATGAAATAGGCCAAGTAAAAATGATATTATCATAATACTATGATAGGGTAAATGAACATGGAAATTTTTATTGTTAAGAGATGGGTTTAATTAGGCTAAGTGGGAATAAAAGGTCTAAAATTCGTAATTTTCAAAAACCCTAATTCTAAGTGAGTTTATTGGGTTAAAACCTAATCAATTGGGCTTAATACCGTAATTAAATCCTAACCCATTAAGTTGAGGTCGTTCCTTGCAGAAACCCTAGTCTAATTAGGGTTTGAAGGGGGCTAGCGGCGCTAGAATTGGGTAGGAACCACCATTTTCAGAGAGGGGTGCTACCCTTGGAACCTTGACCTAATAGGTACTCATAGGATCCCTAAACCCTATAAAATCGACCCCAAATCCCCCGTGGTCGACCCTAGTTGGTATTGGGAAGTTCTTGGGCGCGAGAGGGGCATGCTTCGTGGAGAAGGAACCGAGTTTTGGTTAGGCTTGGGGCGACGTCGTTCTTTCCCTTCTTCTTCCTTTGAGCGAGCTAAAGGTAGGTGATTCCTCAAGCAAAACCCCTAATGTTATATTCAAAATGATCATCTGCATGTCTAGATTAGTTTGATATATTTTCCCCCAATTTTTACTACATATTTTGGGAGTATTTTAGCTTGCATCGACAAGGTGTCACTGTTCTACGTTTTTTCATCGGAACTAGGGTTTTGAATGAGATCGCGGTTCTCACAGATGCCGCATCCAGAACGCGGACCCCTGATAGATCACGATCCCATTAGTTAATTTTTTTAAATTTTAATTCTTATTATTAACACATCCTTCTTGGGTGACGTGTCTTTATGTACGTGTCCACCTCCTACGACGCATTTACAGCCTTGATGGGATTTATTTATTTAAAATTAGATAATTTCGTTTCGAACTCGTTCTCATCGTGGTGGCCATATAGACCGCGTTCAGATGGTGGTTCCCATGGAGACTGCGTTACATACAGGGTTCACCGAAAACCCTAAGTCTTACATCTGTCAAATCTGCATGATTTTGAGTTCAAATATCTTGTTTTCTATGAACATGTCGTCTAAACAACCCATTGGATAGGTAATTATTATGGAATAATGAATAATCTTATAAGGTTCTTCTTTTGATCTAATGTGATTTCCTCTTACGATTGATCTTACCGTCCTCTTGTTCTATTCGTCCAGCAACATGATCGTGTTCCCCTATGTCTAAATATGTAGATGAATGACAAGAATATGTTTAACCTATGATGTTTGGGTTATGATTAACGTTATTCGATTTGCTTGATGACCATGTCACTCCGGTGATCTGGATCTATCGCCTTACTGGTTTCTGGTAGTGTTATAGGAACCCTAATTCTTGGTGAAGCTAGGACCCTCAGCCGGATACTTCTTTCGTCGGCCTAGAACTACTTCATCAAGGCCTCCGTAAGTCTCCACGAGTTTGGGATTTCCACTAGGACACCGAGTAGGTTGTACTAATAAAATTCTGAAAATCACTGGAATCCTCATTCTACTGTGTAATACAGGGTTCAACATGCTTTGGATTGGCTGAACGGGGTTATGCCAAAGTTTTGTTCAGTCCATTATGAACGCGGTGGACCTCGTGACTGTGTTTAGATTCTGTCTCCAGAAGGCGGCAGGCACGAAGACCGCGTTCTAATCGACCTTCAGAGAACATGTCAGTCCAAGTATTGACGTGTCGGGTTTACTGGACGCGTTCATTGAACGCGACCTCCCAATACAACGCGTTCATTCCATGACTCACACTACCATTTTCTCATGTATCGAGTGATTGACCATGATTGTGTCGCCCTTACGGGACGCGTTCAGGTCGCGATGTATGAACAGACCGCTTTCAGCCCAATTTTCCCAAAACTCTGTTTCTACGTTTGTGATGTGAAAATTGTGGATTTCATTCCTAATTCTAGCCTCTTCTAGCTATTTTATTGACACCCCCGACCTTGCTTGGGGTTATGTCCTTGAATCTTCGTATTTGATGAGCTTGTACACCTTTGTTATCTTTTTCAAAGTCATTTCTCTAATGACTTACTATCTTGATCGCTTGAGCTTGGATTATTGGAAATTGCTTGATTTCCTTGACTACATGAGCTTGTTATTGGAATTCCTTGGCCATTAAAATATAATGTGAATGTCTATATTTTTACATGGGATCTCTGATCCACCCATCAATGTCAGCGCACCATTAAAGGGCCCGGTCTAGTCCTGGGAGGAGCTCCCGAAAGTTCTAGTGCTAATGGGAGTTATAATGATCAGGTGTGACATTGCACCGAAGTGCTTGACTTGCTAGAATGATCTATGACATTCCACTTCTACATGAGATATATATTCACTTGACATGAATACATGAAAGTACTTGCTTGCTTGACTCGATGAATGGCCAACTCTATAAATATTGATCACTTGTACATATTCAATTATTGATTCAGTTGTGTTATGCCCCTTAGGCACAAGCATGTGCTATTTAGTGTTGTTGAATTGATGATAGCAATGCTATTGTTTTGATGATTGCAACAAAGTGAGTGCATTTCTGTGCATCCTTATCCTTGAGTATTCTGCAAATGATAGCAACATGAATGAAGATGAATAGATGTTTTGAATGCATTATTCTGTTTGAATAGATTGCATTAATGTGTCTCAGCATACATTGTATCTCCATGTTTGCATTGTTCCTAAAGTCTGTACAGCCCACACTCAAAGCTAAGTCTGTACATTGAGCGTCTCATTGAGCGTCTCATGGAAGTCCATACAGTGCATTGCATTGGCTAAGTGTATACACTGTCAGTCTCATTTAGAGTCTAAGACAAAGTCTGTACATTGGACTGTGCTAAGTGAAATCTGTACATCCGATTGGCTATGCATCACTATTCATAAAGTCTGTACATCGGACTGTTACAGCAAGTCTCTACAGACTCCACCGTCTCACTTAGTGTCTTAAGCATTTTAGGCTAAGTCTATACATTGCTGCATTGCTTGCATGTGTAGAGTCTATTCAATGCTACAGGCTTCAAGTCTATCCAATGTCCAGACTTGTCGAATGGCTCAGCAATGTATAGGCTTGGAGAACCACGGTCCACGTGAAGTCTACACATTGGTCTTCACTTGAAGTCTATACATTGGCTAAGGGTCTTCAAGTCCATACACAGTCGTCTGATGCATATTGATTGAAGTCTGTACAACATGCCTTGTTGTTCACAGCTTTCTTGTTTGTGACTTCCCTAGTGTTTTGATTATGAGCATCACTATGTTAAATATTGTCATTTTAATCATATATCTTGCGTAATGTTATGCATTTGAAATTTTCATGATTAACAAGAAAACTGCTATGAGGTAGTACCTTGTATGTCCGTACTGTTCCTTTCATACTTCGTGCTGTTTGTGTTCACTACACTTCGTGTTGTCCTTTTGTACATCGTGTTGTTCCAACTATGTTTGTTGATTGTCTTCGTACTGAAGCAGCTCGATTTGTTCTGATGAACTTCGAGTTGTTTTTCTTGTGAACCTCGTGTCGTTTCTTCAGTATTTAGTTGCTCATCTCGAGTCATCCTTTTTATTTTTGCTCTTGTGCTTTCGTGTCATTTACTGTAGTTACTCGAGTCGTTTTCCTACTCTCACTGTTTTATCACGTGTCGTTGTAGCCGTTCCCGTCTTCTGTCTTCATGTTGTTTTTCCTAGACCCCGTGCCCTTTTTGCTTTGTGACCACACTTCGTGTCGGTTTCTGTTTTCATCTTCGAGTTGGTTTCAGTCCGTGTCGTCCTCGTCTTTGAGTCGTTCGTAAGTTCGAGCAATTTTGTATTCGAGTCATTTTTTTATGTCTTCGTGTTGTTTCTGTGTTTGTGTCTTCGTGTTGTTGTTTTTATGTCTCCACGTTGGTTTTGTATTTGTGTCTTCGTGTTGCTTCTGTCTATCTTCGTCCAAGGTTCCTCTGATCGTGTGTTTCTATCGTTTCACTCCGTGTTATTTCCTTCTCACCTCATGATGTTCTCATCTGACCTCGTGGCATTCTCTCTTTATTTCGTGCTGTAGTCATCTCGTGAATCTCGTGTCGTTCTCAGTATAGTGCATCTCGTATTGCTATCACATACCTCATGCAGTTTTAGTTCTTGTGGCCCTGAGTTTTAATGGTTTTAATGTCTTTGCAGGAGAAGAAGAAAAAAAACAAAAGAAGAACGTGATCCGAGGCTGGAAGGGCAGACAGGATTGTGACACGTGTGCTGAAGCTGGCTGAGAGACTGACACGTGGCCACAAGTTCTGGGCGGGAAATGTGGAAGCCACACGCGCCCAGTGCTGTCCTCCTGCCGGCTGCTGCTTATAAAAGGAAGCCTTCATCCAACAGATGAAGATTTGATCAAAGAAGAAGCCTGGAGAGCAAAAAAAAAAAGCCTTCGATCCAGAAAAAGAAAAGAGGAAGAAAAAGAGAAGAAGAAGTGTGAGTCGAAGAAAATAGAGGAGCAGAGATCGAGAGAGTGAAAGAGCAGAAGAAGAAAAGAGCTGCAGTAGAAAGCAGAAGAAGAAGAAGAGAAGAGAAGAGACAGAGAGAGCCTGCGAAAGAAGAAGAAAAGAAAGAGAAGAAGAGCAGAAGGAGAAGAAGAGAAAGAGAGAGTTAGAGAGCTCGTGAGGGTAAAGAGAAAAAGAAAGTGAGAGAGAAGAGAAGAGGAAGAGAAGCTTACCTGAAGATCTGTCTACTGGACCGTGGATCAAATCCAGGCCAGTCAGCTCCATGCGAGCCACATCTGTGTTATCTTTCTTTACAGCTTTCTGATCGCTGTGTATTTTTCCTTTCTTATTTTTCTTTTTTCATTTGGTTAGCTTTGTACTTCCGATCCTCTGGATTGAGGTCGAGTCCCTCCTGATCTGGAGGAAGAGAGGTCTGCGACCTCTAGTTTGCAAGTGGCTGGAAGTCACTTGTGTGTTCTCTCCGATTTGGAGGAAGGGAGATCTGATCTCCGGTTCTGGGCTTGTGGGTTGCAAGTCCAGGGGTCCCTCCTGGTCTGGAGGAAGAGAGGTCTTTGACCTCTGGTTTGCTGGTGACTGGGAGTCACTGGTGGGTTCCCTCCTAGTCTGGAGGAAGAGAGACTTCGGTCTCTAGTTTCCAAGTGGCTGGGAGTCACTTGGGGTGTCCCTCCGGTTGAGAGGAAGAGGGGAGGTTGTTCCCCTGGTCAAGCTGTGTGGCAGCACCTATTGCAGACTGAGTCTGCGGTTTCTAGCGTGAGCTAGTGGAAGCCACACTCGGGTTGAGTGTGGGGTGGATGTAGGTCTACTGGACCGAACCACCTAAAAACCCCTTGTGCACTGTGGTTTGACTTGTCTATTTGTGCTTCCGCTAGGTGATTGCATAGGGGCGCTCCATGTGTTTGGCTTCTGGTTGAGCAGAAGAGTTAATTAGTTTTCAGATTGACTAAATCTGTCTTGTTAGCTCTCTAGTGATCTCACTGTGTGTTTGGTTGGTTCCACAACTGCCAATTAGCCTTCAAGTTTGTTTAGTTTGCGAACTAGCATTTTTAGTGAGCGAAATTTTAACTGGGCGAAAGGTTTTTTAAAAGTCATATTCATTCACCCCCCTCCCTCTGAATACTGCACCGAACCTAACAAGTTGATTTATTATTTATTCATCACTCGTTTAATTATCGTGATGCTTGTTCCTTATGCCTTGCTCGAATTGAATTTCTGTACTTGATCTATATTCATCTACTTAACTCTTCAATTCCTGTTGATCATGACTCTGCTCTTGGTTATAGACTCTCTGATTTACTTGTTTATGGATTCATATAGTTCTTGCATATAGTCCTTTTTTCACACTGGTAAAATGTTAATTACTTAAATTCTGTCTAGCGATAGGAATGTAATTCCTACTGAGCTTCTTGCTCACCCACATTTCTTTAACATTTTTCAGGTAATCTCGAAGCTGAAGCACATGTTATTGGGAATGGGCAAGAGTGATCGAGTGCACCTGGAGCTTTAGAGACTCGAGTCTTTTCTTAATTTCTTGAGTCTAGTTTGGAGTCGAGAGTCTTGTCTCTTTCCCTTTTCCTTTTATTGAGTCTATTATTGTAATTCAAGTCAAAACATAATTTATGAAAATTTTGATATTAATAAAATTATATGTTCATTTAATTCTGGCCTCAGTGTGTCTCTTGGTGTTGTCTACTATTGGTCTGTTGTGCTACTCTGATTGTCATTACTATTCGCTATCACGTTTTGAGTAATTTTCGTTGCTACTAGTTCGGGGCGTGACACTTCCCTGGTTGGTTGGAGACCAAGTAGAGAGTAGACAATCCAGCATGGCTTCGCCCCAATCTGAAAATTACATCCCCCCATGAGTCCTAGGCCAAGGGTCTATTTATAGGAGAAGAAACCCTAACTCGGACTTGAAGGATAATCATTAGAAATAGGAGTCGTAAGCCAATAATTCCAGGCATAACAAGTTGGGTAAGGTTTCTAAGGCATCTAGGAACCTATCTGGATGGAGACCAACCCCCAAATTCATGCAAATAGGGACTCTATGGCGATCACTACCAGAAGAGATGTGTTCTGGATGGGTTGCAACATCTTCTGAGAACACGGTCTATCGTACGACTGTGACATGAATCAGAGTGCAGTCACGTGGTACACCACGTTCATGCTGGGTCTGCCAAAATGTTGAATTTTGTGAAAAATAGAATTTCATGACATAATGGGCCAAAAATTAAGTTGAGTGGTCTCACAATGGATCAAGGAATGACTCAAAAGTGATGGCATTTTGAGTCATCATTAATGTGGATAGGAGAAAGACTCAACTTGTGGGTCAAAAATGAGTGTCTACAGATGTCCCTCCTTGATATCCGCTTAGCAAAGGAACGAGTAGAGATGAAGCGAAGGTGACATGAAGTGGAGATGAAGCAGAGGTGTAGTGGAGCAAAATGAAAAAGTGGATACCAAGGTAAAAGACACCAGTCGCAATCAACAAGTGATAGGAATTATCCGGAAAACTCCAAACTAACCACAAGGAAAAGCTAGCACCGATGACACTTGTCTGGAACAACAGAGAAGGAAAAGCTAACTAACTAAAAGACAAAGAGATGAAGATGATCAACCTCTAGAGATCAAAGAGGCACCCTAGCCCTGATTGGCGTGCATGTTTCACTCATTAAAGGAGTTATCAGCAGCCCGGTCGAAAGTAAGACCATCGTGCAGTCCATTGCTAATGAGTGAATCGAAATGAAAGATCGATTAGATTGAACTAAGCTAAACTGAATTGAGAGAAAATTCCATACAAGATCATGCTGACCAACTAGATCGAGCAACTAGCTCAGAGAAGACGTTCAAATTCAGAGTGGAATGAGGATCTCTTATTCAAGACTTAGAGTGCAATTGACCATTGCTAGGGAGAACTCTTTGAAGGATTACGAGTCATGAATGCTCAAAAAATGGCATGGTGCATATTGGGCTAAATAAAAAGAAATCATCAAATTGAACGCAAAGAAAGAGAAAAATAGAAAATACTCAAGGATAATATTACTATACCAAACGAACTAGGGTCAAGAATCTTCCCACAACCACGGCGTGTGAGACAGAGTCCATTGTTCCCCAATTTGTTCAACCTAATGGCCTATTCGATGATTAACCATATGCACCTAAATCATCATCATTTTTGATAAAGGAAAATATCATATCCCAGAGCACATAGAGAATCAACTGGTCCTTGAGATGATATAATAGAGTAAATAGAATATAGTATAGATGTAGAGGATTAAGGATATGGATACATATCTGACTTACCTGAGCAGGGTAGCACAATTTTTGTTTTTTTTCTGATTTTAAAATTTTATGGATTTTCATAAAACAACTAACAACAATAAGACAACATTACATGAACGCCTGAATTAACTAGTAGAAAATGAACAAAACCATATAACAACACTGACCAAACGATAAAACCCCAAAGATAAGCGAAACGAAAACACAAAGACAAAGTAGACCATAACGCTGTCTCTGATAGTGATGCAACCAGAAAGTGGTATGCGAGCGGACTGCAACCACAATGGACCTATTAAACCTCCCCTTGCTAGATGTACTAACCTTGACTCTATGAAATAGACTGGGCCTTGGTGGTATGACGAATGATTTGGGAGGAGTTAATCAAGAATGGAGATCAATACTTGGACAAGTGGATTTTGAACATCGCTGTGCTCCAAACATGTATCATGCACACTCAAAGAAAAGCAAACAAGTTATATCTATTCTTGGGCTTAGCCCCTTCCCTTTAAGCAAGAGAACTAACTTAACCATATCCTTGATATTGATCAAGGGGTTGAACCTTATTAAATAGGCAAAATAGTAAAGAACAATACCTAAATGCATAAACTAAAATGACAGATATTTTTGTTATTTTTAATTTTTTTGAACTTTGAAGATATTTGATTTTTTAAGATTTTAACATATCTGATTTTTTTAGATTTCGAAATATATATTTTTTTAGATGTTTAAACTATCAGATTTTTTATAGTTTTTAAAATATCTAATTTTTTGGAATTTTTAAAGCAACCATTTTTTTATTTTTATTTTTTTTGTTGCTAGCCGCAGCACTAAAGCTATTTCAAACTACTGGTTAGGGGTCCTTGTTCCTTCCCCTTTTGCTAAAAACTTCTTAAAGCACGACGTGCATTTAAAGGTGGCGTCCTATAACCAACTGTCCCTAATGAATGATGCCCCTACTAGGGCCGTACCCGAGAAGCAGCCCAGTCCTGGAGGGAGAAGTAGAAGAAAAGTTGAGTATAAGCCTAGTATAGGTTGAGAGACGTCAGGTTCAACTTCCCTCCGTAGCACTGCCCCTAGAGATTCAATCTGTTATGTTGGGCCTTTTAGTCTTTCTTTTTTGGACCTACTTTTTTCATTTGAGACACGCATACAATCGGACTCATAACGTCTAGCGAGGAACTGTAATGCCACTCTTGCCATGTCTTTTTCTTTACTATATTTTGCTTTTGATGTTTGGTTGCCATTTGGCTAGGTTTTGATTGATTTTGCATGATACTTTTGTAGGTCTTTGCTACGATGCCCTTATTTGAGACTTCCTCTCGTCGGAGAGTGCTTAGGTTAGTCGTCTTTACTCATTCCACCTCTTTCCCCTGCACTTGGCCAAGTGGATAAGAGAAAGATTTCCGTGCATACCCAAGTATGGCCAAAGCAGTAGCGGTGTTTTTCAAAGGAGTTATCTAAGGTTGTCGTGTAGTGTGTGAGGTATGTGCTCTGGGTTGCCCTTAAGGACCGGGGAAGGAATTTCAGACTCCCAGCGTGGAGTTATCACCAACTTGAAGTGATACAGAAGTGAATTAAATTTTACTTAACCTAAGACAGTACTCTTAGACCACCACTCATAATCATATTAAAGACGCCTCACTTGCAGCATATGCGTAGAGATGAATAAAGTAAAGAAACGAGATAGCATGTTTTTATGCAAATAAAGCACCTCGCAATCCTCTGCCATGGGAGAAGTTGTTTAAAGCGATCTTGATTATCACGAGCTTTGTGTTCCTCACTTGACAAGATTATATAGAGAAAGGAAGGATAACAAAGATTTGAGGCTGCTCAACATGATGAATGGTGGACAAGAATGGACTTAGATGAAGCGAGAAAAAAGAAAAAAGGTGAACGCTAGGACTCCCTCGTAAGGGTGTATAAACCCTGATTACACTGAATGGTCTACAGAAGAAGTAGAAAGAAAAGAAGACTAGTGAGGACTAAAGCCTCAGAAATAGCAATAGAAAAGGAAAATTCCTAATTATGTGACTTAGGAAGAATCGGGTCAGGCCTGACATCAGTTACAATTAGAGGGATAAACTGATAAATGGAGAGCGAAGGATCTAGAGGTTCCGGAGGAGAATCAGATTCAGATGAAGAAAAAGAATTCAGGGGTTCTGGAGAAGGATCAGATGATGACGAAGATGGAAGATCCATAGGTTGCCGAAGGAAGAGGGAGATAAGGGGATGAGGGATCAGATGTAGAAGGATCTGGAGGCTCCAGAGGACAAGGGAGATGGGGGTCTTAAAGAGAGGATGGAAACATCCTCCTCAACCAGTGGATGGTGTATAGAAAGAAATTGATTAAGAAAATAAGGAATGAGAGAGGGGAATAAGAAGGAGATGTACTAGTGATGGAGCTCTCGGCACGGGACCCTTTGACCTTAATCTTTGCTTCATGTCCTATTCTATTCTTAGCATATGTGCTCTTGTTACTTGGCTGCTCAACCTTCATGATGGCATCCTAACTCTTTGGCTTTACATGCCTTCTCAAATTGTGAGCCCAAGCAGCAGACGAGCTCTCCTTTGATAATACAACTTAGATGATGTAAGTGCCCCTAGACTCTCAGTTGATGGATTCTCGGTGTCAACAACATCCCTTGGACATTCAAGAACGAATAGCAACTCCCTTGGCAAATAAGCAGGGAGAACATTCGGGAGTTCCGCTTGTTGTGTAGAAATCTTGACACGAAGTAGCTTCTCTGGACATATGGGCATGTAAAACTGATCCCTTGAAGAGCAAGCAATATCAGTCCATGGGAGTGTAATTTTCGATGCGAGAAGCTTGATATCCGACAATTTTACCTGATAGTCTAACATGAGGACTAGTTCCCTTGAGAGATGAGGAAGGTAAACCCTTTGGAGATTAATGTGCAACGTTGACATGCCTAGTTGATTGACAGGTTAAGGCATATTGCATAGAACTCTCGGAATAGCCTTGAGGTTCTTGATGGCATAGCAATTTGCCCTTGGTCATGTTGAAATAAAACACAGAGAGCCTTCAGGATAGCTTGCAATATGGTTGGCACAATAGCTTGCTTCGTGAAAAGTTGAGGTAACATATGGTGGGCCTTACGAATAGTCTTGAAAATGCTAGGCAATGTAGTCGTTTGCCCCTTGATATGCTGAGGTGAGATGCCATGAGCCTTGAAAGTAGTTGGTAATGTGACGATCTGCCCCTCGAGTGGAAGCTCTAAATGAGTGTAGCGGTCATAATATTGATAACTTCCACCAAGGGTTGCCATGACTTACCCTCGAGCATAGAATCCATCAAAACTTTAGCCACGGTTTGAGTTAGCACCATGCCCTTTCTTTTGATCAGTCATCTGAAGGATAATTGAGCGAGAGGTGATGAGAGTATTGACGATAATTTTTTGATGAGCAATGTGACTACTATTGGTCTTGCTTTTGATGTGACTGGCACTAGCTTGTGGGAACTCTTGGCATTCTTCTTTGGAGTTGGAAGTTTGGTTTCCCCAAATATGCCGGAGATAAGAACACGGACCGGCATGCGGCTGATATAATCATGAAGCTTGAAACACACAGTTGGCACCAAGCACTCCTTACTTGGCTTGCTTTATTCTTGGGAACCAGACTCGAGAGGCACCATTAGAAGCGTGCACCCGCTCCGTTGGGTGGTAATGAGCTGCGGAGTGAAGGTCGTAGGTTTGGTGGGTATAGAGGGTTCAAAGGATATGGTAGGTGATGGTGGATGGGTGATAGTGAATATAGGTTTGGACATAGATGGTGACGGAGGTGGAGTTTGCTCAGGCTCAAGTGTCGGTGGGGTTGAAGGCAATGGTTAGACAGTTTTTGTGACGGTGATGAGGGTGGTGTTTGGACGGGAATAGGGGTAGTGGATGGGTTGTTAGATGGTGGTGAAGGTGACGGCTGAGTAGATCTCAGAGCGGGTGCAACGCTTGGTGGGGAAGCATGGGTGTGCCCCTGATCTTGCATCAGCTAAGATGGATGTAGCATGGGTTGTGCTTGTTACTACTCCATATGTACCTATTGAGGCTGTGACTGCACCTGACTAAGCTATTGTTGTTTCTCCTCACTGCGTAGATCTAGGATGATCTTGTGTACTTTGGCCCAGTTAATTCTTCGCTTTTCTTCCAGATCATAAAAGAAATCCTGAACTTCGGGGTAGTCTACGACCATATGCCCTAGCTGGCGATGATATGCGCAATACTCGAATTGATCCCCAGTCGCGTGTCGGTAAGGCTATATTGGAGGGAGTTGCAACACGTCAGTGGCCATCAAAGCCCTGAAGATATTAAAAAGGGAATCCGACAACGGATAATAATGGTTTGCTTTGGGCAAGGTGGATGCCGAGGTGGGTGAGTGTTGGGTGACGAGGTTTGGTGATATGGGTAGGAGGGTTGTTCTTGTGGAAGCGGTGGTGATAATTGTGGAGGTGGAGGGCATATGGAGTGGTTAGCAGGACGACTAGGCGGGGATGTGTAGTGGTTTGCAGGATGGGTAGGTAGGTAGTGGACGGCATCCACTTCTTCTTGGGTTTGAATTCCCTTGATTGTGAACCCTTGAGGTGGACCTTGGTAGGCAGGTTGACTTTAGAATGCGGCGGGTTGACTATGGATAGTGGAAGATTGACTGTGGAAGGCGGGAGGTAAAGAATGTCTGAATCCAGTGCCTAATGTGAGTAATGAGTTAGAATTGAGTTGGACTGAAGAGGCAATGGACATAGAGTTAGATCTTCATCCTCCCAAGACAAAATGTCCCCCAAGACGTCAAAAGAAAAAGCGCAGAGTCACAACATAATTTGATCCAGAAAAG
The DNA here is from genome assembly GCA_022559845.1 of Amorphophallus konjac. NCBI lineage: Eukaryota > Viridiplantae > Streptophyta > Magnoliopsida > Alismatales > Araceae > Amorphophallus > Amorphophallus konjac. The sequence continues at coordinate 14,914,259 of CM040129.1, forward strand.
GCCCATATGATGCGGTCGATGCTCACAGTTTGGACATAATCGGGTCACTTGTAAGGAACTATTGTAAGTTCTTTTGATTTAACTTGATTAAGGTAAGTCCTCTCCTTTCAAGTTTTACCTTGAATACATTATTTATCAATATTTTTTGAAAATTTAGTGCTATCATTGTGCTTGAAGCTAATGGTTGTGAGCGTCTTGCAGGCTTCAAGGAAGATAAGAAAATTAGAGAATAACTTGTTATAGGTGAAGATGATGACAACGGGGGCACGAAGGATGTTGCTACTTGCATTATCGCTAGAGTAGCTAGTGTTTTTATTTCTCGGTCATGTTGTCACTATGTTCCTCGTCTTTATTTTTGTTTCGGAGATGTTATTTTAAACTCTTTTTATGAACTTCAACCATTGTTGATTTAAAGGTATTTTGGTCTTTAAGAGATTATTTTTAAAAAAATTAATGTTGATTTTTTATCCTCACAATTTATCTTGAAGTAGTGTGATCACATAGCAGACCTAACCGGTCAATATCACCAGCAATCTTTCTATGGTATGTTACGATAACTCAGAGATAAGACAATAAATCTATCTTAAGATATCAATTCAATTCACAGTGAGCCATAGTTGGGTAAGAAAATATTAAATCAATTATAAATTTAATTATAAAATTGATTACAATTCCATGTATGATAATTGTAATATTGAGCAAGAGAATTTTTGAACAATAATCATAATTAAATTTTAATATTTACCTATTAAATTTTAAAATAATAAATGTATTTATGTCTACTGCATGTATATACGATAACTCAGAGATGAGATAAAAATTCACCATTCTTATACTAAATCAATTTAAAACATTGAGAATCTATATGTACGATAGATGTGATGTTAGGTAATAGAATTTTCGAATAATAATCATAATCAACATCCTAGTGTTTACATATTAAAATTTAAAATAATAAATACAATCATGTCTACAAAAAGTAGAAACTTTGGATTGTTCGAGCATAACATTGAGATTTTAGAAATTAAAGTTCTATAAAATATTTTTTAGATATTTTAAAATATTAATACTCTTTTTAGAAATTATAAAAGTTTAAAAGCCTTTATTAGATATTTTGTGAAGAAAGGGCATAAAGGTCACACTATGTACAATATGGACTAGAAGAGTCTTTTGGTATAATAATTGGGGGTATTTTGGGTAATATATTAAAGAAAGGATACAATTATCCTTTCCGAATATGAAACTTAGGAGTGACCTTTTTAGTTATTTTAAACTTATTGTGCCCCTATTAGAAATTTATAAAGTTATTTTGCCCTTTTTGATAATTTTCCCTTATTTCTATTCTTTGAGATCCTCGATCTCTCGCGGTCATGGTCATTTTCTTAGCGTTGTCACCGCAATATATTTTTATTCCCACCTTCATCCTTCCTAAACATTTAATTTTCAAAACCCACATTCCACACCTCTATCAACATCAACTCCTCGAAGACCGCTCAGAAGCAGGGTGGATAAGGACCCAGGCCGCTTGCTTCACACTCATCGACGGATGCCACTTTAGGCGTTCACACTCCTCGCCCCTCCTCAAGTGTTTGTTCTCCACCGAAGCTAAGCAAGTCATCCATGAAGTCCATGTAGGGCTCCGCGGCAGCCATGTTGGGGGACAAGCATTGGCCAAGAGTCTACTCCGACAAGGTTACTGGTGGCCCACCATGTAGCAGGACTGCCTCAACTACGTCCAGAGGTGCGATCAGTGTCAATGGTTCGGTCATCTTTACCACCAGCCCATGACTCCACTCCACACCCTAATGGAGCCCCGTCCCTTCGCTCATTGGTGAGTGGAAATCCTCAGTCCCTTTCCCGAGGCTCAAGGACGGAAGAAGTTCATGACCGTCGCCATCAACTACTTCACCAAGTGGGTAGAGGCATAAGCGCTCACCAAGATCATAGGCGATGCATCTTGGAAGTTCGTCCTATGACGCATCATTTGTTGATTCAGGATTCCTCGAGCCCTCACCACCTACAACGGTCACCAATTCGACAGCACCTTCTTCTGAGAGAAGTGCTCGGAACTGGAAATCTAGAACCACTACAAGTCAGTGGGAAACCCTTAGGCCAACAAACTGGTGGAGAACGCAAATCGGACGCTTTTGCAAGGCATCAAGACCCACTTGCAGCAAGCTAGCGAGTCATGGGTGGACGCAGTACCAAGTGTCCTATGGGCGCACCACACCACTGCTTGGGCAGTCATCATTGAGACCCCCTTCCACCTGGCATATGGGGCAGACATAGTGATTCCCGTGGAGATCTTCAACTACCCTACACTTAGGGTGAGCCAGTTCGAAGAGACGCGTAATAACCATGCACTATGGGAGAACTTGGACTTACTATTCGAAGACAGAGCGCCAGCCCGAGCACGTTTGATCACTTACCAATAGTGGCTAGCCCAATACTACAATGCTCAGGTGAAGGAATATCTCTTCTTCCCCGGTGACTGAATTCTACGACGCACCAGTGTCGCAGACCCGTGAGCGGCCGCAGGGAAGCTGGCTCCCAACTAGGATGGCCCATACAGGATCACAAAGGTGCTCGGAAAGGGCGCCGTGGACACCAAAAAAAAAAGAAAAAAAGGAAAGAAAAAAGAAAAGAAGGAAAAAGAAAAGAAGGAAGGGAAGAAAGAAAGAGGAAGATAAAATAAAAATAAATAGAAGAAGAAAAAGGGGAGAGAAGAAGAAGAAAAGAAAAGAAATAATAATAATAATAATAAATAATATATATATATTAATAAAATAAAAGGTCTTTCTCTCTCTCATTTTCTCCCTCACTCGGGATGGCCACCCGACACACTCCCCGCTCTCACACCAACTTCCCCCGGCACACTCCCTCCAGCGACACACCCACCGCACCGAATGACCAACCACCGCGCCAACTCCACGGCACACACCCACTGTGCCAGGTAACACTCCCCCGGTACACTCCACTCCTCTACCCGGCACGCCACTGCGCCGGATAACACCTACCGCACCGGATAGCCTCATCTCCCTTCCTCTCCCGCGGCACACTCCACTCCACCTCCCGCGGCACACTCCAACCGCCTCCCACCGCGGCACACCTCCAACCACCTCCCACGGCACACACCCACTGTACCGGGTGCATATGTCTTCTCCGCACCGGATCAACCCCGCCACCCTCACCGCCCACACACATACCACCGGTCCACCTTTGTCTCCCCTCACTGGATGGCAGTCTCCCCCTCCTGCTCCCTCTCCGCCGTTGGCCACCGCCGACGATGGTTCCTTTACGTTTCCTGATGTGGCTCGTGCTCCACGCCTTGGCTGTTCGGACGTGGGAGCTCCCTTCTTAACCTCTGCTGCAGACGGGGTATTGTGTACCCCACCTTCTCTAGCGACGGCACGTGCGACTGGGGCGGCTCCTGCTCTTGGTCCTCCTCCCAACCCCTCTTCCTCCTCTTGGAACCCCACCGGAGATGATATAGCTCCTTGGCACGTCTTTGACCGTTCCTGCACGCCATCTGAGTTTTCGCTCCAGCCCTCACCAACTCTTGATGGGACAACCCCCAAAAAACGATCCTCTGTTTTGGCCTTCCCCTCCTTGCTCGACCACAGCTCACCCAACATCGAGATGGACGAGCACACCTTCATGGTGAACAGGGAAAGGGGGGTCGATTACCTGAATTCTCTGGACAATGTTTTTGTGAACGATCAATTCTTAAATTGGGACCCAGAACACCTGATCAAAGTCCGTATTGTCTCTGCAGGAGCGTATCATTCTTTGTTCGTGCACAACATGTGCATCCGACCCACACCTGAAGAGCTGGAGAATTTTGGTACTCCAGACTTCACGATATACAATGATGGCCAGTTCCCTTGTAATCGTTACACACGCTATATGACATCGTCGACTAGCATAGATCTTAACCTTGCTAGAAGGGAAATGGTCATCCTTGGCACACAGTATGCCGGGGAGATGAAGAAGGGCCTGTTCAGCGTAATGCACCATCTCATGCCCAAGAGAGAGATCATGTCCCTGCATTCTGGATGCAATATGGGGAAAGGTGGCGATGTTGCCCTATTCTTTGGACTGTCAGGTACTGGGAAGACAACTCTGTCTACAGACCATAACCGGCTTCTCATTGGGGATGATGAGCGCTGTTGGAGTGACAACGGTGTTTCTAACATTGAAGGGGGGGGCTGCTATGCAAAGTGCATTGACCTGTCAAGGGAGAAGGAGCCAGATATTTGGAATGCGACAAGATTCGGAGCTGCACTTGAGAACGTGGTCTTTGACGAGCACACCCGAGAAGTGGATTATTCAGATAATTCTGTCTCAGAGAACACAAGGGCTTCTTACCCGATCGAGTACATCCCCAATGTCAAGATACCATGCATTGGGCCACATCCAAAGAATGCGATCCTGTTGGCGTGTGATGCATTTGGTGTGCTTCCTCCTGTGAGCAAGCTGAGCTTGGCACAGACCATGTACCACTTCATAAGTGGCTACACAGCACTGGTTGCCGGCACAGAGGACGGCATCAAGGAGCCACGGGCGACTTTCTGAGCCCACTGTGGGGCCGCTTTTATAATACCACACCCCACAAAGTACGCAGCAATGCTGGCTGAGAAGATGCAGAGGTACGGGGCCACGGGATGGCTCGTGAGCACTGGCTGGTCTGGTGGAAGGTATGGGGTTGGCAGCCGCATCAAGCTGGCCTACACTCGGAAGATCATCGATGCCATCCACTCGGGCAGCCTTCTAAAAGCGAGCTATACGAAGGCGGAGGTGTTTGGGCTCGAGATACCTACAGCGGTCGAAGGTGTGCCGCGGGAGATCCTGAACCCTCTCAACACTTGGGCAGACAAGGACGCGAATAAGGAGACTCTGCTGAAGATGGCTGGCCTGTTCAAGAGGGACTTCGAGGTGTTCGCAAACTACAAGATCAGCACGAATGGACAGTTGACCCAGGAGATCCTGGCAGCGGGTCCCGTTTTCTCCTGAGCGCGGGGTTTCTCCAGGCGACAGCCACACACGAGACCAGCGAAGAGCAGCCTATGGGCGACGTAGAAGACAAAGGTGGTCCGACAGAAGCGCTCACCCATCAGACTCCCACCTCAACCGGTACACTGTTGCCACCTCTCCACCCGGTGCACCCGTATGACCCTCTAGCCGGTGCACTAGTCATGATCTCAGCCAGCACACCCCTTCACCCCGTCTTCACCCAGTAAGGCTGCCAAGCCTTCCACCCAGCACGCCTTCGGCGCCCTTGCCCGGCACACTGCCGAACGCCCCTCTCCCCGGCACAGCACTCGGTTTGTCCTCCGGCAAGGCTGTCAGCCTTCCACCCGACACAGTTTATTTTCTTCTTCACCCGGTGCGGTCACTATTCATCCAACCATCCCATCTTCATTACGGTACTTTGTTTTGCCCGAATACGGAGCATTAAATGCTCGTGTCTCTGGCTCGCGCTCCGGTCAACAGCGTAGCGGAAGCAGGCCGTCAATGTCAACCTCGGCCAACCCTGTGAAGACACGCTAGCTACCTCTGCCGCCCCTACGCATAGGCCATTTAATGGCCCCAGACGTGTGAAGAGGTAAAAAGAAGAAGAAGAAAGCTTGCCCTTCGAAGGCTCTAACCTCTGTTCTATATAAAAGGGGGGACTCTCTCTCTGAAGGGACAGATCTCGGAGGCGAGCTCTTCCGCTCTCGGAGAAGCTTTTTGGCTCTCGCTGGCTCCCTAGCTCTCCTGCTTCCACCCCCGGCTGGCTCTCAAGCTCCGAGACAGAAGAGAAGAAAAAGAAGACCAGAAGAGAAGAGGCGGCCACCATGTGTGAAGAGAGAAAAGAAGAAGAGAGTGAGGGTGAGTGAGGGAGAAGAGGTGTAAGTCGAGGGGATGGAGTCATTGCTTCGTTCCATCGACCGTGTTCTTTTTCTTTTCTACTCTTTCTTCTCCCTCGCGATGTATTAACTCCCACATTCTTCCCCCTTTTTATGAGGAATGGACAAAGAAAAAGCCTGCAAATGTTTCACCGTCTTTCTACGGTCACTTCTTCTATGTCTGCTTCTTTGTTGTTCTACTTTCTTCATGACCGATGTGCATCGTGTTTTACGACATTCGACTCCGACGTTGCCGCCTCCGGGCGCATCATAAATTTTCGAGGCCGTCACTCCTTGTGGACGCGCACCCGCGTTATCCCCCTTCCATCTCGGGTCCGAGGGAGATGCTGCCAAAATTTCATCAGGATTGAAACTAATAAAAGAAATAAAAGCACAGCATAATTCTAACCTCCAAAATATTGGTAAATAAGAAATGCCTTGCGCGAACACTTGGAGACCCGATGCACCCTCGGGCAACCTTAACCGGCGCACCCTTCAGCCTCCTATACGGCACACCCAATATTGTTGACACCCGTTTTTTGCCTATGAGTTGAGTTGTTCCTTTTACCACCATTTATTGGTGCCTCGAGTTGTCCATTGCTCATTGGGCCATTTCTAGGCCTGACCTTGGGACTATTTTATGGGTACCTCCCTCCCTGACTCGGTCCACTTCAATTCAGGGCTTAATGGGCCTTGATTTCGCTTGATTTATCAAATTTTATCAATTTTTAAATGTCCAGTATTGCACGGTCTGTTGCTTGGCCGTTCAGGCAATGCGCAGTTGTAAGTGAACCGTTTATATATTTATTGGATATTAAGGTGATTTTCTAAATTTCCACAGACAAGCTGTGAAACGGTCCACGTGTAGCCGTCCAAATAATGGAACGGTGTTCACATGACCGTCCAGTTCCCAGAGTCCTAATCTCGCTAGTTTTTCAGATAATTATCTATTTATCTAAGGTGGCTGAGTTTATCACCGACAGGCTATACACGGTTCGTTTTGGGCCGTCCCATGAATTGAGTGGTCTATCATTAGACCGTTCAATCCATGAGAGTCCAACGGTGAAATTATCGGTCAGTTCAATAAATATTTGGATAATATTTATGATTTATTAATTTCCACCGACAGCATGGGACGGTTTGGTCTCAGGCCGCGCAATATCCTGGGCGGTCTATCGCACGACCACGCAATGGTCCGATCTTTGAAGGATTTAAGGGTTTTTCTCTCTCCATCCATGGTTTTATCCTCGATTTGTTCCACCCATTTCTTCAGCGGATACTCCACCAAATGGGGTGCCGTTTGAACTGGTTGGAAGATAATTCCATTATCTACGGGTTTTATATTGATATCTCGAGCTGATTTTCACTAGAAACCCTAATTTCGGGGCTAGGCTTGTTAGGCTCTATAAATAGACCCTAAGGCCAAGCTTTGAAAGGGGGGAGATTTTAAGGTCACGGCGAAGCCCTGTCGAATTCTAGAGCGACCTACAGTCAGGGAGGGAGGCCTTCTACGTCCACTCAGGCCTCCGGTTTAGGGAGTAATTGTGTTTGAGTCTTTGGTTTTGATAGTTCCACCCGTCGTCTCGTTCATTGCATGCTTCTTTCTCTCCGTTCTCCCCTCCACATTTTTCTTCATTGCACATCATTTCACATACCTTCCTACTGTTTTTCACGCCTTTAGGGGTTTAAAAACCTCCCAGGTATCCCCTAGTCCATGGTAGTTTGTTCATTTTCATGTTCTTTTCCAGTTACTACACTTCATAGTTTTGATTTGGGTTTTTCTTTTGTGGTCTTCACTGTGTTTTGCAGGTCACCAGCGCATTAGCACGAGGCCCATCTCCTCTGGCCGGCCGGAAGGGGTGGAGGTCTGGATCCTACAGTTTAAGACCTGGTGGAGTTGGGCGGTCGTCCTCCTGTCCGTTCAAGAACTAGGGCGGTCTTCTCAGAACCGTCCTACGTCCTTCTGCGGCCTCTTCTGGACCGTTCCATTATCAGGTCAGGCTTCATCCCGCGTTCCTTCAGCACTGGTGAGCGGTCTGTCGAGCGACCGTTCAGTTCACAGGGCGGTTCTCCCCGAGCCGTTCATCTTCGCAGTGTTGTTCTTCAGGCGAGTGTCTTCCTTTCCAAGGTACGGGTGTGCTCATTTTACATTCTGGAACCTTGGTGGTGATCACGATCATACTTGCATCCCTCCACCCTTTTATTTTCAGCTCATTATTTCTTATATTGATATAGTTGAGGGATTGGAAGGATACAAAATAAGAGAGAAGGAAAAACATGTCAATACACCCTTTTTTGGCGATCACGGTGAGACGCCTAGTGCCCATCGTGCTAGTGTTTTGCTAACCCGTTTGTGTGCTTGGTTAGTCTTGTCCGTTGAGTGTTTCAGGTTACTCTCTCGCCCATCACGTTTCTGTCCTCTGGAGGCTGAACGGTCCCATCCAAGCCGTCCATCATCCTGCGCGGCTTATAGGCGGTCGTTCTGAACTGCTTACAGTGCTGATCATCCTGCCAGCAAGTTGCCTTCAGTGGTCTTATTTCGGCCGTTCATTGCCAGAATGGTCTTATATAAACCGTCTGGTACCGCTCGCTCAAGTACACTTCTGCCCATACGCTGGTGGTTTTACTGACATTAAGTGGTTGCTTCAGGTCCGTTCAATAGTCTGCACGGTCTGTCGAGAGACCGTTCATCCAGGTACGCCCCCGTGTCAGCATCCTATTCGTTTCACCATTTTGTCATTTCTGCCATTACTCCCTGTGTAAGGCTCGTGCCTTAATGGATCTTTCGTGGTATTTGTTCTATTAATTGTTCTGGAATTTCCGGCTATTTTCCTGGATTTTTAAGAATTTGTCTGGTATTTTTCCGGATTTATTTGGAGTTACTTGAGGGTTATTAGAATTAATGAGATTTTAATATATATAATGATTATATTATATATATTTTAATTTCTTTTTTTTTCTTTTAATCCCTCTCTCTCACCCTCTTTCTCCCCGTCGATCTCTCATTCCCACTCTCTCTCTCTCTCCTCCGTGCGATCGCCCCTCTCTCCTCTCTAGGGAACGCGGGCGAGACGAGGTCGGATTGAGACGAGGTTGGCGCCGTTGGATTCCTCGCGTCGAGAGGAGCGCGTAGGTGTCCACTTCGGCGCGGTTCGGTGATCGTGGGAGCGGATTAGAGCTTGAAGGCTCGGTGAGCCTACCTCGGTGCATGCGGCCTTTTCCTCCGTTTCGGCTTGCAAGAGGTAGGGGGATGGAATCCTTAGCTCGCTAGGAGCATTTCCTATGGCTTATCCTGTTGATTAGCACCCCGTAGCATGCATGATGTGTATGTTTCCATTTTAGGGGTTTTAGCCTAAATCTTGCGTTTAAGGCGTTTTGGGCCTTGCATGTGCTAGATTTAGATGTTAAATTGTTGTCTAGCATGCGTGGTTTGACAGGTTATCAGGTTTTTCGTCGATACCCGGCGTTTTCAGCCGTCCGGGAGGGCTTCGGTTTACAAACCGTACCCGCCCGTAACCCAGGTGGAGTGACGGTCCTGCCAGGAACCGTCACTTGCCTGACGGTCCAAGATGGACGCGTCACTTTCCAAATAACGGCCCGACGAGGGGCGTCGTTTGGAGAGTAACGGTGGGAACCCCATCCGTTACTCGTTCGTTGTTTTCCGTTAGCCCAGTGAGGCGGTGATCCCGGCGGTCTGTCGACCGGCCGTCGCTTGCAAACGGCGCGCCGAGACCGGGGCGTCGCTTCATCTGCTATCGTTTTGGAGCATTGTGTGTTGTTTTGAGCCTCGGGTGAAAGTAACGGCAGAGTTCCCGCGCGTCGCTTGGAAGCAACGCATAGGACCCCCACCGTCACTCTCCCCTTCAGGGCCTTTGGGTTTGGTACTCGGGAGGATGTAACGGCGGTGACCTACCGCGCCGCTTGAAAGCGACGCGCAACGCCCCTACCGTCACATTCCCCCCTGCACCTGTGAGTTGGAACTCGGGAGGGAGTAACGGCTGGAGACCAGCGCGTCACTCTTGATGTAACGCACCAGTCCCCGACCGTCACTTCCAAGTAGCGCGTGGGCCTCTGACCGCCGCTTGCCCGTCAGTTTGCTTATGTTCCCAGCCCATTGCTTATGCGTTCCGTTCTATACTCATGCCATATTCGCATTGTTTTAAGTGTTTAATGGCGTGTTTTATATACCAATAGAGTAGCTTTTCTTTCCATGCAATGGAGCCACTGTTGTTGCCCTAAGGTCTGTTGAGTACCGACCCGCTTGAGGATGGCGGAGGGGTGTATTTCCCATTCACGGTTTGTAAGCTAGTTCCGTGGGCTCCCAGCCAATGGTAGCGTCCTGCCAAGGGAGAAAACTAGTTAGAGGACCTGGCTCAGGCTAGAGTCAGTGTGTGCACACGTGGTCGGAGATTGTGGACTGACACCGACGGGTGCCACTCCGACTGGTCACTTGGTTTGGTACTGTTTACGCGCTTAGCTTGTCGCTTCGTCGACTGCGAGTGCTTGAGACGCAGTGTAAGCCGTCAGTGGATGCTTCTGGTTTCTGCTCCAGTGGTTGTCCGTCCTTGTTGTTTGGATTAGTTGCAGCTCATTCTATTTGGTAGTTTTAGCTTTAATCGCTTGCATTTAATTAGTAGTGGCATGTGTTAGCTGTTATACCTGCGTAGATAGAGTTTACAGCTTTCTTGTGATTGGTCATTCCTGCCATTGCCTGTGTGTTTATTTAAATGCATGCTCTACTTGCTTTACTTATGCATGTTCGCTTGTTTAGTGCGAGGTAGGGATCCGCGTGACCCCTACTGAGTCTGGCTGTGACTCACCCTTCTCCTTTCAGGTGAGCCGCGCCCGCCGTCTCCCGGACTTTAGTGTGCTGTTTCGGGACCGTTCCTAGCTGCCAGCTGTGCACGAGCTGCCTTTTTGAGGCTTGTGTTGTACTTTTGTCGGGGTATGCCCCGCGTAGTTGTACCTGGAGGACTAGTGTTTGTGACTCTGGACTAGTTACATATATATCACTCTGGTTATTTTTAAATTGCTTCCGCACTTGTGTTTAAATCTTAAATACTTATTCGCATTGCGCGCCCCAATTCGCAATTAATTATGCATACTCCTCAGCTAACCCCCACTAACCCTTCAGGGGCCTCATCAGCCTCTTGGGTGGCCTCCCCAGTTCTTGGTGTCGGTGTATCGATGTTATCGGTATATCGGTGTCCTGAACTCTGGGTCGTCTCAGATGGTATCAGAGCGTAAATTGAGGATTTGCGTAAAGAATTGGAATTGACGCTTTGTCCAGAGCTAGTCCTATTGTCGTCTCTTGCTGGCATAGGATGTTTTCCGTATGATTGATGGATTTTATTGTTGATTGTGTTTTTGGCAGCATAGTTATGCCGCCTCGTCGAGGAAGACCTCCTCGTGTTCCTCGAGATGTGCCCAGGGAAGATAGCGGTTCTGCACCTCCTCCTGCAGTTCCCGCTGTTCCTGTCGTTCCAGTTGCTCCTCCAGTGCCGATCGTTCAAGCTGAAGTGCCTGGCAGTCGAGGCAAGGCTTTGAAGGAATTTCTGATGTTCAATCCGCCTGCTTTCGATGGCCAAGCTGATCCAGAAGTCGCGCGGCAATGGTTGGACGCGATTGAGCGTGTGTTTGTCTCGATGGAGTGTGCTGAAGATGAGAAAGTCATGCTCGCTACTTTTCAACTTCAGGGTACATCCATTGCGTGGTGGAAAGCCGAGTGGCAGATTTCCTTTCGATCCAGACCTCTTCGGCAAATCACGTGGGCAGAGTTCGTTGCTGCTTTTGAGCGTGCCTATACTCCTGCCTGCTTGCAGATGGATAAGATGTATCGGTTTATGGAATTGACCCAGGGCAATATGACCGTGCTTCAGTACAGGAATAAGTTCTTGGAATTGGGTCAGTATGCGCCCCATGTGCTGGCCAGTGAAGCTTTGAAGACCCAGCAATTCTTGCGTGGGTTGAGGCCAGAGTTGAAGATGCCGTTGATAGCGAGTCGTGTTGCGGATCTCGATACTGCGTGTCAGACAGCTGTAGCTTTAGAGCTGGAGATGGCGAGACCGGGTGGATATCCCCAAGCAGGGTCAGTGCAGCCGGTAGCTCAGGTTCAGCAGTCTTACCGACAGCCCGTGCCTGGTGTTCCTTCGGTCCAGTCAGAGGTTTCCAGTGCTTCCTCTCCTTCTAAGCCCAAGTTCAAAAGGTTCAAGAAGAAGAAGAAGTTTTTTCAGCAGCCGTCCGGTACAGATTCTGTTCAGCAGCCGACAGCACCTTCTTCTCAGACTCGGCAGAGCTCAGCTGCTAGTCAGCCGTGGACGTGTCGGAGATGCGGTGGTCATCACAAGGGCCAGCCGTGTTCTCTTCCCATTGTTTGCTTTAGGTGTGACCAGCCAGGTCATGTGGTTCGGGATTGCCCGCTGAGGCCGACTCAATTACAAGCTCATCAGATGTCTCAACCTCAGCCGCAGTTTAGACCTCTTGCACCTCAAGCTCCACAACAATTTTTCTCTCTAGCGTCGGCGTCTTCTCAGCAATCTTCAGCTGGTTCCAAGAAGCAGAAAGGCAAAGTTTCTCATTTGACAAGAGCTGATGCTGCTGCGTCCCATCTTGTGGAAGGTACGATTATGCTTTATGGTCATTCAGCTCATGTCTTATTTGATTCTGGTGCTTCTCACTCTTTTATTTCTGAGGATTTCATGGCTTGTATTGAGGAACCAACTTCTGAGCTGTCTTGTGAGTTGTTTGTGGAATTGCCTTTTGGAGATTTCATGGTTACTCCTCTGTGTTTGGATGAGTCTCCTGTGATGATTGATAATCACCAGTTGCCGGCGAGATTGTATGCGTTGCAGCTGGCAGATTATGATGTTATTCTGGGAATGGATTGGTTGGAGCATTATGGAGCTGTGGTTGACTGCAGATCGAAGAAAGTCTATTTTCAGCCCCAGGGAAAATCAGCCTTTTATTTTCAAGGTATTCGGTCCCGTTCTTCTCGTATGATTATTTCTGCTATTCGAGCCTATAGGTTGCTTAGCGCAGGTTGTCAGGGATTCCTTGCTTCAGTGGTGGCTGTTGAAAAACCACGACGGGATGTTTGTGATATTCCGGTTGTCTGTGAGTTCCCTGATGTGTTTCCTGACGAGTTGCCAGGCTTGCCCCCAGAGCGAGAGATTGAAATGGTGATTGAACTGATTCCAGGTACCGGCCCCTTAGCAAAGCCGCCGTACCGTATGGCTCCAGCTGAATTGAAAGTACTGCGTGCATAGCTACTAGACTTACTGGAGAAAGGTTATATTCGTCCCAGTTTTTCTCCGTGGAGTGCCCCAGTGCTATTTGTGAAAAAGAAAGATGGAAACCTGAGGCTTTGTATTGATTACAGGCAGCTGAATCAGGCGACTATCAAGAATAAGTATCTGCTCCCCAGGATTGATGATTTGTTTGACCAGTTACAGTCTGCTACTGTCTTTTCGCGGATTGATCTCCGGTCTGGCTATTTTCAGTTACGGATCTGGGAATCTGATGTGGAGAAGACTGCTTTCAGTACTCGATATGGTCACTTTGAATTTTTAGTCATGCCGTTTGATTTGACTAATGCCCCAGCAGCTTTCATGGACCTAATGCAGCGTATCTTTCGTCCACTTCTGGACCAGTTTGTGGTGATCTTTGTTGATGATATCTTGATATATTCTGCCTCTGTTGATGATCATGTGCAGCATTTGAGGATCATTCTGCATACTCTAAGAGATCACGAGCTTTATGCGAAGCTCAGTAAATGTGAATTCTGGCTTCGGGAGATTCATTTTCTTGGCCATGTGATTTCTGGTGATGGAGTGGCAGTAGACCCTGCAAAGATTGATGCCGTTTTGAGTTGCCAGAGACAGAGGACCATCACTGAGATACGAAGTTTTTTAGGATTGGCTGGGTATTACCGCAGATTCATTCAGGATTTTGCGAAGATTGCAGCACCGATGACTAAATTGACACGGAAGGATGTGCCTTTTGTCTGGTCGGATCAGTGTGAGGCTAGCTTTGTTGAATTAAAAAGGCTATTGACTTCTTCTCCAGTGTTGACTTTGCCTTCCGACTCGGGTGGTTTTCTTGTTTGTACAGATGCGTCTCGAGTAGGTTTGGGTGCCGTGCTGATGCAACATGGTAAGGTTATCGCATATGCATCTCGGCAATTGAAACAGTATGAAGGAAATTATCCCACTCATGATCTAGAGCTAGCTGCAGTTATTTTTGCCTTGAAGATCTGGAGACATTATCTGTATGGTGAGAAATTTCAGATTTTTACTGATCATCAGAGTTTACAGTATATTTTCTCCCAGAAAGATCTGAACCTCAGGCAGAGGCGATGGATGGAATACATGAAGGATTATGACTTTACACTCTCCTATCAGCCAGGTAAAATGAATGTTGTGGCCGATGCTCTGAGCAGGAAAGTACAGGTCAGCCATTTGTTGCTTCACGAATGGAAATTGTGGGAACAGCTTCCGAACAAGGCTTTGTGTGTAGAGATTCCTGCCGATCCGAAGATGGCAGTTTGTGCTAGCTTGGTTTTGGGTTCAGCTTTGTATCAGCAGATTTTAGAAGCCCAGCAAGCTGATTCTGACTTGGCCCGTGTTATATCAAGATATGATGTGGAATTTGATGACGAGCTAGTCGTCAGTTTCCAGGGCAGATTGTATATTCCTGTCGATGATGATTTGAGGAATGAGATTCTGAATGAAGCCCATGGCTCCCGTTTTGCTATTCACCCTGGTGTCACCAAGATGTATCAGAATTTGAAGAAGCAGTTCTGGTGGCCCGGCATGAAGAAGGACGTGGCTATTTTTGTTTCTAAGTGCTTGACTTGTCAGTTAGTTAAAGCCGAACATCAAAAGCCAGGTGGTCTGCTTCAGCCATTAGAGATTCCGATGTGGAAATGGGACCATGTTACTACAGATTTTGTGGTGGGTTTGCCTCGAACTTCTCAATGTTTTGATGGAATCTGGCTGCTTGTCGACAGATTGACGAAAACCGCCAGATTGTTGCCAATTAAAGTTACTTGGAGTGTGCAGAGATTGGCCGAGCTCTATGTGCAGAAGATCGTGCCACTGCATGGAATTCATGTTTCACTTGTGTCAGATCGTGACCCGCGTTTTACCTCTGGCTTCTGGCGTAGTTTCCAGAAAGCTTTGGGCACTGAGTTAGCTTTCAGTTCAGCGTATCACCCACAGTCAGATGGACAGTCGGAGAGAACTATTCAGACTTTGGAGGACATGCTGAGATCGTGTTGCCTTGATTGGCAAGGTTCGTGGAGTCAGCATTTGCCACTCGTTGAGTTTGCTTATAATAACAGTTTTCACTCCAGTATTGGCATGGCTCCTTATGAAGCGCTGTATGGTCGTCCTTGTCGTACTCCTCTGAACTGGTTTGATGTTGGAGACCGACTGTTGACAGGACCGGACATGGTACAGTAGTGTTCTAATATGGTTCGTCTGATCAGACAGAGATTGTTGACGGCTCAGAGTCGACAGAAAAGTTATGCAGATCAACGCAGACGTCCACTACAATTTGAGCCTGGAGATGTGGTGTTTGTTAAAATATCTCCGATGAAAGGTGTTTCCAGGTTTGGGAAGCGTGGAAAGCTTAGTCCGCGGTATGTTGGCCCTTTTCCGATTGCTGAAGCTATTGGTTCAGTGGCTTATCGTTTGCAACTGCCGGCGGCCATGCAAGCTATTCATGATGTGTTCCACGTGTCTCAGTTGAGGAAATATGTGCCTGATGCTTCTCATGTTCTCGATGATTCAGTGTGGCACGAGGTGACTGCTGATTTGTCCACACCAGAGATTCCTATCCGAATTGAAGACCGTCGTGAGCAACAGTTGAGAAATAAGGTTATTCCTCTGGTAAGAGTTGCTTGGCAGCGTCACTCTGGTAACGAGTCTACTTGGGAGCGTGAAGATGAGATGCGTCAGCTTTTTCCTTTCTTGTTCCAGTGAGGTATGTGTCCTTTCTCGGTTTCCTCTTTATCCTTGTGGTTGTAAATTTCGAGGGCGAAATTTCTGTAAGGAGGGAGGGACTGTAAAGCCCGTGCCTTAATGGATCTTTCGTGGTATTTGTTCTATTAATTGTTCTGGAATTTTCGGCTATTTTCTTGGATTTTTAGGAATTTGTCTGGTATTTTTCCGGATTTATTTGGAGTTACTTGAGGGTTATTAGAATTAATGAGATTTTAATATATATAATGATTATATTATATATTTTTTAATTTCTTTTTTTTCTTTTAATCCCTCTCTCTCACCCTCTTTCTCCCCGTCGATCTCTCATTCCCACTCTCTCTCTCTCTCCTCCGTGCGATCGCCCCTCTCTCCTCTCTAGGGAACGCGGGCGAGACGAGGTCGGATTGAGACGAGGTTGGCGCCGTTGGATTCCTCGCGTCGAGAGGAGCGCGTAGGTGTCCACTTCGGCGTGGTTCGGTGATCGTGGGAGCGGATTAGAGCTTGAAGGCTCGGTGAGCCTACCTCGGTGCATGCGGCCTTTTCCTCCGTTTCGGCTTGCAAGAGGTAGGGGGATGGAATCCTTAGCTCGCTAGGAGCATTTCCTATGGCTTATCCTGTTGATTAGCACCCCGTAGCATGCATGATGTGTATGTTTCCATTTTAGGGGTTTTAGCCTAAATCTTGCGTTTAAGGCGTTTTGGGCCTTGCATGTGCTAGATTTAGATGTTAAATTGTTGTCTAGCATGCGTGGTTTGACAGGTTATCAGGTTTTTCGTCGATACCCGGTGTTTTCAGCCGTCCGGGAGGGCTTCGATTTACAAACCGTACCCGCCCGTAACCCAGGTGGAGTGACGGTCCTGCCAGGAACCGTCACTTGCCTGACGGTCCAAGATGGACGCGTCACTTTCCAAATAACGGCCCGACGAGGGGCGTCGTTTGGAGAGTAACGGTGGGAACCCCATCCGTTACTCGTTCGTTGTTTTCCGTTAGCCCGGTGAGGCGGTGATCCTGGCGGTCTGTCGACCGGCCGTCGCTTGCAAACGGCGCGCCGAGACCGGGGCGTCGCTTCATCTGCTATCGTTTTGGAGCGCTGTGTGTTGTTTTGAGCCTCGGGTGAAAGTAACGGCGGAGTTCCCGCGCGTCGCTTGGAAGCAACGCATAGGACCCCCACCGTCACTCTCCCCTTCAGGGCCTTTGGGTTTGGTACTCGGGAGGATGTAACGGCGGTGACCTACCGCGCCGCTTGAAAGCGACGCGCAGGGCCCCTACCGTCACATTCCCCCCTGCACCTGTGAGTTGGAACTCGGGAGGGAGTAACGGCTGGAGACCAGCGCGTCACTCTTGATGTAACGCACCAGTCCCCGACCGTCACTTCCAAGTAGCGCGTGGGCCTCTGACCGCCGCTTGCCTGTCAGTTTGCTTATGTTCCCAGCCCATTGCTTATGCGTTCCGTTCTATACTCATGCCATATTCGCATTGTTTTAAGTGTTTAATGGCGTGTTTTATATACCAATAGAGTAGCTTTTCTTTCCATGCAATGGAGCCACTGTTGTTGCCCTAAGGTCTGTTGAGTACCGACCCGCTTGAGGATGGCGGAGGGGTGTATTTCCCATTCACGGTTTGTAAGCTAGTTCCGTGGGCTCCCAGCCAATGGTAGCGTCCTGCCAAGGGAGAAAACTAGTTAGAGGACCTGGCTCAGGCTAGAGTCAGTGTGTGCACACGTGGTCGGAGATTGTGGACTGACACCGACGGGTGCCACTCCGACCGGTCACTTGGTTTGGTACTGTTTACGCGCTTAGCTTGTCGCTTCGTCGACTGCGAGTGCTTGAGACGCAGTGTAAGCCGTCAGTGGACGCTTCTGGTTTCTGCTCCAGTGGTTGTCCGTCCTTGTTGTTTGGATTAGTTGCAGCTCATTCTATTTGGTAGTTTTAGCTTTAATCGCTTGCATTTAATTAGTAGTGGCATGTGTTAGCTGTTATACCTGCGTAGATAGAGTTTACAGCTTTCTTGTGATTGGTCATTCCTGCCATTGCATGTGTGTTTATTTAAATGCATGCTCTACTTGCTTTACTTATGCATGTTCGCTTGTTTAGTGCGAGGTAGGGATCCGCGTGACCCCTACTGAGTCTGGCTGTGACTCACCCTTCTCCTTTCAGGTGAGCCGCGCCCGCAGTCTCCCGGACTTTAGTGTGCTGTTTCGGGACCGTTCCTAGCTGCCAGCTGTGCACGAGCTGCCTTTTTGAGGCTTGTGTTGTACTTTTGCCGGGGTATGCCCCGCGTAGTTGTACCTGGAGGACTAGTGTTTGTGACTCTGGACTAGTTACATATATATCACTCTGGTTATTTTTAAATTGCTTCCGCACTTGTGTTTAAATCTTAAATACTTATTTGCATTGCGCGCCCCAATTCGTAATTAATTATGCATACTCCTCAGCTAACCCCCACTAACCCTTCAGGGGCCTCATCAGCCTCTTGGGTGGCCTCCCCAGTTCTTGGTGTCGGTGTATCGATGTTATCGGTATATCGGTGTCCTGAACTCTGGGTCGTCTCACCCTGCCAGTGAACGGTCCACCTAGGACCGTCGCCCTCCTTGCACGGTCTCCCACAGACCGTTTATTTGTGCTACAGTGCACCCGAGCCTTCTATTTTGATTACAATTTCACACTCTTCATGATATTTTGGTGCTGCTGTTGGTCTCCCCTTTACTGTCACTATATTGTTGCGTGATTGTCTTCATGCTTTCCATATCCATCGATTATTGATTACTAGATCTAGGCTAGATTTTTTGCATGCACTCCGGTGCACATAGGATCATACACCACTCTTCATCAGTAGTTGCATTCCTACCGAGGTAGGGTTTCCTCTCGTCTCCATATTCCTTGGAGCCGACTAGGTGACCTTATCGAGGGCCTCCGTAAGTCCCCTTGAGCCGTGGATTCTCACACAGACGCCGGGCAGGTTGTACCGTACCCACCCCAGCCTAGGGTTTGCATCTGTGAGAGAGAGAGTCCCTTAGAGTCAGCCAGTTCCTCATTTCCTACCTTGGTTAGGTACCTCGTGGTTGAGTGAATTCATACTTTGATTAACCCACTAAGGTCCTAGAAAGGAACTTATAACAATTTTCGAGCATCATTTAAAACTTGGTTGCTTAATTGGTTGATTCTTCTCTTATCTCTCCCCTCCATTATATGTTTTTTTTTGTTTGAATTGTTTGTTTAGATCTTGGTTAGGGTTGTTCGCGTTTTATTCCTTGTAGTGATAAGTGCATGTGGAGCTGCCTCATTCCCTTAGGATCATCTCCTAGGGGCAGCTCGCATTTCTATTCTTATTTCAATCCCTTGTTCGATCCATCACCCACCATGTCGTCCTATAACTTCTCCCATTCCCATGAGGATTCTCTCCCTCGGGGACTTCTGGAGGACCCGCCCAGGGTCGCTCATGTGCAAGGAGGAGAGGGGATTGCCCCTCCTCTCCCGACCATTGTTGTTGAGGGTGCCCAACCCTCCCGCTCTGATTCATCCACTCACAACTCGGCCAGTCAGGTTCTCTATATGATGGCCCAGCTTGATCCCACTCAACTCCATCTTCTGAAACAAGTCTTGCAGGGGGCAGATGTCCCGCCTTCAGTGCTCTCTTCTGGCGTGACTACTGCCGCCACTTCTACATCTTCAATTGCTGGATTAGGGGCCACCTCTACGGCCCCCATTGACCTTACTCCAATTCGTCCTCAGGCTCTTCGATTCCCCAATATGGAATTGGGCCAGGCCTCTACCTCGGCCCATCAATTTCAGGACAAGGGGAAGACCCAGATCCCCACACCCTCTTGCTTGGATCCATACACTACCATCTCTCCAGTGTCGCAGGCCCTTGTGGCCCCGGCTGATTTTGCCCGCCTCCAGCCAGGGGCAGCCCAGCTTGCTTACTCTGATATGGGCCCTTCCTTGGCCCATTATCCATCATACGGGCTTCCCCCTCCGCCGGTTTATCCATCTGCTCCATACACAGGTTCTGCTCTTCCTACTCCTCCATCTCGGGAACGGGAGATTCTTGAAAAGTGGGCTGCCATGCAGCAACAAATTGATCTCCTCCATAAGAGGGTCAGCCCACAATCCCTTGCCGATGTCCCCATTCCTAACTTCAGGGACATTCGTTTTCCTCCCCAATCTGAGCTCCCCGTATACCGAAAACATGACGGGAATGGCAACCCGTTTATTCATGTCAGGGAGTTCCTTTATGAATCGGCGCAGTTCCATCACGATGACCGCCTGATGGCGTACTTGTTCCGCCGGTCCTTGGATGGGGTCGCCCTTGAATGGTTCTACACCTTGCCCCTGGAGGAGGCAGAGAGTTTCAAGATCGTAAAGGATAAGTTTATCCAGAGGTTTCAAGACCGGGTCGGCCCGGAGTATTCTTTCACGAACTTAGTTGCAGAAAAGATGAAGGCAGACGAAGACTTTGCAACATATGCTGACCGATGGAGGCAGATGGCCTCGCGTGTGCCCGGGCAGATCCCGGAAGAAGAAAAGGTTAAGTTGTTGATTTTGAATGCAACCCCAACGTTCTGAAACATTTTGGCAATGAACGATATTTCAAACATGCACCAGTTGTACAGTCGGGCCCGGTTCATCCAGACCCAATTCAAAGACTCTCCTATTCATTCCCTATTTGAGGCCCAGAAATCCAAGACCACGGGAAAGTCCCAGGGCCCAGTTACTGAGGGAGTCCAAACCAACGAGCAGGTCCAGGCTGTTCAGTTCCCTAACCAGTCCGCTCCACCCTATTTCCAACAACCCCCACGCAACCCCCAGTTCTCCACTCCACAAGCTCCCCGACCCCCCTTCCAAGCTCCTCGGCACCCACAACAACCACCACCACCTCAACAGCCACCCCAGTACCATAATGTTCCTCCTCCTACTGGTTATGGGCATGCTCGACTGGGACCGAAGAGAGTCAACTATCCGCCACTTCCAGAAACACTCCCTGACATCTTTTCGGCCTTAATGTACACTGGTGACATACAGTTGCCTCCAGAACATCAGACCTGGAACCCGACAGCCGACCAGTCAAGGTATTGCATATACCATCGGCAACCCGGACACACGATAGAGAGGTGTTATCAGTTCAGGGATCTAGTTTATGATTTGCATGAGGGCCATAGGATTGATTGGGCCCAAATACACAAGTTGATTAAAGATATAAAGGAAAGGAGAAGACAAGCCAGGCCGCAGCAGGCGGCGCCTCAGCAGCAGCAGTTCCAGCAACCTCTCCAACAATAGCCTCCACAGCAGCAGCAACACCAAGACCTCGGGATCCATCAGAATCCCATGCCAGAACACTCGCCCGCTCCTCAACAGCAACAGCAACAACAGCCACCGGCACTGGCTCAAGTGAATGTAGTTCACCACCCAGCCCCTAATGCTGGGTGGTCTTTTGATGATGAGACCCCCGCTCATCTCTTGGCTTTCCACTATACCAACTCCCCCGCGCCTCCTGTTCCTTCCATCCTCCGGCCCACCACCTTGACTACCGCTCCACCCACTATCCCCTCCCGATCACCTGTTGCACCCACCACATTCCCCACCATTCCGCCAGTCCTTCCACCATCACCCGCCATACCCTCCATCACCACCCCTCCACTTAACCCTTCACCAATCACCACTCCACTAGGGCCCGTCAGGCCAGCCTCCGCCATCCTCACCCCCATTTCTATCCCTTCCACTTACCCCACCGGGCCAATCGGGAGTCCATTTGATGCCGTGCCAGCACGACAATGCGCCCTCCGGAGCGGGCGTTTATTCCACAGAAGTTACCCCTCCACTGGTGCACCTGCACCCAACCCTCCGATTTCTTCCTCAACAGTTGAAGTTGAAGAAGTAGGCCATGTGCCTGGCACAAAATATGATTAGCTACAGCACTTGGAAAGGATGTCGGCCAAAATTTCAGTACTGGAGTTAATAAAATGGTCCACGCTACACCAGGATGCCCTGAGGACTTTTCTGCAGAAAGTGATGGTTAACGAAGATGTAGTAGTGGACAGTTTACCGTCAGTGTTGGCCACTATCACGAGGGGGCCGTCTATTTCAATTTCAGAATCAGAGTTAGCACCCCCAGAGGCACGGCAGATGCCACTCTGCATTACTATTTGTTGTGTCCCTATGATCATTTAAATTCACTTGGGTAAATCGACATCATTCTATGGTCATATAAGTTCTGTGGTATTCTTGGTTTTGATAATGGCTAAACACTATTCGTCATTAATATTTCTCACTCTCATGTAATTGACATACGTGATGGTTTGATTATGACAGGTATGTCATTACATGGAAAAGAAATTCAGTGGAGTCGGCAAAAGTGAAAGCTCGTGGATCGCGCCCAAGCAAGGATGCGAAAATAAGCACAAGTCGACACACGATATTCAGCTTGTCACACATCCAATGTCAATGCACAAAGAAATATAGCCAAGAGAATCTAAGGCCAGAAACACAATTGATGTCTTTTAGACTATCAAGGGAGATGTCACGGACATGAACGGGCCGCTAAAGAACTTAAGCGACGAAACCAAAGCACGTAACGGACCGACTCGGGCAAGCCCGGGGTCTGCCCAGCTGGCGGTCGACCGCCAGCACAGGGGCGGTCGACCGCCCCAGCCAGGGATCGCCAGTCTTCATGTGTTTCAGCTGGCAGTCGACCGCCAGCCAGTGGCGGTCGACTGGAAATCCCAGGGACCGCCCATTTGCAGGTTTCACAGTAGCGGTCAACCGCCAGGAGCTGCAGGTCGACCGCCAGCCCCGAGCCTTCAATGTTGACTTTGTTTCCAACTTCGAAAAGGGCCATTCAACATGGATTTGTTTAATCCAAAAGTCGCCTAAACACCCATGATTTGTGGATCTGGTCTGAGGCTTGTCTATAGACCATTCAAGGTCTATAAAACTCTCACTTGAGGGATTAGAAACACAAGGGCTTCAAGGCTTCAAGGGAGATCAAGGGAGCTCATTTTCGAGGTATTGTAGCACCTCCGTGAACAGTGTTTCGGGAGGAAGTTCTTCATCCATTCCAAGGTGTTTCAAGGTGAGATCTGAAGCAAGCAACCTCTAACAAAGCTAGAAGCACTCAAGGTTCTCAAAGGTGATCAAAGCTACATCCATACATCTCTTCATCAACTCAAGCAGATTCAAGGAAGCACAACTCACAAGGAAGAAGAAGTCACTGCTGTTGAATCAAGAAGAGTGTTTTGTGAAGAAGATAGAAGCCTCTATTGGTGATCTACATCCATCGAAGAATCCGATTCAAGCTCCAGCAATTTCAGACAAGATCTTTCTTCTTGAGCTCATTTCATATCCTGTTTGAATAGCGTGATATTTGTTCTTTCTTCTTCATTTCATTCGAACAATTAAAATTGAGAATCGTCCGTACCGGTGGTTAGTAGGAAGGCAATCTGAAGTTGTCCGATCTGCGTTGTTGACGTCCCTACCAGGTGGTTAGTAGGAAGGCAATCGGTGGTCTTTCCGATTTACGGTTCAGTGCGTGGCACTAGTGGAGCCTCACCGGATTTGGTGAGGGGTGGACGTAGGACTGGGGATTCAATCCGAACCACCTTAAAATCTCGTGTGTTGTGGTTTGTTTGTGTGATTGTTTCGTTCTAAATGCATGCTTAGGTTCGAATCGATATATTAGTAATCATCTTGCTAAGCAAATCGTTGTGTCCTTCATTTAGCTAGTTATATTCCGCTACAATTTATCTCATCTAGCTATATAGAGGGTTACATTGCGAAAAGAGGGGCAGATCTATTCACCCCTCCCCTCTAGATCCGATGTCCACTACACAACACTATTTTCTTAAACAAAGTGGCAGTTGTGTCAGCCCTTGTGGACACGGGAGCATCGATAAATGTGTGTCCATTAAGCACATTGCGTGCCTGCAATATCTCAGAAGACATGCTTAGGCCAACGCCAACCACAATTATGGCTTATGATAACTCCTGGCGAGCTTGCCATGTGGTTGTGACAGTTCAGGCCGAGCTAGGGCCTTTGAAAATGGATGTGGAGTTTTACGTACTGGACATAGACCCGATGTTCAAGGCAATTCTAGGTCGTCTATGGATAGACAGTTTGAATGCAGTACCCTCAACTGCCCACCAATGCCTCAAGTTCCCATTTCAGGGGCGGGTAGTCAAGGTGAAGAGTGTTTCCACGATTCAAACTGTTGATACGATTGCTGATAAGATTCTTCCCGCTTTATGGCCAAGCAACATGCCAATTCTTTCTATTATGGACTTAAACTATTCATGGGCATATGCGTCATGCAAGCCCGCCACTGCGCCAACAAATGTCAAAATTAAGTCCAAGATTCGAGACTCAAAAGGGTGGAATATGACTTTGAAACTGGGCTATCATCCGGGCTTGGGCCTCGGCACGCAGTTGCAAGGAAGAACTACGCCCGTCCCTAAAGGCAGAAAGATGAGCCGAAGAGGTCTCGGCTACCGAGAATCGGCACTGTCTATACTAGGAGATTCTGGGCCACTGACGTGGGATTACCGTCAACACTTCGTAAAAGGCCCGTTGCAACTTGGTACTTTGAAGAAGCCGCCGCCCTATTCTGATAAGAAGACCGATGCCGCATTTGCTGTTGTTAACCCACCGCCGCCGCCGAAGGGACTGGTGGATGACATGGAAGACTTTTGCATTTGTTTTGGGAAGCTGTTTTGTGAAGAAAAAGTTTGCCCGAAGAAGATGAAGATGCAGTTGGTAAAGCATTCTCCGATTGAGTTAGTTTGCCGGAGGCCGCGAGAAGCGGGGAGCCCTATCACTACCTTTTCTTTTTCCCCGTCTCGTGTTGCCTCCTTGTTTCAGCAATTGGGGTTTATTCCCCATTCCCCTCTGATTATGGTTGACCCGTACTTTACGGAAAGACCACCTGAAATTCTGTTTGTTCCTTGTGCATGTGGGCGCTGCCCACCCGTTGATTTATCAACTTTGTTTACTCCTTCCTCCCCCACTGCCGAACTCCACGATATGTGATTTTCATCTTCCGACCCCTTCTTCGATTACATCTTCCCCTCTCCGTTTCCCAAGCAACTTCCTCCTCCCTCGTCCTCCTCTTGTTGTTGAGTGATTTCCTCCGACTTCCAAAAAAAATGCCAATTTTAAAACGGAGGTTTCAATGGAGGATTACGCTATGTTCTGCCCATCTTCCCAAGGGCATGAGACCCATTCTCCTTTCCCAGTAGATTTCTTGTCTCCTAGGTTAGATGTATATTCTGTAGAATCTCCTAGGTTAGTTGAGTTAGTTGGGGTAGAGTCTAGCTCTAGTGTTGTCAACATGTCCACATATGCGGCGCACCCCGTGATGCGTCATTCTAAATCCGTTCCAGATAGGTTTCTGCAAGATTTGGCCCAAAGATGTCACACCCTTCTCAAGTGCCCTGAATTTGTAGAGACCGCGATAGTTTTAGAGGATGATGAGGAAGTAGAAGGGGTATGGAGCAATGACAGATTGGGTGTGTATGAAGTCATAGATGAGAAGGACCCAGCCGACGATGAGGAAAGCGATGTGGATGACACTGCCGATCTGTATACACAGGGCTTGAAGAGATTCGATGAACCGACGACGGTAGTGGATGAACCCACTAAAGAGATCAACCTTGGAATGGAAGAGGACCCTAGGCCCATAATTATTTTCGCTAATCTCCCTCCTCAAGTTGAAGAGGAGTTGATCAAGGTTTTGAGGGAGTACAATGATTCTTTTGCCTGGTCCTATGAGGACATGCCGGGTCTTGACCCCGCTTTGGTTGAACATCGACTTATTCTTAAACCAGGGGCAACACCCATTAAACAAAAATCAAGAAGATTCCACCCGCAGATGGCCTTCAGGATAATGGAGGAAGTTGATAAATTACACAAGGTCAAGTTTATTAGAGTTGTATTATATCCGCAATGGGTGGCGAACATAGTCCCGGTAATGAAAAAAGATGGAAAAGTTTAAATTTGTATCGATTTCAGGGACTTAAATAAGGGATGTCCGAAGGATGACTTCCCGCTTCCTCATATTGATCTGTTGGTGGACAACACGGCTGGGTATGAGGCACTCTCATTTATGGATGGGTATTCTGGTTATAATCAAATCCGTCTTGCTCCCGAGGACCAAGAGAAGACCTCATTCACCACGCCCTGGGGCACGTACTGCTATCTTGTCATGCCATTTGGATTAAAGAATGCAGGTGCCACGTACCAACGGGCGATGATGGCCATCTTCCATGACACTATGCATGTGTACTTGGAAGCCTATGTGGATGATATCCTGGTGAAGTCGAGGTCCAAGGAAGAACACCCCACCATTCTAGTCAAGGTGTTGCAAAGGGCTAGGGAGTACAAATTGAAGATGAATCCAAAGAAATGTGTATTCGAAGTTGCATCAGGGAAATTGCTAGGGTTTATAGTTTGTAAACGGGGGATTCAGATTGATCCGAATAAAGCAAAGGCCGTTATGGAGATGTCACCGCCTAAGAATATCACTGAACTTAGAGGTTTGATTGGGCGTTTACAGTTCATTAGGAGATTCATATCTCAACATTCACAGAGATGACGCCCATTCTATGAACTGTTGAAGGCGGGAGTTAAGTTTGAATGGAATGAACAATGTTAGAAGACCTACGAGGATCTTAAGATTTATCTATCTAATCCCCCGGTTCTGCAACCACCCGTCCCTGGGAGACCCCTGATCTTGTACATTTCTATTATTGAGGACTCCTTAGGAGTTGTCCTAGCTCAAGTGGACGACGAAGGAAGGGAAAGGGCAGCATACTACCTTTCGAGGTTGTTTAATCCTGCTGAATCTAAATATACTGCCATGGAGAAGACCTGTGCATCACTAGTATGGCTAGCTCAGAAGCTCAAGCATTATTTCCTTGCCCATGAAGTTAAGCTGATCTCTAGAATGGACCCAATTCGTTACCTCTTAGAAAAACCCATCCTTTATAGTAGATTACCTCGCTGGCAGAGCTTTCTTTCCCAATTTGATATCACCTGTGTTGTTCAGAAAGCGATCAAGGGATGTGCGATTGCTCAACATCTTGCTCATTATCCTATCCCTCGCACTGATTCAATCCAGGATGAGTTTCTTGATGAACACTTGGTTGTACTTACTCATCTTCCCTTTTGGTCTCTTCATTTCGACGGTGCTCTCAATTCTCAGGGCCGTGGAATCGGCGCCGTTCTACTCACTCCGGAAGGAGTAACCATCCCCATCGCTTACCAGCTTTCTTTTCCTGCCACTAACAACATAGCCGAGTATGAGGCCCTCCTTGCTGGACTGAAACACGCCTACCTCTTGGGCGCATGATACCTTAACATCATAAGAGATTCTCAATTGGTGCCGCGTCAAGTTCTGTCGACTTACCGCACCCGTGACCCTAAACTCAAGTCTTATTAGGATCTGGTCACGCTTTTGGCTAGGCAGTTCCGTAAGCTTATCTATATACATATCCCTCGTTCCCAGAATATCCTTGTTGATGCATTGGCATCACTTGCTTCTTCCCTTTCCTTCCCGCTTAGTCGTTCCACTGAGACCATTGTGGTCCAGCAGATGGACTCTCCCTCTCTTAAGGATCCTTGGTTCGATAACCTTAGGAAGGCTGTAGAGAAGAAGGCAGAGGAGGAGGAATTGAAGGAAGTATCATTGACGGAGCTTGAGGAAATTTTGGAAGAAGAAGAGCTGCCGTGGTATCACGAGATAGAGCAGTATTGTAGGGATGGATCCTTTCCAGAAACGGCGAATGCTGAGCAGCGCAAGGCCATCAGAAGAGTCACCGCCAGATACACGATTATTGCTGGAGAATTGTATAGGCGAGCTCTTAATGGAGTTCTAATGAGATGTTTGGATGACAATGAGGCTTGGAAAGTCATTGAAGCAGCTCACGCGAGTGAGTGTGGAGGGCACGTTAATGGACAGGCGTTGGCGAAGAAGATTCTTAGGCAGGGCTATTACTGGCCAACCCTAGAAGAAGACTGTTCCACCTATGTCCGTAGGTGTCTTCAATGCCAACTTCATGCCGGCAAAATCCATGCTCCGACTTCTTCTCTCCATCCTCTTTCTGCTCCTTGGCCATTCTCCATGTGGGCTTTTGATATTGTAGGCCCACTAGGTGATCCGAATTCTCAAGTCAAACAAAAATCTTTCATTCGGACTGCTACGGAGTACTTCACCAAGTGGGCGGAAGTTGAAGCCTATGCGGAAATCAAAGCCACCACAGTATGCCGCTTCATCCTCAAGAACATCATCTCGCGGTTTGGAGTGCCAAGTGATATTGTCACCGACAATGGGCCTCAATTTATTTCTCAAGAACTTCAGGACCTCTGTAAGAAATTTAATATTTCATTGCATCATTCATCACCAAACTACCATCAAGGTAATGGCCAAGCTGAGTCCACGAACAAAACCCTTCTTAAAATTATTAAGAAAACTTACGAGTCACACAAATTTGTTGATTGGGCTGACAAATTGACAGAAGCTTTATGGGCTTATGGCACCTCCGTCCGTACTCCCATGGGACAAACTCCTTTTGCTCTCACCTACGGGATGGAGGCGGTACTCCCGTACGAGATCTTGATCCCTTCCCTAAGAGTGCAGCTAGACAAAGAACTCAATCTTGATGAGCATCGAGAGGCGTTGCTAGTCCAACTGGAACTCTTAGATGAGAAGAGGCTTAATGCGGCCAATGACGTCTCTATTTATCAAAAATGTGTCTCGCAGCATTTTCAAAAGAAGGTTATTGAAAGAAAATTTCAAGTTGGTAACATGGTTTTGAAACGTAAATTTATCAGATCAGCAGGTCCTAGGTCTAAGCTGCAACTCAATTGGGAAGGGCCGTTTGTAATTAAAGAAGTCTATCTTGGGAACGCGTACCGTCTTGTTAACGCGGAGGGTGAAGAATTGCCAAATCCGTGGAATGGGTTGTATTTAAAATATTTTTATCCATAGAGTCAAGCTAGCAATGGCCCGGCGGCGGGGTATGCCCCTACTTGATCATGAAGGGAGATCCCCGGTTCAACATCCACACATTACACGACCCCCCGTGGTTTGGTCTTTCTTTCTCGCGCAACACCGTTTTCTCCCTTGGCCATGCTTAGGGGAAGGTGAAAATCCTTGTTTTTCTCTCCTCTCGGCTGAAAATAGGGGCAAGTGGTGAATAAGGGGGCAAGAACTGATCTAGACCCCCCATTAAAAGAGATCTCAAATAGGGGCAGTCTGTTATGACCTTATTCCGCATTCATGAGAGTAAAAAAGGAAAAAAGAAAAATATATAGAGAAAAGGGGCAAAGTCAAAGACAAAGCTAAAAGCTCATTCAAAAACTCGAAGCTCAAAGGTCTAAATGACCCCAAAAGAATGAAACTAGGCATGGCAAGAGTGGCAGTACAGTTTCCCCGCGGGACGTTATGAGCCTGGTCGTATACGTGCCTAGAGCGGATGTAGGTTCGATGACGGACACAAAGCCCCGGCGCAACAGACCAAATTCTTTGAAAAGGGATTGTCGTGAGAAGAACTCAAGCCTTAAAAACCTCTATACCTGTTGCCGGCTTTTCTATCAAATTCTTTTCATTTTTTCCAAGGAATGGATCCTACCCCGGGAATGGCTTCGGTAGAGGCACCGTTAAGCAGAATTGGACCCCGGCCATGGGCGGTCACCCATAATGCGCGTCGAGCTTGGGAGACCCCTAATGAGATATGAGGTTCCTCGTTGTCGGGTTTAAGCTGGTTTCAAAATCTAAAAAAATCAAATATTTCAATATTCCAAAACAAAAAAATCGAATATTCCAAAATCCAAAAAAATCAAATATTCTAAAATTCAAAAAAAGTCATATATTTCAAAATCCAAAAAAATACAGTATTTCAAAAATTCAAAAACAAAAAAATCAAATATTTTCAAAACCACAAAAAAGATTTTCATCATCATGATTTGCATTCATGCATTGCGTTCATTTTCATTTGTTATTTTGCCTATTTGATAAGGATTACCTCTTGACCAAAAATCAAGAAACTGGTCATCTCCTAACTTGCTACAGGTAAGGGGTTAAGCCTAAAACAGATTTAATCTATTTCTTTGTTTGTGTGTGTGCAGGGGTAGGTTGGAGCTCAAGGTTCAGCATTGCTGTCTGTAAACGGTCCTATGGAGACCGTCCTACTCCTTCCAACGGCCACAATCAGACCGTTCAATCATTTACACGGCTTCCTTCAGACCGTTCCAATCTCCAGCTCCATCAAAGATCTACGGTCATCATCAGACCGTTCATGGAGGTAAACGGCATATTTTTGACCGTTTTACCATGTTCACGGCCTATCGATAAGCCGTTCAATTTCCTATTCTCAACTCTGCCGTTGATCTAATGCACGGCTCTGGTCTTGCCGTTCCTTTCCTGGAACGGCTAGTCTCTAACCGTTTATTCTACCAAGCGGTCGGTGTGTGGCCGTGTTCATCTTGAGATCATATCCCAAACTCATTCGATCACATGTAAAGAAGGGCCAAGCTCAAGTCAAACCAAATCACCAATTTTATTCATTCATATGCCAAACCTTTCTAAGCATAAGTCTCTATGACAACATCATGAAAGAAAAGGAAAAATCACTCAATCCTCCGGGCATCCCCGCGGGGGCGTATCTCTCTCAGCTCTCTAACATAAGCCCGGCGCGTCTCTGAGGCCTCTGCAACCTCCACCGATAAGACGAGCACCCTGCTCACCTCCCACATGATCAGGGCACTCCTGACCGCCTACTCGTCCTCCTCCGTCCCGATCCTCCTCACCTGTAGTGCGGGAAGGTGAGGTAGTGCTAGTAGTACGGTCCTGGGTAGTCCAACCTGTAGGTAGCACCGGTGTGGGCTGTACATCACCAATACAGTGTCGCTCACGAGCCTCAGATCCAAGCCTGGCCTCCTAGGAAGCCTGACAGTGGCGCCATGGAGGAAGTTAGGGCACATCACGAACCAATCCAGGGGCAATCTATTGATGTACAGTCGCCACTCGTCCCTGGTCTTCTTTTCTGTTGTCCTGCACTCTACCTGTGGAGAGAACCTGAAGGTGCCGCCTATAAAGAACAGTGGATGACTCCCGAAGATCCGACTGGCTGAAGTAACATCCACCCTATGAATGAATTTCATCCTGACACCCATCCAGCACTCTAGAAGTATCATAGAGCCAAACAACGGACCTCCTAGGGCTGCTGAACTCATACCTTCATATAAGTAGGCGAGGACGGCCTGAGAGATGGAAAGACCCTGCCACAGACCACTAATGGTGCTAAGGATAGGAGTATCTAGGACGTGGTCAGCAGAGGGGAACAGAATGGCCCCGCACAGGCAAATAGACACTGCCTTAGCTATGGCCTCATACCACCCACATTTATTCCTACAATGAGCTACTACCCACTCGCTAAGGGGAAGAAGATGGATCTGGTGTGGGCCTATGAAGGTGCGGATATCCTTGCTATCAGGAATAAACCCTCCCAAGATCAGGCTAGGGTCTATAGGGGCCACGGTATGACACACTAAGTCCTCCTCGCCCACCTTAGACCTAGGAAAAGAGAAGTAGGTCTCTACCTCCTCTAGAAGGATAGTGGCCTCAAAAGATGGGAAAATGAACGTATGAGTCTGAGGATGCCAGATTTCTACCAGGGCTGAGATGCTATGCCAGTCTAAGGATAACTTCAGGTAGTTTTGGCCTAGTACCAAGAGTGGGTGTAGGTGTCAAGACTTCAGGATGGATGTCACTGCTAGGGGCAACGCACGGATCATTGGAGCCATCCACTTCAAGGTGGAGTAGCGCCTGGGGCCGGGAAGAAGCTAGAGGAAGAGAAAAGAAAAGGGAAAGAAAGAAAGAATATGTAAGTAATGGAATGAAGTGAATTGAATGAACTTATGCCAACTTACCTCTCTCAGTGGGCTGGAGCTTAGATGACGCGGGATCGCGGTCAGCTGTTGGAGCATTTCACATTCCTTTCTGGCCGGTCTACGACCTTCAAAGACTGCTCCCTCCATGGGACTCCCTTCAAGAGCCCTTTTGATGATGATTTGATGAAGAGAAGCAAGAATGTCAAGGTTTTGAGGAGGGTTGAGGTGTGAGTCACGAATTTAGAACCCCCCCTCCTACTTATAGGGCTTGGATAGAGGCCTAAACCCACTAGAAATGAGGTAGGATAGGCCTAGATCGAGTTGAGATAGAGTTTGGGTCGGTTTAGAACGTCTATCTTTGGGTTGGGACTCTCCAACAGAGTCCCGTTCGAATTCTCAGGGTGTGTGTTTGCACGGTCTAGCGATAGACCGCTCTACTTATTGAACGGTCTAATTTAGACCGTTCAGAAAGCTTCTACACGATTCGGATGCTGGAGTTGGCACGGTCTGGACGAGAGCGTTCTATTTGTCACGCGGTCATTCTGCAACCGTTCTGTTCTTTGGGCGGGCAATGATGGGCCATCTATCTCCATCTGTGGGTTCTGGCCGAGTTTCTTTCAACGGTCTAAGGGAAGGCCGTGCAATTTGTTTGAGCGGTCCCTTGGACGACCGTTTGGAGATCTGAAACCTTGTTTTTAACATGCTTGCACATGTGCCACTCAAGCTGGGGTCGCATCTCTTTCTCTCACTCAAGTTTGGCGTCTTTTTCTCTCACTCATTGTTTGGCGTCTCTCTCTCACTCAAGTTTGGCGTCTCTCTCTCACTCATTGTTTGGCGTCTCTCTCTCACTCACTCGGGTCATGTCCGTCTCTCTACTAGCTCACTCGGACTCGTCTCTCCCACTCACTCGTGTCGTGTCCATCTCCCTCACTCACTCACTCACTCACTCACTCACTCGTGTCGTCTCACTCACTCGTGTCCGTCTCACTTGTATCGAGTTAGTAATCGTAGTTAGTTAGTTAGTGTCAATCATTTGCATTCATTCATTCATACATTTATCCACAAAATCAAAACAAAAAGCATATCATATCACTATCATGTCCATATGTACAAAGTCGAGTCGTAGTACAAAAGTCAGGCATGTCCCTCTCCCTGGCCCCCATCACTGTCACCGCCGCCCTCATGCCTCTTTGGTGGAGGCATCACCGAGGTCGCCTCATCGTGACGTCGTCGGCGCCGCTCGTCCTCCTCATTCCTCCGGTGGCCGGAGGAACCCGTGAAGTAACTCCTCACCGAGCCGTGAGTGCGGTGAGTGCTGCTGCTCGGAGTCCCGCTGCGCGCTGACCGCCGAATCATCTTCTTGTAGGCCCACAGCTCCCCACTCAGCCCAGACGCCTCGATCAGTGCACGGTCCCGCTCCGACCGGTAGCGCTCTACCTCGGCTCAGACTCGGACCAGCTCCTCCGCTCCAGCCCGGAGATGCTCTAACTCTGCGCGAAGGAGTGCTGTCTCAAGCGCGTCCGCCGGTCGACTCTGCTCCACCTCCTCTCACAAGCGGGCCACCTCCCCCCGAGCCGCTGCCCGGCTCTGCTCGAACTCTGCCCTCAGATGAGTCAGCTCGGTCGTATGCATACGCATTTCCATGGTTAGTCAAATTACATTTTATATTCATAAGCATAAGCATTAAGGGAAGGGTAGTGGTTGCGTACCCTCTCGGTGAGCGCCACCTCGGCCGCCTTTGCCCGTGCTACCATCCGTGTGAAATCGGCGTCCCGTTGAGCTCGGTCTGCGGGAGTCTGTGAAGAAGAGGAAGGAGCGTTGGCCCCCTGTCGCTAAGTCCCCTCGACGCGCTGCATCCAAAACTCCAGGTCAGTCACATGCATAATCATAATTAAGTGCATAATTGAGAGTTTAGGGTTAGAAGACTCACCAGTAGGGCCAAAGCATGTCGGGCCTCATCACGCTCCTGGATCGTGGAGTGCAGGAGCCCCTGCAACTCCGCAATCCGTCCCTCGAGGTTGATCTGCATTTAGAAAGTCCAAACATTAGTGCATTATCATATAGAAAGCATAATAGGAAGGCATTAGGGTTTAGAAGTCATACCGGTCGGCGGGCACCACAGAACACCTGGTCTCGGTAGTACCTGGCATACGATGTGTAGTACGCAGCATCGCTCTCCGCCCGGGCGGTCACAACTCGCCCGAGTGCTGCCCAATCTGCGATCTGCTCCGCAGCTCGCTCTCTCCGGTCCAGCTCCATCACCGCGCCTCATGGGTGTCGTCCCATGCGCTCCCCCAGCTTCTCTGGCACCGGGAACTCTACGGCTGGCTGGTAGACACCCATCGTCCTCATCACCAGCCTGAAGTGGAGTGGCTCCACTACATTCATGCAGTGAAGCCACACGTCACGTCCCGAGAAGGCAAGGGCCCCTGCTACCCAGGGCTGGCCCTCCTGCCCCTCATCTGCATAAGGGGTCTACCGTACCTGTCAAGATAGGAAGTCACATCAGCATCACAAACATGTAAAATTACATTTAATTAAGAGGGTCTAAGTTTAGAGTCGTAGCGAGGGGTATGGTAGAGTGTCCATATCGTCGTGAAGCTCTCGGACCTGTCTCCGAAGGCCTCCGCTCTCTCGAGGTGCGATCCACTTCTGGCGATCGGGAGGAGCTCAGGGTGAGTCTCCTCGCCTCTCCCCAGCCCATGCAGTTGCACGTAGGTCCACACCTGCATCACATTACACGTCAGCATGTAGGTCACACATAGGTATTGCATGATCAAGTCTAGAGGTCAGAGTTGTACCTGGAGAAGAGGAGAGAACCCGCCGAGCATGGTCCGTCTGCTGGTCGAGCTCAAGGTGTCGCAGAGGAAAGCAAGAGATGTTGCTCCCCACTCGTAGTCGCCCACCTGGCCTAGGTCCTCGAGCAACGGCAAGAAGCGGCAGCTGATGACGTCCGCTCTCGTGGCAAACAGCAACCATCCGAAGAGGAGTGTCAGGAACCGCCTCAGTACCCGGTCTGCCTCTGGTCTAGGCTCTGCCACAACTCGTGGTCGAACTCGCTCTATCAACCTCTGGAGGTGCTGCTCGGGCAGCTCCCCCGTCGCGATCCCGGCTCAGCGCAGTCCTAAGCTGTCCTAGATCGCCGCTCTGGTCAAGGTGGTGGACTGTCGCTCTGGGTGCAGCAAGCCCAATCCCAGGAGCTCCTGGGCCATCTCCCGGTAGTTGGGGTATGTGCTCCCGCTAACCGGGGACCCATGCACGTGTAGGCCAGTGATCCGTGCCACGTCCTCGAGCGTGGGGACCATGTGCCCCCACGGAAAAAGGAACATGCGACTCACTGGGTCCCAGCGGTCGTGCAGAGCGTAGAGTAGCGGTGTGTCAAACCGGCTGACCTCCACGCTCAGGAACTCAGCAAAGCCCATGGTCGTAAGCCTCTCCCGCTGGAAGTCTGGCAGTGCGAGATACACTGCTCGGACCTACAGCCAGGAGATCCGAGTCCTCCGCTTTCCCTGTATACATTTAGGATAATTGCATTTTATTTTAGATCTTGTATTTCATTCATTAAATAAATCACTTTGCTCATTGAACGGTCATTTATGGGCCGCCTCCCTCTTTAACGGTTGGCTTTCAACCGTCCTAAATGGTCCCCCTCAGAAATCCACGGTCACCCACGGACTGTTCACACTTCCTCTGTCTACTCTGGAACGGACCATTCCTGGCCATTCAATAATTCCACGATCCCTATTTGACCGCGTCACTCTCCTTTCGTTCCCCTATCATTTGGTGTTGAACGGTCTATTGTCTGACCGTGTGGTTATCAACGGTTTTGTGGAAACCGTTTTATTCCTAGCTATTTCTTGTTCTGAACGGACCAATGCTGGCCGCTCTAAGGGTCAACGGTTTGGTGAAAATCGTTCTGTTCTCAGGTTTTTATTATCTTGAACGGACCAATGTGGCCCGTCCTAAGCGTCCACGGTCCTCCTCGGACCGTGTTGCAACGTCGGTTCAACTCCTTTTGAACGGACACCCCTGGGCCGTGCTTTGTTTGAACGGTTCTATATGAACCGCGTGATTTTGTTGAGTGGTCACTGTTAAACTGCGTGTTGATCGTCACCCCCGACGGTGTTCAAGCCCATTCCACTGGCGGTGAGGTCCTCGTGGAGCCTCCCAACCAACCCTAAAGGGGTCATGAGCCCCTAATCTACCCTTCTAAGCTACATGCATGGATTAAAAATTGGAAATGGGGAGGGTTTTAGGCGACCTACCTCGTCCGTCCTCGGTGGCCTCTCCACCGCCGCCGTGGGCACCGTTGGTGGCTCCTCGGCGTCCTCTTCCCGGACAATGACCACGCTGGCCTCTTCCTCGACCGTGGGCGGTGGGGCCGCTCCTTCTCCCACCGTGGATGACGCCGCCGGAGTTTCCTCCATGGTGGCAGCTGGCGGCGGCCCTTGGCTCCCCTCACCGGCCATTAGACGGAGAAGCTGCTTCGTCGATTGATGTTTGTATCGCATAGAGCAGAGGAGATGAGGGGGAGAGTGAGATTGAGAGTGGGGGTTGGAAAAGATGGGGAGGGTGGTGGCGTTGTGGGGGGTGGTTTCCTCCGTCGGTTACGGTGGGGAGGGAGGAGGAGGAAGAAGATGGGTTTTATTTTTTTGAAACGGCCAGTAATTACACGGTCTATCGATAGACTGTGTGACATTGGGACGGTCTCCCATGTGACCATTTAAGTTCTAACGGTGCGCTTCTTTGGACGGCCAAGGGATGGCCGTCCCGTTCATTGAACGGTCTCATGATGGGCCGTGCAGTTTCATTATCATATTCAAAATTGCTAATGTTTGTACGGCCCCGGCCGGACCGTTTATGTTCTGGAGCGGTCCTTTGTTAGACCGTTCATATGCTGGAGCAATTGTGAAGAATGTTTTTTTACTGCTGCATTATGTAACTAAATGACTAATTTCTTTTTTGGCTTGAATGATTATTTCATGATGAAATATTGCAAATACTGTTCGTAATTTTCTCTACAGCATCACTTCAGGTTGCCGTTTCGCCTGTACAGGTAAGTCAAGTATGGCCTTCTATCCTTATATCCCTTATTGCATTACTATATGGTACTAAGCTATATTATCTCGAGAACCAGTTGGTTATCTACGTATTCCAGGATCTGATGTTCCCCTTTAACAAAAATGATGATGATCCAGGTTCACGTGTTTAATCATCGGATATGCCGTTAGGTTGGGAAAATTAGGGGAGGATGGGTCTATCCTGCACACCGCGGTTGCGGATGGTGTCTTGACTCTAATTTGCCCGGTCTAGCAATATTATTCTCGAGTATTTTCTATTTAATCTTTCTTTGCATTTGTTTTAATGATTTCTTTTAGTTTAGCCCAGCATGCATCATACGCATCTTTTGAGCATTCATGACCCATGGTTTGCCTGCTAATGCCCCACCTGTGATGGATGATTGTGTGTTCATGGTTTTGAGTAAGAGGAACTGTTCCACTCAGAGTTGGAAGGTTTTCTCTGATCTGTTCACTTGGTTTGATTGACTGAAGGTCCCTGTCTGGAGTTTTAGCCCGTTTCTTTACTTTTTGCTGCTTGTTTTGGTCTCCTCATTGGTCCGAGGGATTGTGTCCCCCATGAGGTTGATCATGTGTTTTCCTTTTTGTTTAGTTAGTTTCTCGAGACTGGTGTCGTTTTGGTCCGATCATTCCTTGTGTTTGATTCAGAGTTTTCAGGAAGATTCTTATAACTCGTTGGCGAGAAAACGGGTGTCGTTTTACCTTAACGCCCGCTTTTCAGCCTGCTCCGCTTCATTTCCGCTTCATCTCCATGTTCCATCTCGCTTTCGCTTCACCTCCGCTCGCACCCCTGCAAAGAGGATGTTAAAGAGGGACATCTGTTGACACCCGTTTTTTGCCTATGAGTTGAGTTGTTCCTTTTACCACCATTTATTGGTGCCTCGAGTTGTCCATTGCTCATTGGGCCATTTCTAGGCCTGACCTTGGGCCTATTTTATGGGTACCTCCCTCCCTGACTCGGTCCACTTCAATTCAGGGCTTAATGGGCCTTGATTTCGCTTGATTTATCAAATTTTATCAATTTTTAAACATCCAGCATTGCACGGTCTGTTGCTTGGCCGTTCAGTCAATGCGCGGTTGTAAGTGAACCATTTATATATTTATTGGATATTAAGGTGATTTTCTGAATTTCCACCGACAAGTTGTGAAACGGTCCACGTGTAGCCGTCCAAATAATGGAACAGTGTTCACATGACCGTCCAGTTCCCAGAGTCCTAATCTCGCTGGTTTTTCAGATAATTATCTATTTATCTAAGGTGACTGAGTTTATCACCGACACGCTGTACACGGTTCGTTTTGGGCCGTCCCAT
Organism: Amorphophallus konjac; assembly: GCA_022559845.1. NCBI lineage: Eukaryota > Viridiplantae > Streptophyta > Magnoliopsida > Alismatales > Araceae > Amorphophallus > Amorphophallus konjac. The sequence continues at coordinate 14,952,397 of CM040129.1, forward strand.
GAATTGAGTGGTCTATCATTAGACCGTTCAATCCATGAGAGTCCAACGGCGAAATTATCGGTCAGTTCAATGGATATTTGGATAATATTTCTGATTTATCGAATTTCCACCGACAGCATGGGACGGTCTGGTCTCAGGCCGCGCAATATCCTAGGCGGTCTATCACACGACCGCGCAATGGTCCGATCTCTGAAGGATTTAAGGATTTCTCTCTCTCCATCCGTGGTTTTATGCTCGATTTGTTCCACCCATTTTTCTGCGGATACTCCACCAAATGGGGTGCTGTTTGAACTGGTTGGAAGATAATTCCATTATCTACGGGTTTTATATTGATATCTCGAGTTGATTTTCACTAGAAACCCTAATTTCGGGGCTAGGCTTGTTAGGCTCTATAAATAGACCCTAAGGCCAAGCTTTGAAAGGGGGGAGATTTTAAGGTCACGGCGAAGCCCTGTCGAATTCCAGAGCGACCTACAGTCAAGGAGGGAGGCCTTCTACATCCACTCATGCCTCCGGTTCAGGGAGTAATTGTGTTTGAGTCGTTTGTTTTGATAGTTCCACCCGTCGTCTCGTTCATTGCATGCTTCTTTCTCTCCGTTCTCCCCTCCACGTTTTTCTTCATTGCACATCATTTCACATACCTTCCTACTATTTTTCACGCCCCTAGGGGTTTAAAAACCTCCCAGGTATTCCCCAGTCCATGGTAGTTTGTTCATTTTCATGTTCTTTTCCAGTTACTACACTTCATAGTTCTGATTTGGGTTTTTCTTTCGTGGTCTTCACTGTGTTTTGCAGGTCAGCAGCGCACTAGCACGAGGCCCATCCCCTCTGGCCGGCCGGAAAGGGTGGAGGTCTGGATCCTACAGTTTAAGACCTGGTGGAGTTGGGCGGTCATCCTCCTGTCCGTTCGAGAACTAGGGCGGTCTTCTCAGAATCGTCCTACGTCCTTCTGCGGCCTCTTCTGGACCGTTCCATTATCAGGTCAGGCTTCATCCCACGTTCCTTCAGCACTGGTGAGCAGTCTGTCGAGCGACCGTTCAGTTAACAGGGTGGTTCTCCCCAAGCCGTTCATCTTCGCAGTGCTATTCTTCAGGCGAGTGTCTTCCTTTCCAAGGTACGGGTGTGCTCATTTTACATTCTGGAACCTATATGGCGATCACGATCATACTTGCGTCCCTCCACCCTTTTATTTTCAGCTCATTATTTCTTATATTGATATAGTTGAGGGATTAGAAGGATACAAAAGAAGAGAGAAGGAAAAACATGTCAACACCAATCAACCCCTTTGCCCGGCACACTTTCTCGGCCTTCTACCCAGCACACTCAATCCACCCTTAACCGGCACACCTTTGAGCCCTTTACCTGGCACACCCTTTAACCCCCTACCCGGCACACCTTTGGGCCCTTTACCCGGCACACCATTTAACCCCCTGCTCGGCACACCTTTTGGCCCTTTACCTGGCACACTCTTTAACCCCCTACCCGGCACACCTTTTGGCCCTTTACCCGGCACACCCTTTAACCTTCTACCCGGCACACCCAATCCACCCTCTATCTGGCACACTCTTAGCTTGCCTTCACCACCCTCTCCAAGTGCTCGGGTATATGGGAGACACTGTCGCATTTTTACCATGATTAAAATAATAAAAAGAAAAAGAAAAAATAATAAAAAGAAAAAGGAAAAGGAAAAAAGGATAAAAGGAGATAATGCAAGCTTCCCTTGTGCATTTCATGAATAAAAAAGAAAGCACCCCCTCCCCCATGCATGCATTAAACTGATTGAATCAAAGCTTGCATAAATAGGGCCTTGTACATTGTATGAAGACCCTCCACTAAACCGCCCAAGCAAAAATTGAAGAGACCATCATGTACTTACTGCATATTAGAACATAGCAAGCTCCCACCTTAAGCTCCACTCTGCCTATGCATCAAAGCATCATGTAAACATGAGCATTGCCTAAAACTCTTTGTTAATACACCACAGAACCAATAATAAAAGAATATAAATAATAAAAGGGGGAAGTCATGATAATATAATCAAAATACGAAAAAAAAGGGGGAGACAACACACGTGAATGGAATAAAATATACACTCAAACAGAACCAAAAGCAATAAGGTAAAAATGTAGAACACACATGTCACTGTGCAATTCGGAGAATCTCACCTCCCCTCGCCCGGGCATTGGAATATTAATGCTACCCCCACAAGTCGGACTCGTGCCTCGGGAATTGCCCCGACCATGGCCTTGAGTCAACTTTGCTTTGGGACAATATCTTCTTAAGGTCAGGCCCACTTCCTCATCAAGGTCCAGCATAGCTTTCATCAAATATTGAACTTGCCGTTTCTCCAGCAGATATCCCCCCGAGGATCATTTGTGGCTTCGTGGCACTTTTAATACGGACTTTCGTCTGAACATGAAATGGTCCATGAGTGACAGATATATTTCGAATAATTTTCCCTAGACGTAGGGCTTTTCATGTGACTCAAGATCGATGTCGTCATGTTTCCATTAACATAGTCTTTCAGGCCACGAGGCCCTTATTCCTGGCGATTAATCAAGGGTGTTCTCCCATATGGGAGATGTAACTAACGTCGTGACCTTTATGGCACGGCGAGTTTCGATCCCGACCCGAACCATACAATCGTCTGACCAAGTCAGATCGAGCGTACCAAGGGCTTCCTCGAAGTCCGAATAAATTGTCACTTTGTGACTGGCACGCCCACACACTTAATAAACCAATAAACGAACAGCAATAAACCGATCGATAAAAATAAGTGCGTCCACAGGGGCATACAAGCTCGTCACGCTCGATGGCCGAGAAGTCTCTCACACCTAGAACTCCGTAAACCTAAAGCCCTATTATTAATGAAGGGTCAGGAGCCCACTACTTTGTAACGTCCCTTCTTATTTACAGGGACCCTATGGGTAGCGCCACGCTTCCAAGAGAGAGACTAATTAGCCAGCTCCCTCGGGAGACTTGACTACCTAGCTCCCTCCAAACTGACGGGTGGTATTTGATACCTCCTAGAGGAAGACTAACCAGCACACCCCTGATCGGGGAGAAGGGCATAACATCCCCTCAAAAATAAAGTCTCTGGACTTATGTCTGTTGGAAAGCAAGCCGCGCTGCTCGCCAGAGTCAGGTCGAGAACTAGCCAGCTCCTTAGGGAGAAGTGACCAATCGGCCACTCGGAACAACAGACTCTCGTTCATCGGATAGGCAAACCGCATCGATCGCTAGAGCTGGCCAAGAAGTTGCCAATAACGATGGGCCGAGAGGCCCTCAGAATGATGAACCGATGGTGGGCTATATGCCACTCAATAGACCTAGGCCAGGATCCATCTAGTCAAAAAATTGATGATGGACCACATGTTGCTCGCCAGAGTCAGGCCAAGATCTATCCAGTCGATACACTTGGAGCCAATGGGACCTAATAGAACTAAGGTGGACTAGGCCAAGTGTAACAGCCTCGTCTCCTCATGAATCTTGTAGCATTGTGCATCTGGCCACAAAAAGAAAGAAGAAAAAATAAAGTGTGGCAATCGCATGAGCAAGAAAAAGGAGAACGGAGGAGAGCCATTCATTGCATAAAGAAGGAGGGGGAGTACAAACAAGTCCTAGTCATCGGACTCAAGCCCAAACATATCAGGGAGGAGACTTAATGCCAACTGTAGGTCATACAGTGGGTGGACCTTGTACAGAGCGACCTGTCAACCTGCCAAGTAACTCCTCTGGAAGGCATAAGACTCCTCTTTTGCTTGAGATCTCAACGTGGTTAGAGACGGATGCACACCAGGCAGTGGCTCTTCTCGAAGGCGGGGACGCTTGGAGGACTCCTCATTCTCACTCGCTGAAGACCTCGACGCTTGGAGCGACATCCTTCAACACATAGAAAACTCCCCAAGGCGAAGAACCATTGCAACCTCTACTACTCATGGCCCCCTTGGAAGACCCTAGTTATAGCAGAAGGGCCACCTCCTGAAGATCACGGGAAAAGCCCATCCTTAATCGACCAGCAGAAGCCAAGGCACCAGCATCGAAGACTGCGTCGATCACGGGGTCAATTACTTAGCCGCTTCACTAGCACAGACACGACGGTTTGAGAAGACACACATCTGGGAACCACGCAAGCCCAACAGAAGATGTACCAACCCTGGAGTCCAATAGTTCATACAGGAAACCACTCAATGGCACAGTGGGAGCAAATGGGTTTTCATTCATTGAACGAGAAAGCAAGGTACAATTGTTTGGAGGCATGCCTTTTTGGACATGTCCCTGTTGACACCCGTTTTATGCCTACGAGTTGGGTTATTTTCTTATCCTTATTGTTATGATGTCCCATGTTATTCATTGTTTATTGGGTCGCTTTGGATTGATTGTGAGCCTATTTCTTTGGGTCTATCTCCCTGGTTGGGCTTGGTACCCGCAGGCTTCGTTATTTGGGCTTAATGGGCTTAGATGTCATCGGATTTCAGGATAAATACGGGCATTTTATCTATTTAAACGGTCGCCCAGGTCGCGGTCGATCTACAAACCGCTACTTACTGGTAGCGGTCCATCGAGCAACCGCGTTCTTGGACGCAGAGTCATGCCCAAGTTGGTCTCTTTTTCTCCATCCGTGGACGGAGGAGAGTCCTAGTTCTAGGTCTTTCCTTGAGGAATTCTATCCCCATCGAGTCCTAATCGTTCTAGAGGATTGATGTTGGTATTATCTTCGATATTTATCAGGTTCCAGAGCCCATTTTCTGGATTTATCTCTCAAACTCGAGCTAGGATTTGAAGGGTCTATAAATAGCACCCTTTGGCTTCATGCTCACGGGAGGAGAATCTTTGGAGCTCGCCACGAAGTGCTGCCACATCTTATTGCGAGTTTCAACCAGGGAGCATTATTTTCTGCATCATAGTGTGGTTTAGTCCAGTGAGTATTCAATTTTTAGTGTTTTATTTCATAGTTGTTCCTTCTTTCTTCTTGCATTATCATAGCATCTTTTCTCTTCTTCCTCCCACGTTCCTCTACATTCATAGCACGTTCACACACATCCACCTAGTCTTTAAACACCCTACCGGGGTAAAAAACCACCAACCCCCAGGTATAGTCCCTTCCGGTTATGCATTTAGCTCTTTGTTGATTCATAGATATTGCACGGTTCCAAGTTTAATTAGGTTTATTTCTTGTGTTCCTTACTTTATTTTGCAGGTCTACATCATCTTTGACACGAGGCCCATCCCTTTTGGCCGGCTGAAAGGGAGGGAGGATCAAGTTCTCACAATTCTATCTTCTAGGTGCTGATCGCGACTACCCCGAGACCGCTTTCTTCAGACAGCGGCCCTTGACAGACCGCAATCTGTCCTGTGCCTGACTCTCTTCCCCGCTTGCAAGTGCGCCTTCATTCCACCTCTTTCCAAGGTGCGTAACGCAGTTCCTTCTGTGTTGCTTACATTGGTGGCGATCACGGATCATTGATTGGTACATATCACCTCCTTTCTTTCTTGTTGCTTTCTTCATAGTTGCTCGACACCCACGGCGTGTGTTTCTTTTCCTTACCTATTACTATTTGCTCCACGCCTACGGCGTGTGCTTAGTTTAATTCCATTGTTTTTTCTCTCTTGTTGTTGATTATTGTTGAGGTGGTATTATCGTATGCTGGTATTTTATTCATTGCTCACTCGTGGTGATCTTTTCATTATCTACACCCCTAGTTTTTTGGCGATCACGATGGGACACCTAGCGCCCATCGTGTTGTGTGCTGTCTGACCTGCTTCCATTCATATTGTCCATCATTCATCATGATTTTATCGAATTTTTCATTTCTGTTTCTACTATTTTTGCTCCCTGGTTGAAAGTGGTTCCTCAAAAACCGCATCCATCAGATAGCGGTTCTCCTTCGACAGTGACATGCACTCAGGTATGCATCCCAAGGTACATCTCTTCTGTTCATTATTTTATCATTCCTCATGATTTCTGGGTGATGTTTGTTCTCCTCCCTGTTACTGTTCATATTCATATTGTTGTTTCCATATTGTTTGTTAGTATTTAGGCTAGAAATTGCATTGCACTCCAGTACGCATAGGACTATTCATTATATACTTTAGTTGCATTCCTATCTTGGTAAGTGATCCTCTCGACTTCATATTCCTCAGAGTCAACTAGGTGATCTTATCACTACAAGAAAAGGCGCTGTTAGCGACGGGAATTTCAGATGAAATTATTTGAGTCTCAATTATTTCAGACGGATAGATTCCCGTCTGAAATTCCATCTCTATTTCAGACAGATAATTATTTGTCGCACTATCCATCTCAATTTGAGACTTATATTCAGACGAAAATTATTCCGTCTGAAATTAATTAAAATTTTAGATGAAAATATGGTTCATCTGAAATGCCGTCTGAAAATCACGAAATCCCCCGCCCAAATCGGCCCCTCCCCGCCACTCCCTGTCACACTTCCCCCCACTCTCCCTCTCATTCTCTCTTTCGTCCATCTCCCTACCGCCGTCGCCGCCGGAGCCGTCGCCGTCGCTGTCCTCCTCGTCGCCGCTGGCCGTGGTCGTCCTTGCTGTCGCCGTCCTCGTCCTCGATCACCGGTCGAAACTCGCCGTCGTCGTCCTCACTTCGGTAGGTAAACCCTCTCGATCCCTCTCCCTCTCTCTATAACACTCTCCCTCTCCCCCTCTTAGTCTCCCTCACTCCCTCTCCCTCTCCCGCTCCATCACTCCCTCTCACGCACACACTCGGCAGAGGAGGCGCTCACCCGGCGGAGGAGGCGCCAGCGGGGGGTGGTCGACCCCCCTCCCTCTCCCTCTCCCGTTCTCCCTCCCCCTCTCACGGTCCTGTCCCTCTCCCTCTCTGTGTTGGCAACCCCCCTCCCTCTCCCTCGCCCTCTCTCCCTCTCCAGTTGGCCCCCCCTCCCCCTCACAGACACACTCACACACGTACACACGCACGCACAAACACAGACACACACACTGTTTGCCCCCCTCCCCCTCCCTACTCCCACCCTCTCTCCCTCTCCCGTTGGCCTCCCTCCCCCTCCCTGCTCCCGCCCTCTCTCACCCTCACTGTGTGAATTAGATAAATTAATTTTATTTTATTTTATTTAATATATTTTTTATTCATGGTAGGATAATCGATCGAGAGGACGGGAACGAAAGAATCAAAGTTTTTTTGCGAATAAACAGTAAGTAACAATTAATTTTATTTTTATATGTTGTTTCAATTTATTTTAATTTCTGTAATCTTGAATAGATTTATTGTTACGGTGATGGGAGGGGCAAATAAAGCATGTAAATTAATTTATTGATTATATTTTCTGGTAGTGTTACATCAATGTTAATCAAATGTAGGTATTCTTTGGATTCGGGAAAAAGAAGGTTTTTTTATGACGAGAAATCTAGCGGAGTAGTTGGGCGATGAATAACGGTGGCTCTAGGGAGCATAGCTAGTGGGCGGACCGATTCAATGAACTTTCATATTCGAGTACTAATACTTTCTGCAATGTTCAACAAGTTCAAATCTCAATATAGGTGTGATCTTTTAACTCCGCTTAATACATAACACATACACCTAATTGTACGAACCCATATTAATTATAGTACATACTACATTCATCGAATTCGCACAACCGCAGATTAATAAAAGGGGAGTATGAAAGAGGACACGGTACAAGTACACACGATGATATATGTATCGAGTATTTCTCAAATGTAGTTAAGATCCAATGTTTGTGGAGTATATATCCGCCTTCAAATCTAGTTATTTTTTTTATCTTTCTCCCTTTCCCCCCTTCACTGACGTCACATCCTCTATCTCACTTACTCAGTCTCTTTTTTATAAATACCTTAATTACACACACTCAAGTCTCTCTCTCTCTATATATATATATATACTTGCCTGAATTATACTCTCTCTCTCTAGTTCATTACTGTGATGAGAGAAGGTTCCCCACCCTTCTATAGGTAGGGAAATGAAAGTGTTACATTTTTTTCTTTGAGTGTTATTTAATATATAAGTTAGATGTAAGATGAGGTATGCCTTTACGGGAGGTTTTCATATGTAGAAAAATCACCTCGAGAATAATGCTCATTAGTTTGTAAGTGTTGACAATATAAACTTTGCATTTAGGGTCAATAGTGATTTGCACATGTGGGTAGTTTCTTACGCACATAGAGAGAGAAAATAAAGTCGAATTTAAGTATATATAGCACTTTAGATTCAGAACTTGAGTGATTAAAGTACTAGTTTGGTTTTACATATTTTAATAGTTTATTCATTACAGTTGGAATGAGAACTAATTAAAGATGTCCCGTTTCCGGACGCCCGGGACAAGTGTCGACTCTTGTTCACGGGTGTTCTGTCAAAGAACAAAATATGAACACATGGTGAAAGTGTCGACTCTCACAGTCGACACATTTCATCGAGAGTTCTGTTTCGAGCAAAGAAACAAAAATCCAGCCGAAAGTGTCGACTCTCAGAGTCGACACATTTTGGCGGAGGTTCTGTCTGCAGTAGAAAGCGCTCTCTGGACTGTAAGTGTCGACTCTTGGAGTCGACACTTGCAGCATGTTGCGCCCAGGTAGCAAGCTGGGCTACAAGTGTCGACTCCAAGAGTCGACACTTGCAGTGCCAGAACTGAAAAAGGTCTTAAGAAATTCTCTTAAACTTCTCATATTTCCCGAAGTATCCTAGAAGTTTTTTCTATCTGGGACTCAGACACAATAGCACAGTGAAATCAATGTGTCCTGGCAACTCATCCAAGAATTCGCCTTTGTAGTAGTGCAAGACATCTCCGGTCATCTCCCGAAAGTCCTTTATGATAGAAATTCTCCTTTTACAATGATCTTCGTTTTGCAATGTTTCTTCCACTCCCACCCACCTGCACCCGTCGCATTTGCTACAGGCAGCAGCCTTCATCTTCCTCGAGGCAGGCTTCGTCTTCCTCACGCAATGCTTCTTCCTCTCACGAAACCCTCCTTCCTTTGTCTGTAATTTCGGAGGAGATGTCGGCCCCTCACTAGTTTCCTTCTCTCCAGTTTTTATGCCCCTCACCTACCTGTTGCGCATCGTTCAACGGACTCTTCGTCTACCTCGCGAAACCCTCTCCTTTCCATCGCGAATCGACGGTTTCCCTCCCTCTACAAGGTTGGAGGAAGAAGACGCCCACCCCTGTCCCTTCCTTCTATCCTCCTCTGGATTTTAAGTCCCGCACGTACTTCTGCAACATCAGTCAATTAATGCTATCTTCAGCTATTTTACATCACCCTCCTTTCCGTCACAAAACCCTCATTTCCATCCACAGGCTTTCATAAGGCGATGACGTACGGCCCCTGCCCTATATCCCCCTTTGAATTTCATGTCCCTCACCACTTCCTCTTTGCCAGGCGCATCGTTCGACGTAAGATGAGGCCCTAGGTGCGGTAGCTACAGATGATTTGCAGTGATCCATCCCTTCAGCTCATAGGCTTCACACCTTTCTTGTGACTCTACAGTAGCACGAAGCCCTCTTTAAGACAGCCCCTTTCTTCTTCCATCGTCCACACTGTGGTGGGAGCTGACACATCTACGGTTTGGTGGGGGGCATCCTATTACTTCTACATAGCTGGTGGTGGGTAGGTATGTGTATGGACAACCCATATGTATGTGCATGGGGGACGAATGATTAATGCTATATTTTTTAGATTTTTCAAGGATATGCAGTTTTGTTCTTCATTTGATTTTCTTGTATGCATAGAAATGATGTTTATAAAATTCTCAAAGAAGGGAATATGAGTTTTATCGTATGTATGGATTACTTTGATTTTTCCGTTGATGTATTAATCCATGAAAAAATGGCTGATGCAAGTAGCCTTTTCCTCATTATATCTTATTCACATTCTTGGGCAGATTGTAAGATTTAGTATAATTACTTGTTATCTTATGATCAAAGTCTGCTAACTGAATTTTGACATCTCTTGTGACGGTATCCAGTGGATGTATATCTGACGGAGGAAGATAAATCGCTTGTAGCTATGGTCTTGACTTTCTAACATAGAAGGGATGCCAAAGATTAAAATATGACCTCTTAGTCTTCCCGGTAAAAAAAAGGGACCAAATATGACCTCTTGAGATTTGAGATTTGCCACGTGGATTGCCATACGCGACCCTAGTGTTAACAAATGAAATGCTAGTCCCATCATCCCATTTTTGAAATATTAAAAATTCATGAGTCAGTGTGTAATTGATGTAGAGTTTCACCGTAGGCTCATACTTATTGTTGTATCCGTTGGAAACAAAATCCGTTGTTTAGCCTTTAGAGATAATGAATTATCTATAATCCCCATAATCTTTCATATTCTATCCCACACCTCGTGTTTTTTTAAATTATTACATATACCTTTATATTGAGTGATATTTTGTTAAAAACATAAGATGTGAAACTTCGAAGGGATACACAAGAGATCCCCGAAAGATTACCAACATTTTTCTTTTTTTCTTCTCCGCTTTTGTTTCCCACATGTTACTTGAGACTTTCATCACCAGTGCGAGAGACACGTGCACACTCTCGTATCAGTGCACATAACCCTCATAACCTTTTGACCCTAATGCTTTCTCCAACATTTAATCTACTCCACGAGAGGACAACGCTTATGCGGCCACATAAATATCTTCGTCCTTCAATTTCTCGTGCGAGGGTTTTCCACGTCGTCTTCTTCTTCCTCCTGCCAAACACAAAAACCCTACGCACCTCCCGTCGCAGTCGCATCTCCCGCTCCCTAACCCCCTCATCTCCGCCGCCCCGGAGATGAACACCCTGCTTAGGCGATCCGCCTACGCAGCCGGCCCGGCGTCGCGGCAGGCGCTGGCTGCGCTGTTCCCCGCTGCCGAGGGGCTCCGTTTCCAGCCATTCTCGCCCGCCGCCCCCGCCGTCGCCGCGCGCGAGGTTGGCAGGTGGTGTTTCGGCGGATGCGTGCCTGAGGAGAAGCTGGGGATAGGATGGAGCCGGGGTTTCCATTTCTCGCCGGGGCCGCTGAGGTTCAGGGCCTCCGGAGTGTCGTGCGCGGAGTACGCCGTGGACGACGCGCCTTTTTGGGAGGAGGAGAAGCCCAAGGGTGCGGCGGCGGAGGTGAGGCTCGAGATCGCGAAGCTGGGGATCGCGAGGGAGATCGTTGAGGCGCTGGCGCGTAAGGGGATCACAAAGCTGTTCCCGATACAGGTGTGCCCACACGCTTTCTGTTTTTGTAATTTTAGTTTCGACCTAGTTTATTGGCCGAATTCGGCAAAAGAGAATTTCTTCTTTCATTAATTTCGGGCTTTCTCCATATGCTCAACTGCGGTCACTGACAGGAGTAAGAAAGTTCTTGTTTAAGTCACAGCCCTGTTAGCCAATAGCAATAGTAGGCGTACGTTGATGTATAGCCAAGTGACGAAGGTTGCTACATTCTTGTTGACGATAATTTCATGATGTCTAGCTGACGAACAGATTTGCATACAGTACACAGCAGTTAGAACTTTTTATTCTGTGTGATAATGGTTTTTGACAAGACCCTGATCGGAGAACGCGTATCGATCTCTAACTAAAATATCATTGTATTTTGTCATGCCTGCCCTGTAGTCAATGTTCATATGCTTCGCTTTTATGATAGCCTGACTTATGTTAGAAGGAATCGATGGTCTTGCTATGTTGTTTATAAAAGGTTTGAAAACTTGGTTTATTAGGTTGAAATCTGTTGATCTGGGATTTATCCTATCCAGCTGAACTTGGCCATAGAGGGAATGGATTGGTCGATGGGTGTCAGCATAACAAAATAACTGCAATGATGAATTTCCTTTGGCCCAAATTGTCTGCTGCCTGTTGGTGATGAATGTCCTTTGAAATAAAAAGGAGAGAAGAAATAAAATAGATATAGGATGAAAAATGGAAGATACAGGATGAAAGGGAAGAAAGTCAGAAACAGAAAAGCTGCTCCGTAGAGTTGTTGCCATCATCACCGCCACCTCCTGGTTTCTGGAATTTTGATGACATTACCACCACCTCATCCCTGTGATCTTGTTGCCCCTACTGCTGCTAACTCCTCCATATCCGGTTGGTTGTTTTTGAGCCATGAAGGGGGGAAATGAAAGGGAAAGTAGGTAGATGGCTCCATGGGGATATTATTATATACCTATGTATTTTTTTAAAACCGTATCTTACATGATCTCCTTATTTTAATCCTATTTTTATTACAGATTTTTGTATGTAAACTGCTGTTTTTTTAGCTTGAGGGGCTCTGCTGCAGTGGCAGAGCCTATTCAATATATACACATGAAACCTTGCCTAGTGGTTGCATATAAACAATTGTTAAAAATGAAAATTTTATGTTTATCACTCTTGCATTTGCATTTACATATTAAAAATCCCAGTACTGTCGAGAAAGACCATACAATGGTTTTTTTGCACCATATTTTTGTGTACAGAAGGGCCACTTAACATGAGTACAATGACCAGTCTATGGTCTTTCTGCAGACCATTGGCATTTTTAATAATATATATTTTTTGAAGTAAAGAGGGGACTGTACCACCAAGGCATTTTTACTAATATGCGTTCAAATGTAAAAAAAAAAAATCAAATGCAGGAGTCTGCAATTTTTGGTCTAACAATAGTTTGTGTGCAAGATTCCCAAATCTATAAATAAAAGCCCACCAAGATTGGAAATTGGCAGGTAGAGACTAAGGAATTCTGATTTGGATCAGGTATGCCCGATCCTAATCCGATTCGGATCGGATCAGCTGATCCATTAGAAGTGAGCAAACATTATTTTTTTAAAAGTTAAAAAGCATATTTAAAAGTAAAAAAGGTTACTCTACAAATACAAAACCATGTAATGAATTTTATTAGATTACATATCTGTTTTGACAAAACCTAATGAGCCAAGATTGGCCAATTCATAAAACCACGGCTGATTTCGCCAATTTATGGCCGGTTCATGCTGATTTGGCTGTTGTCAGTTTTTTTTCATTTTATTATTTTTATTTTATTCTTTTGAATGGGATTCGTCTTAAGGGCCGAAATCAGATTGGCCACTGCATATCCCAATTTGGATTGGCTGAATCGGATCTGGATTAGCTGATCGCATATTCCATGCTAGTGGTTGGGGGCCAAGTGGATTTTAGGTTGTTCTATTCTTAGCCCCATCTTAACATTTTTGCTAACATGAAAAAAGAAAGGATGTAGTGAGATGGGTTAAAACCCCTATATTTTTATCCATCCTCTTCTCTCCTTTTCATGTGTGGTAATTTAAAGGTATTTGCGGTGGGCCGGTGCCAGGGAGGTAGGGAGACACCTATTACTTATGTTCACTCTTGGGCACCCTTAATTAGGATGATAGGAGGTATTGCGAACCTCAAGGGAAATTGCCTTTTTGTTTCTCCTAATCTCCTCAACATGAAAAACAATTGCTAGATATCTTGTTGGGATGAATCTCTTTCTCGTGCAACCCTAACATAAATATGACTGGCAACCTTTAGTACAGAGATATGAGGTTAGACCGGCAGGGTGGAAGGCTAGATTGTTATCTTGTGGGGGAAGACTAGTATTATGTAAGTCAGTGTTGGACAACTTACCCATTTATTTCTTGTCCATGTTTCAGATTCTGAAGACAGTGGCGAGGAAGGTAGGATTCATTCAGGGGAGTTTCTTTTGGCATGGGAGTGGAGGAAGGTTCAAGGGGTGGCATGACATCAAGTGGGGTAAGGTGGCAGCAAGCAAGGAGGATGGAGGTGTGGGGCTAAAGAATATTAGGGACTTTAATTTTGCTCTCTTGTGCAAGTGATTGTGGAAGTTGGAGGCAGGTGAGGATGGGTTGTGGTCGCAAGTTATCAGGCAGAGGTACTATGGCAGGAGGCGGGTCTAGGACCTGGCACCATTATCGCAGAAGCACATGTCTCTCATTTGACAGTATATTTTGATTTGCAAGGACACTATCTACTCCAGCGTCTGGGTTCGATTAGGAAAAGGTGACAAGTGCCTTTTCTGGAAGGACAAATGGTGTGGCGACTTCACTCTAGAGGCCTCTTACCTGAGCCTCTTCACAGTTTCAGCAGCCCCTCTGAGGTCGGTCTCTCAGACTTTTGACGCTCAACAGTGTGGAGAGGAGGATGAGATCTTGCTGCACCTACTCTCAAGGAGTGTGGGAGGAGCTTGCTATGAGGACACATTGCACTATTGGCCACCACAGTGATGTGCATCACCTTTTTGGGACATGGGTAGAGGCTGGAACCTTAGAGGAGACAGAGTCGTCTGGTGGATGATTCTCCATGCTATCTTGTGGACTTTGTGGGGGGGACAAAGTAACAGGACTTTCAGAAGGGAAGCGAGGGCAGGGGAGTCAATGGTTTTGCTTATTTATGATAGAGTGAGGGAATGGATGGGACTCTTTTGTAATGTAAACTTCCTAAATTTGTCCTTTTTTATTTTGTTGGGGGGTTAGAGGGACTACAGGTGTGCTCCGCGCATGTACACGGATTTTTTGTGAACTTATTGACTATACATGTACATCTCTTTTCATTTAATACAATAGTGTTACCACCCACTTTCCTCTTTTTTTTTGAAAGTGAACAGTGTTACCACCAACTTAAAAAAAGGGATAAATATGAGGGAGATTGGTAACTTGCCGACGGAAAAAAAGGATTTTCTTTTGTGTGTGTGTGTGGGGGGGGGGGAGGAAGGTTGTTGTTCTTCTATTCCTCCTCTCTTCCTGATTTTGCCTGTGGTTGCTGGGGCAGTAGATGGGGGCAAACAATGTTACCATGAGTGGGGGTGGCAAACAACAAGTTAGATATTTTCAGCTTCTTGCACTTTGTCATCTTCTTGTGAAAATAAAGCTCTTGTTTTCCTCGTGCACTTAAAAAGTTATAAGAGCCTAAGAAACATAGAAAATCCTAAAAATAAGAAAACCAAAAAATTGTAAGCAACCCAGGTCTATAAAAGATTACAAAAAAAATATTCTACTTCTTACCAAGAATTCCTGATCTTTGACATCTCCTTAGCTGTTCTTTTTGATCTCCCAAGATGGTGCCAAAATCCAAGATGGCATTAATCGCTTCCCAGTGTGATCATGACCATCTTGTGGCGGAAATAATATGAACAATCAGCATGAGCCTGATGGTGCCATCAGTGGCATCAGCTGACATAATGGTGTCATTTAATCTCTTTATGTCCCAATGCAGGTGTCCAATTCTGCAGTTGTCAATGGGTGTTATTCAATCTATCAGACAGTAGGACAAATGTCAAGTTATATTTTGTTCACATCCTCTAAGAGTGTTCCACAAATATTACCTCTGATTGATGGCAATTGAATTGGGGTGTAACAGTGGACATATTTCCAGATTTTGGACATGTCCTCTAATGAGGGAATTTTTTAGTATAAGCTTAAATATAGGGTAGTGCTTAACTGCTTATGTTGTCCTTTATTAATGAACTGCAAGGTCGATTTTGCTGCAAATCTTGAGGTACAGCAGCTGAAATATTTATATAAGAACTTGAGATATTATTTATGAGGCACAATTTTATATCACTGTAGGTGCTCGTTTCATGATATGCATCTCACACTCACATTCTCTCTCTCATCATTATCATCATCATCTTGCCAATGCCATTGAAGTTATTGAACTGATGATGCTAGTTGTTTGGCTAACCATTTCACTTCATCATGGATCAACTTCCTTCATGTTAAACTGATAATGATTAAGGTTATGTTCGATTGCATCTATCCCAACAGATTTTGGGACAACTTAAGGATAGACTGTGGGAAGATTAGAAGGATCTGTGCATCTGACAAATCCTCTGATTTCGAGGTTGGTCAGAACCTTGCATTTGTGAGGGTGTTTCAAGAAGGTGATGTAGCCTGCCCTAGTCTAGGCATTGGGAAAAGAAATGGATCCCCTCGGTGTTTAAAAAAAGTTGGTTACTGGGAGAATCATCACATTCTCAGCTGCAGAGCAGCCAGGTAGTGCCAAAGGCCCAAAGGTGAAAACAAATGACTCCTACGTCCATGCGGCAATGGCTGTGAAGGCTATGTTACTTGGGCCCTTCAACGGAAGCACCCTCAAGAGATCCACACCCAATCTCTATTGGATAGGATATGACCCTGCACTGTTAGGATTTCCCAAAGCCTGAAGGATTGCCAAACTCAATGCTTCACTAGATATTTTTGCATTGATCCAGATGAAATTTCAATACAGATGCTAAGACAATACAGATACTAAGACCATGTTCGAGCAACAAAAGATTTTCTTTGGCATAAAACCAGCTATGTCATCATTTTTCGAGTAACATTCTATTGCACTTCTTCCTTGCCATAGTTTCAAGTCAACCTAGGGTGTTTACTGGGAGTCAAAGTGCTTAGGTGATAAGGCATCTGCCTAGGCTACAGCTTCGGGCCTCTTTAAAAACCTAAGATTATATATCTTAATACATGAAAAATTGCAGATTTCAATGTTAATTGAAAACTAATGAATTGAACATATAAATAACTGAAAATTGAACATAAAATTGAATTGCAATCAAGGTTTTCAAACTTGGTACCGGTTTCAGTACCAGGCAGGGATGGTACCAGTACTGGTACAAACCGGTATTGGCTGGTACAGTATCGCTCCCTCTCTATCCCCCATTTATATAAGTATATATAATTATATATTTATATATAGGTTTAAAAATTAGAGAAAATGTTAAAAATCAGAAAATAGAAAAACATAATAGAATGCAAAATCATATGTGAATGGACTCAATAAATAATTTAACACATAGATTTCAAAGTTTAAAACCATAAAAATATCATTTCTTCATCATAATAAATTGGATATTTAAAAGCTTGATACATAAAAATACATACTCAATAAGGGCCATATGAATATGGTGGATAATTTGAAAACCCATCTTCATGTTGGTCCCTTTGTGCATATCCATAATTGAACAATGTATCTACCATTTCATTCCATTGTCTCAAGAATTGTGCATCATCAGTGCTCCTTGTGTTGACAATACTGCATTCTCCAACTTGGCATCCAATGTGCTCACCTCAAGACTCCCAATGAGATGAATAAGAGCCCCCTACATGAGGTTGCTCTTGTCCAAGGGTTGCCCAAGGGTCTTGCGGTTGTATACTATAATTTTTTGACCATGGTTCCCAAGGAGAGTGTGAGCTACCTGAAAAAAAATAAGAACCCTCATTAGGGTGTTGTCTCATCATCTCATGCCACTTGAGAATAATAAAAGTTATCTAAAAATCCCCAAATTAAGACCTTACCTCCATGATCATGTTGTTGTTGCCCCCAAGGTTACCGATCATGATATTGTGATGTAGTGTCTTGTTGGGCTCAAGTTTCCCAATAAGATGCACCTCCATAAGCCTATGTATTCAGAGGCATGAGGCGAGCGAGATGACCAGGGGGTCGCCTCACGCCTCAAACGCTAGGCGATGGCCGAGGCGTTTGAGGCGAGATTTTATTAAATAAATAAATACAATTTAAAATTTAAATTATATGTCTAAATATCACAAAAAATATATCAAGAAATTGCATATATAAAATTAATAAATTTCCTGAATCCATTCATTCCTAAACAAGAATAATACTCATATTGTCATACATGTAAAATTTGCAAATACACTAAACAAGAGTAGCGAGTGCAATATTATTATAACAAAACAAAACCAATTAAACAACCAAACAAGTTAATTACATAATCCCATAACGCAAAGTGTTTCAAATTTCTCTCAACTCTCAAGTCTCCTCATCACTCATAAAAGAGGAGTTCTTATCACTTGGAAGCTCATTCTCCGATTGTGTCTCCTCGGAGTCAACATCTCTCACATTTATGGAGTGAGATGTGGCAATGTTTTTCCCCTTTCCTAGGCGATGCTTTTTGGTTGCTGCTCTTATGGTTGGTCTTTCCTCTTCATTAACACCGGCAACGATTTCAATATCTAGCCATGTGAGGTCCTCCCCTTCATCCACAAAATCTTCATTTTCTGGAGGATTAACTATCCACTCATTGCAATCATCAATGCCATCCAAAGAAATGGGATCATAGTCACTTTACTGAAGACGCAAATGACGAGCATGCAGATGTTGATTATATTGCACAAAAATGAGATCGTTCAGCTTTCTTTGCTTCAACCTATTCCTTTTATTTGTGTGCACCTATAAGTATATTATTTGCAATCAATCAAACAAAAAAAGAACACTAAGGGAGCATCTTTTATGTACTCAAATATGGAATTATTCATCTAACCTGCTCAAATGTACTCCAACGTTTACAACTAGATGCATTACGTGTCAAACTTAAGATCCGAATGGCTATCTTTTGAAGGTGTGGTGTGGCAGTGTCAAAGTTCAACCACCAAGTAACTACACCACAAAGAAATCATAATTCACAATAATTCTTACTCCACGATTGTAATGAAAATTAGACAAGAAAGGCATCCATACCCGGAACCATAGAAGTGTGTTGCCTAATAGCCATTTCTCTCCCAAATATCCCCTGGGTATATTGTTAAGTTGCAAGCTCCTTGAAAATTACATCTTGGAGTGAGGGTTTTAGAGCTAGCTTTTCAATGCAATCATATAGCCCTTGCTTAACTTCTTGATCATACTCAGTTTTTGAATTAGAGGAATAAAAAGTCGGATTAAGATGAAGGCCAGCTGCATGTAAAGGGTGGTGCATTTGAAAGTCCCACCGTCTATCAATGATTTCTCAAATTGGGCCATATTTGTCAAGCTTTTCATTTAATGCACTCTTAATACTCTCCTTTGCACGATCCATAGCCTCATAAATGTAGCCCATCGCTGGTTTTTTCTCCATCAACCAACCGTAGAACCATAATAAGGGGCTTGAGTATTTGCAATGAATATGCCACACCATTTCAAAAAGAAGTCTTCAAGATTATGCCCTCTACCTTCTTCCCTTCATTTTTTTTGGCCCATCGATTGTTACTAGCAAGCCAATCAGCAGATGTAAACATCCTTCTCTAGCTATCTTTGCAATCAAGTAGACTCTGCAAATTTAGGTAGTTGGTGGCAAAGCGAGTGACAGTTGCACGTGCAATAGTCTTGTCATTTGTGTACTTTCTCATCATAGCAAGAATCCTTGTGTGCCTATAAATAAATGTAGTCATCATTTTGGCCCTACGAATGGTTTCTTTCATTAGAGACAATTTGGAAATATCCTCCAACATCAAGTCTAAGCAATGGGCAGCACATGGTGTCCATAATAAATTCGGATGGGCTGACATCAACATTTTTCCGACTGTCACATAACTAGACTCATTGTCTATCACAATTTGGATGACATGCTTAACGCCAACTTCATTAATAACCTTGTCCAATAAATCTGCCAACAATTTGACATCTTTCATGTGTGCAGAAGCATCAATTCATTTCAAGAAAACACTCCCACCTAGAGACAAAGAGTAAGATAGAATGACAGTGAGAGACATAGAAAAATAGAAAATAGATTGAAAGCATTCACTGATTTTACGGGAAAAAATCCTACCTGGAGAGTTCATAAGAAAGTTTATCAGTGTTCGCCCCTTCACATATATCCATGCATCGGACATGATGCTACAATCATATCTCACCCGATTTTCTTTTTGGGCATCCACCAACTCTTCAGTTGTTTTTATCTCTTTATGTAAAATAGTCTCACGAATCTCGTGATAGTTAGGCCCTTTAAATCCCGAACCGTATCGTCTTACGGCTTCCAACATTGTTTGAAAGCTAGGTAGACGCACAATATTGAATGAGATGCCAGCTTGATCAAACCATCTACCTACATATTGGAGGACCCTGTCACGATGCTCCTTTTCCAATTTTTTTCTCTAAAGTCTTGGCTTGTTCCGGATCATGAGTGCAGAACTTGTCCATAAGACCCTTCATCTGTGGTGGCTTTGCAATAATGTCATCAAGTATTTTAACTTGAGAGACTTCCACAGATTGAGATGAATCTTTCAACAAATCATCTCTATCTTCCACCTCCTTTGTCATTTGTAGCTTCTCAGTTCTAGCCTTCTTGGCATTTTGCATATATTCTCATATTTCTATCCTCACATTAATGGGAACTTTCGGCAAACTGTCACATCTGTACTTAGGTCGGCTAAATATTGCTTCCGGTAAATCCCTCCTTTCCTCACCTTTTTACAAAAGATACATATTATCTCATCTCTATTTTGTGGATTGGTAGAGGTTCCATATTTCCACCCAATGTCTTTTGGTATGCCCTTTTCTACATTGGGCCCTTGAATGCTTGCATTTGACAATGCACCACCGAAAATAGACACAGAAGTAGGTGGTGTAGGTGTAGACATCTTAAAAAAATCAAACAACAAATTTAAATAATATTACAAAAAATAAATGTAAAAAAATATTTTTACTGTTTGTTTATTGCCAAGAATTCTCCAAAGTCAAAATAGAACAGAGACCGTTGGCGTTGCCGACACGTATTGCCCTGTACGATTGATTGTCACTGTGAGAGAGAGAGAGAGAGGGGATTGGCTCCTTCCTCTAACTGTCTGTGTGTGTGTCTGTGTGACAAAGAAAGGGGGAGGGAGACGGAGAGTGAGAGACTGAGAGAACAGAGAGAGACAGAGAGAGGGAGAGGGAGACAGAAAGTGAGAGACCGAGAGAATAGAGAGAGATAGAGAGAGTGAGAGGGAGATAGAGAGTGAGAGAATAGAGAGAGATAGAGTGAGGGCGAGGGAGACAGGCGGGCTCGGCCCCTCCCTTTCACTGTGAGGGAGATAGAGAGAGAGAGAGTGACAGATTGGGAAAGGGGTTGAGCCCCTTTCTCTATGTGCTTTGTGAGAGAGACAGAGTAAGGGAGAGGGAGATAGAGAGGTGCTCGATCCCTCCCTCTCACTGTGAGGGAGATAGATAGGGGGAGAGAGAGAGTAGCAGGGGGGAGAAAGAGTGACAGAGTAGGAGAGGGGGCGATTGCCTCGCTGTGTGCGTGTGTGACTGTGTGAGAGAAAGAGTAAGAGAGGGAGACGGAGAGACAGTGAGAGGGAGATGGTGAGAGAGGGAGACAGACAGATAGTGAGAGGGTGAGGGAGAGTAAGAGAGGGAGACGAAGAGACAGTGAGAGGGAGATGGAGATAGCGAGAGGGTGTGTGCGTGTGTGCAACTGTGTGAGAAAGATAGAGAGAAGGAGAGGGAGATGAGTATTGAACGCCATTGTCGTCGGTCGCTCGTCCGACGTCGCTGTCGCCGTTGGGGATTTGGGTTGCCGATTGGGGAGGGAGGGAGAATTGGCTGCGGGGTGGGAGGGGAACGAAACCCTCACGGATTAAAACGTGGATCCGCCTTCGAGGGTTAATGGGTATTCCTACCCGATACGTTGCTCCGCTGAGGTTGAGTTGGCAAGAACGGCGGGCGAGGCGGATGAGGCGACGGTGAGGCGTTCACCTCGGCGAGCCACGACGGGGCGAGATGACTTGCCTCGCCTCAGTGCCTAGGTGAGCACCTAGGCGTGATTTTGACTACATAGCCATAAGCACCATAACTTTGTTCCTCTTCTTACTATTTAGCAGTCTGTATTTCCCAAAAATTTGGATCACTTCCTCCAAATTGTACAGGTTCTATGCATCTATCATCATCATCATCTCTTTGAACACGAGGACGAGGTGATTTGGGATGGCCCTCATCTTGTTGTCTTGTGCTTGATTTTCTTTTTGTATACCTGGCTCTGTTTTCCCTTATCTGTAGATCTGAATGCAATAGTAGACTCAAAAATCCTTGGTGGCCTGAGTATCATGCTCTCTTCTCCGGGGAATAGATACAGAATGCCGATGTGGGATGTAAGGCTAGACCTCAGGGTCAGGTTGAGAAGCAGGTGGATCCCCCTCCTCTTGAAATTCTTTATCGAGTTGGACATCATCCGACTCTCCCTTCGCCCAATCACGATATGAGGGGTTAAATAAGGGTTCATCTAAAGTACCTTGTTGACTCAACCCATACCCTCAGTTGATGCTCTTTTTCAAATAGTTGATCTAAATCAATTTGCCCTTCACTTGTTGCTGGGCCTTCTTCTTCTGCCCCTACCCCCTCAGACTCACTCAGCTTCTTTTTCAACAACCTTTGATGTCTTTGTTGATTTTTCATTCTGAGTCTCACGTTGTAGTGACAGAACACCAATTTCTCTAATTTCTGAGTCTTTAATCTATTCCTCAATTTTGTATACACAAGACCGAAGGTGCTCCAATTTCTTTTACATTCACTTGTAGCTGTAATTTGACTTAGAACACGGATATCAATAACTGTTAAAGCATTTATACCCATACTTCTTTTTACAGCTGCCCACCAATCAGGTGTTACAAAAGAAGAAAAAAACAAAGTTAACATACATTATTAGCTAATAAGGCATTGAAGGTTATCACATAATAATTTTTATGTTTTATACT
Source organism: Amorphophallus konjac (assembly GCA_022559845.1). NCBI lineage: Eukaryota > Viridiplantae > Streptophyta > Magnoliopsida > Alismatales > Araceae > Amorphophallus > Amorphophallus konjac. Next base: position 14,974,808 of record CM040129.1, read on the forward strand.
TGGGCTATACTTCATAACAATAGTTTGAAACTCTGATAGCCCAAATACATCCATCTTCAACTTGAGCTCATCAATTTGATTTCCAGCTTCAAATCTCATATTATCATTTGTTGACATTCTTGCTATGACACTTAATAACCCCTGCATCACCTTGTCATCAACGTGAAATCTTGTACTGTATTGATAACGAGGGTTTAAGAAGTATCTTGTAAATAGAGATATCAAAATTATCTCAATAGGAATTAAAGATATAAAGTTGATAAGTTATTTAAAAATATAATAAGTGACATCTTACCAGTAGTATGCAACTCATGGTGGAGTGTGTCTTCCCATTTAGAATCAATGATGCCCCACCACCTCTGATAAGAGGTTGGGAATCTTTTTTGGATTATCTCCTTGGCCTTATCCATTGCTTCATAGAGATATCTCATGTCATTTTTATCATCTCCATCTACCATCCTCAAAATCTGAACAATAGGCTCAACTAACCTGAGGTACCTTTAACACTTTCTCAAAAGGTGCACTTCTCTACAAGTCTCTCCACATTTTTTTTCACTTTTTCTTGCATTAGCACCAAAGGTCTTCACATACTTCACATATTCTTTATCTTTGATGAGGTCTTTGATTGCCATTCTATAATTATACAAGCTCTTCAAAGCGAGGAACTGTGTAGCAAATCTAGTTGGGCCTGGTCTAATGATGTTATGGTCACCTGTCTTCTGCCTGAAAATAGCAAGAATGCGATGGTGGCCATAAATAAAAGAGCTGATCACCTATGCATCATGAATAACATTCTCAATCTCTGATTGGCTCCCAATATCTTCTAGCATCAAATCCAAACTATGTGATGCACATGGAACCCAATAGAGGTGTCTCAGCCTCTCCATCAACATATGCCCTGCTCTCCTATAGTTGGCTGCATTATCAATGACCACTTGGACCACTCTCTCCTCTCCAACTTGCTCAACAATCTGATCCATTAGGTTGCACAAAAATTCAGCATTTTTAAGATTATTAGAAACATCAAAGGACTTCAAAAATACTATGCATGTGGACAATAAGCAAGAAAATTAGTCATTTATTTTTTAGTTGTCCCTATTCATTCATCACACATTAAGATGCATCATCTCTCATCTCACACCCTTTTAAATGATTTTATCCATTATTGTAACGCACGGACCTCCTCATCAAGTAAAGGGCCATAGATGTCTCTTGGCTTAGGGGCAGGAATGCCTAAGCCATCTCATGTAATGGAGTCGACCATTATTTGGAAGTAAGGATTGGCAGCATCATTGGAGGGAATATTTGCATAAAAAATCATTTGGAGATGTGCTTCCATTGTTGTGATGCAACCTTTTTGATTTGTTTCCATCCTTTCAAATTTGTCTTGATACTTGTTGTTGAGCATCATCTTTTTTGTACAAATAGTGATCCATTGGACCAACAGATGGATCTAAAGGACATGTTAGATCTCCCCCATTGCCAAGTAATGAAGATTTCTGAGTAGCAGACATAATGTTTGTTCTAGTGAATACTGGTTGTCTTACTCCTACGGTGCTCTTGGGATGTTGCAATTTAGATGCTGAAGTGTCATGCCTGAATCTCCATACCTTATCTTCATGTACTTGTCTCAAACTGTCACAAATTGCCGCTCTATATCCTACATCCTCACCATTGTCACTGTCACTGTCATCATCTTCTCTATGAAGACGGCTCTCTAGTGCTCTAATTTGTACACCTTGCTGAGTTTTACTCGAGATCTCTTCTCTTATTTGTTCATCGTGTTCTGCCTTCAATTCCTTCTCCTTTTGCTTCCCTTTCGGAAGATCTTTGAATATTTGCTTGATCTCTGGAGATGCTTTAGTGCATGCAGCAACATTCCCCTTTTTCCTGTTATGTGCTCCTTTATTCTTGTTATCCCTCCACCTGTTTCCTTCCCACAAAGGTTGCATCTCACCCTTTTTGTCTTTGTATTAACTGAAGTGGCATATTGCCACCATATATCCTCAGCACGGGGTGCCATATCTGTAGAAAATTCATGCATAATAACAAATTAACAATACATTAGATAATTGATCTTCAATTGCATGTAAGTTAAGTTAATTTAATAAAAGTCTCAATTTTAGAATCCTAATTAGGGCTTAATTTGGGGTTTTCTTGATTTACATTTCAATTGAAGTGCAATTCAGCACTCATTCAACTTAATTAGGTCACATAACACTAAATTGATCTTCAATTACTTGTAAATTAAGTTAATTTATTAAAATCTCCAATTTAAGAACCCTAATTAGGGTTCAATTTGGAGTTTTCTTTATTTAAATTTCAATTGGAGTGCAATTCAGCACTCATTCAACTTAATTAGGTCACATGACACTAAGTTGATCTTCAATTGCATGTAAATTAAGTTAATTTAATAAAAGTCTCAATTTTAGAACTCTAATTAGGGCTCAATTTCGGGTTTTCGTAATTTAAATTTCAATTTTAGTGCAATTCAGCACTCATTCAACTTAATTAGGTCACATGACACTAAATTGGTCTTCAATTACATGTAAATTAAGTTAATTTAATAAAAGCCCCAATTTAGAACCCTAATTAGGGCTCAATTTGGAGTTTTTCTGATTTCAATTTCAATTAGAGTGCAATTGAAGTTATTAAACACTCATTGAACCCTAATTAGGCCATTTAGAATTTTATTTGAACACTACTAATTTTTTGAGTTAGAAAATACTTTCTTAGTCTGAAAATGGGATTTTCCGGCTAAGAAATTGTTGGATCTGGTCGGCGGTGGCCGGATCTGATTGGCGACGGCGGCTTTGGTTGGTGGATGTCGGCGATCTCCGGCATCGAACTAGCCGGTGGGGCGGGAGATCGGTCTCGCACGGCTGCTGCGGCCTGTGCGGCTGTGAGAGGGAGATGGCGAGCTGCAGGCTTGCAGCAGCGGCGGCGGCGATCACCGGCGGTGAGCTCCGGCGGCCACGTGGTTGCCGGCGGGACGGTGGCCGGCTGGCGGCGGGCCTAGAGGGGGCAGAGGAGGGCGGCTGCGGCTGGAAAATGGGGAGGGGCACAGTGCAGCCCGTGTGAGCCTTCCAACTCTCAATATCGGGTGGTCCCGATGATTGAATTGGGCGGTACAACCCGGTTCATCCGATTTTTTTTTGAAATTGTGCCGGCTGGTACTGGTTGAAAATAGGCAGAACTGGACTGGATGCGGCCGGTACCGGTATCGGTATGTACCTGCCAGGTACGGTACGTATCGGGCGGTATTGAAAATCATGATGCAATGAGATAATAAACTTGAATATATAAGAAGAAAATCAATAATAACAAACAAAGGCAACAACAGATAATGAAAGCCGATAAATGATGTACTATTCAAAAGTAAATTAAAAAAACAATGATATATTTAAAATTAGGCGGGCACCTTGTCACCTAGACGGGTGCCTTTTCGCCTAGGTGAGTGTTTTGCTTGCCTAGGAGGGTGCCTTGCTCGCCTTTCTGGGGTGCAGAAAGGCAGGCTGGTACATCGGCCCTATGCGAACGCCTGCCATAATTGCCGTGACAACTGTCCCTTCCCTTCTCTCAAAAAAGAACGCATAATATTCATCTGTTGGGATGCAATGGGTGCAGAAGATGAATATATGGTTCAAACATGACACAAGCATTCAGGCTCATGATGGATGGATCCACAATAAGTTAAAGTTAGGTATTGACATGCTGCTTTTGCTAATAGTGGGTTTTGAGAATATTTGCAATGAAACTTGACTATTGGTAGCAATATATGTATATGCAGGACACTGATTGATTATGAAGACTAAGCACTTTCCAGAGCAGTGCACGAAAGACAACAATGTGCAGTTGCCACATTCAAGCCTTGGATCAAACACACTTGTTTGAAATTCGCTTTTGTCCAGGCTGAACAAAAGCTTATTCATTTTAGATAACCGCTGTGATTCTTTTAGTTTACTTCTTGTCATCTCAAGCTGGCTTCTTTTTTTGTCTGATGTGTTCAGGTTTTAATGGCACAAGTCTCTTGTATTTAGCTGTCAGCTCATATTTACCTTTTCATTCTTTCTCTTGTTGATAGAGAGCTGTTCTAGAACCAGCAATGCAGGGACGAGACATGATTGGTCGTGCAAGAACAGGGACTGGGAAAACTCTTGCTTTTGGGATCCCTATCATTGATAAAATTATTCAGTTCAATGCAAAGAATGGGTTGGTATTATTTAAATGCTTGATTTTTCTGTCTGTTGATGAACATTTCGGGAAAGTTGGTTCTAAATTCTACTTCGGTTTCTGAATTTTCAGGTGTGGAAGAAACCCTTTGGCACTGGTCCTGGCACCAACTAGAGAACTTGCCAAGCAAGTGGAAAAAGAATTCAAAGAATCTGCTGGCAATTTGTATACAGTGTGTGTCTATGGAGGGACACCCATAGGACAACAAATGCGAACACTTAATTATGGTGTTGACGTGGTTGTTGGAACACCTGGTCGAGTTATTGATTTACTTGAAAGAGGTGCCTTGAATTTGAGAGAAGTGCAATTTGTTGTTTTGGATGAGGCTGACCAGATGCTTAATGTGGGCTTTAAAGAAGATGTTGAAAAAATTATGGAAAGCTTGCCTGAGAAACGTCAGACTATGTTGTTCTCCGCAACAATGCCAACGTGGATAAGAAACATTACTCGTATGTATCTCAAGGATCCATTGACTATTGATCTTGTAAGTGCACAACTCCACCAAAGGACTTGTTATTAGCACCTTATTTATGTGGGTGCAAATTTTGCTTTCTCACTGGATTTGCTATTTCTTGTTAAATTTTCCTTTTATTAATACCACTATGGAGGTGTAATCTATCTTGTTCTATATGGTAATGCATAACTGATTATTTTTGTACCGGACTACAAATGGGTGGGTTTTGCCTGTTAACTGTGCACTTCAAATTTGGTTTCTTATTCTTAATATTCGTTTCACTTTTGCATAAAGTATTCATGTCATGTTTGAAAGAAAATTTAATATTCGCATTTATTTGTGAATTTCAAAGGCTCACAGTGATTTGTGGCACAGGTTGGTGATTCTGATCAGAAGTTGCCAGAAGGTATTACCCTTTATTCTATTGCATCTGATAATCATGGGAAGGCATCGATTGTTGGACCTCTGATAACGGTATGGATATGATGATGGCTGTCAATTACCTTACTTTTTTTGATCCTCATTAACTTAAAATTGCAGCTCAAGCTTCGTGCATGGTAATCTTTCTTTGGTTCCTTAGGACCATGCAAAAGGAGGAAAGTGTATAGTCTTTACTCAAACAAAGCGTGATGCTGATCGATTGGCTTACTTTATGGGAAGAAGCCATAGATGTGAAGCTCTGCACGGGGACATCTCTCAGAGTCAGAGGGAAAGAACACTTGCAGGTTTTCGAGATGGACGCTTTAATATTTTAGTAGCTACTGATGTTGCTGCTCGGGGCCTGGATATACCTAATGTTGATCTGGTATGTTTAATTTTAGTTTTCATTTGTCTTTTCCTCGTGCTGGAACCTTTGACGTTGGATCAGAAAGCCATTCTGCTTAATGTACGAGTTTTGAATTTAGATGTCATAGGATAAGCTAGACTTGGGACTCACTTCTATGAATAGGGAATTGCATGGTAGCATGATTAGCATCTTAAGAATGAGTATTTCATGTCTATGCGTATTTTGGAGAATATTATTTTTTATTGCTTTTGAATTTTTATCAGAATAATTGTGGCAATAATGTAAATGTATTACATTCTTTGAGCTATTTCGAGTTGTGTATGGAAGTCTTCTGAAAGAGTGCATTTGTCAGAAATTGCTGATGTTATCCAATAGGCAGTCCATTGCATGAATTAAAGGTCTAATAGAAGGGTTACTATAGTAGTATCTCTTCTTAAAGTCTGTGCTCGATTATTTGGTTACAGCCCGGCAATGTTTATGTGCCTGCAAATGCCCTTTCCTTTGAGAAAACCCCCCTTCAGGTTGGCTGTTTATAAAGGCTTCCTGGTCTTCACTTTCATTTCTTGGGTGCACAGTCAACCTTACTGGATCTGACTAATTTGCCATTTATCCATGCCTAGTCTCATTTGCGCATTACCACATGCTAGTTCCTATCATGTGCTGTAGTTGTTCGCGTCCAAGTTTTGGACACAATGGAGAGGGAAGAAGCAGAGAAGGTAAAATGAGAGGGACCTATTATGAGATGATAAAAGAGTAAAATTCTAATGCATAAAGGAATGACAATCTTTTGGAAGCCCGTTGACTTGTATAGAAAGTGAGTGAATCCAAGCCCTCCTCCCTGCACTATTGAATGTCTAAGATCCCCAAAGTCATCCCCAAGGGTTACAAACCTATTAGATTCCCTAGACACATTGACTATGCCTCTTGGACTCCTATTAACTCCCTAATAGTGAGGAGTCCACAAAAGTGATTCCTAAACCCCATGTGTATTACATTTAAAAGGAGACTTTTTGCACCATAACAACAAGACTTAACTCCCATAGATTTTTCTCTATTTAGTTCTCCATTTAACCTTTGGGCTTCTAATTCTATCGGTACCAAACCCCTCTGTTTGGCCTTTCGAGAGGACTCACCCTTGTTATGGATATATGTGTGATTTATTGGTGATGATGTGTCCATGCAAAAATATATTTCTTCTTTGGTAGATGATGATAGTAGGTACGTGAGCAGATAACATTAAGCATTTTATCAGCTTATTGTTATGTTTTCTGACCCTCTGAAGACATCCAATTAAACAGGGTGGAGATAGATTCTGTGGATGGGAGAAAAGTCATGAGAGCTTTAAATGTTAGAAGCAGGGTTTGCCGACCCAGTGCTGGTCGCCCCGACCCGCACGACCCGACCCGACCCAGGTCGAGACCGGGTCGACCGGGCCGTGGGTCGCCACCGGGTCGCCTCCATTAATTTAATAATATAATATATATATAAAGTATATTTTTCTATTTTATTCTATTATTATAAATATATATTATATATATAAAGTGTTTTTTATTTAAATATGGACCGGGACGGACCAAGACGGGAGCGACCCGACCCAACCCAGGCCGAGACCGGGTCTGCCGGGTCTACCGGGCCGGCAAACCCTGGTTAGAAGCTTATGCTGTGGTTTTACCGCTTACTGCAGGCTGATGCGGATGTCCATTGAATGTTTCTTTAAGTTTACTTGATTTGTCTGGTGATACATTGTTATGTGGATGTGAGATACTGGCTGAGTTATCTAGTGGGCATTTTCTTTTCTCCTTTGTTGCCTTCCTGTTCATAGTGATTTACCTTGCTGTTCCATTATTTATTCCTTTCTTTGTCCCAGGTGATCCATTATGAGTTGCCAAACACTTCTGAGATGTTCGTCCATAGATCTGGCCGAACAGGACGTGCTGGTAAGAGAGGGAGCACCATTCTCATTTATTCTGCACACCAAAGTCGGACTGTTAGGCAGATTGAGAGTGATGTTGGATGCAGGTTTAATGAGGTAAACATGCTTCTTGTAGACATTAACTGGTACATTTTCCGTGTAGATGTTGTTACGGCTAATACATATTTATCCACCTTTAGCCATTTATGTATGAGGACTAATGCAGTCAAGGTTTGGAGAATTGGAACTGGTTCTGGGACCGTTGAGGGCTGGTTTCCCTAATACTTGTATATTAAGGTTAAAAAAGGGAATATATGATTACTGAGGTTTAAACCCTAGTCTTACCAAATCAAGTGAGATTTTAAACCCTAATATCACTTAAACCCTAATTTCAGAGCAAATTAAACCTTAATCTTAAGGGGAGGTAAACCTTAATCTCACTTAAATTGATTGTTTTTTCATACGTATTCCCCATTTTTTCTAAAAAAGTTCACACTTTTTTTTGCCATCGGTGACCTCCGGTCCTGATCTGGTTGAGGCTGGTCTGGTTTGGACTGGTTGGCTCTGCAAACCATGATTACGGTGCCACATTTTTTTTGCCATCCCATTTGCCACTCTCATCTCAGCAGTTCGATCACGTGATTAGACGGCCGATGTGAGGTTGGCCTGGAACTCAAGTTCAGTGCTCCCCAGCATGGGAGTACCAAACTTAAGTTCATATTTTCCCACTATTTGATTTTCAAATCAGATGCCGGTAAACGAGTGTGGCAAACTGGGCAGTAAAATGTGTGGCACTGTAGCATTTCTCTTTATGTATTATTATGTTTCTCCCTTCTGGCAAAATGAATAATTGTAGTAATCATCAATGAACTATCAAGAATGTGTGCCCATGAGATTTTTCTTCTATGTTGGGTAGGCATATTGCTTAGGGATCTGATGATCTACTCTTTTGATGATTTATGTGGGTAGCCTTTGTCACGTCCCGAACCGATAACAGCGGAACGTGTAGTTCGGAACGTGGCAGTGATACAGTCGTGAATAATCAGAACGAACATAAGACACGAAATTACAACCTGGACAATGTGGGCCAATTTAACCTTTATTGATATTCAAATATTCGAATTACATACCTTGACTCAACTTACAAAAGTGAAGAAAGGACCCACTATTACACTCTAATAAAGAGAAAGGACTCAAATAACAGGACGAGACTCAAAGAAAGACACCGACACGATTCTCCATTTCGCTCATCACTCTGCCCTTCCCCATCCGATGGACTATCTTCAATGTCATTACCTGAAAAATATTGAAAATAGGCTGGTGAGCAAAAAGCTCAGTAGGAATTACATCTCTCATCAAGCAGAATATAAGTGATTAATCAATTACTCATGTTCATGACAAATGCAATGCAGGAAATGGTAAAACTTGAAAATCATGACAATTGATCTAACAGTAAGGATAAATATCAAGGCCAAAGGCAGTTACGAGCTCAAGAGAAATAGGGATGAATTTCCCATGCAGAGTCAAGGACAAGCTATCAGAATATAACAAGGACAGATATTTAGATGAACATAACTTCAGAATTGGCCAGAATATAACAGAGTTCCAATAAATATAAGCAATCTAACAAAATATCTAAATTATCAAAATAATCAAGCAACAAATTATCAGAATAACAGATTTAACAGAATTAACAGAGTTTGCAGAATAACAGATATAACAGAATAACAGAATATAACAGATGTACAGAGTTTGGTGTAATGTCACACCCAGAATTACCATGGTTTACAGAATTGGACTTTCGTCCTACCTGGCACTGAAAAGTCGCGAACCCACAGCCCTTAATGTTTCAGAATCAGATTTGGCCAAATACAGAGTCAAAGGGTTATGTTCTCGAATCGATGACAAGAAGATTCCAAAAGGAGTAGAGTGTCAAGACTAACGGAAAACCAAAGTGACATGGATCGGATCCAGGGTTTTTAAGGTACAACTAGCTCGGCTGCCTTGAGGGAATCCAAGGCTAGCGGAGACTTACGGAGGTCCCAATGACTAACTTGCCAGTCCGAAGGAACGGAATGTCCAACGGATGACTCGTATGTCACCGAGAGTTGAGGTGTATAATGTGAACCAATCATGAAAAAGGGCTTCATCTACGGACGTGAGATGAGAGTGCCAAAAGACCCGAGGTATGGGTCAAAACCGGAAGAAAACAGTGAGAACACGAATGCGTTAATTATAGAATTCACGTCCATCTAATTCTATAATTAACAACTATAATTAAATAAACTTATTTTAATTGACGTCCGTGTGTAGTGTCATTTATTAATTAGCGTCCACTTGGAGGGACGTTAATTCTATGATTTTCAACTTAATTTATTTAACAAGAATTCACATTAATATCTATTTAATTGAATAATTTTAAAAATATACTTTCAAAGACATTTATTTATATAAAATAATTTAGAAAAATAGAATATATGATAATTAGGAGAAAAATATGAGAATTCCAGATATATAATTTTTATAATTTTCTGTTACATATTTTAATAGATATGAAGTTTTAAAGATATAATTACAAGATATATATATATAGGGATATATATATAATTTGACGACTTTGCATTATGTCGTCAAAAGGATTTGACGACAGTCTTACTGTCGTCATTTATATATCAAATGTGTTACCTCCTTCAAACCTCTGGTTCTCGATGTATACATGTCGGAATCACGCGTTCTATATATCGAAATGACGGGCTCGAAAAACTCTACCTAATCGGACGTTCAAAATAATTTTTCGTTGAGAGATGAGGGATTTTGAGATAGGAGGCACGAAAAACGGTGCAACCACTCTCACTATCTCGGTCTCCACCCCAATAACACGTCCATAAAATTTCATGATCAAAGGTCACTCCGACGTGCACGAACAAGTCGACAAAGTAAAAATCCATAACTATCACACTATAGTAACTACCGTGATTTCGTCAAGTATCTTGATAAAACATATTAAATTGTTTAACTAGTTAATAGTACTAGTTATTACACCACATAAAGGCACGAAAACGTTATAAAATTCATACATGAAAATTATTCTTACATAGGAACCATGTTAACTGTATGCAATATTAACAGGTTTAGGCTTGAGAGAGATCACCTACGGGAAACTAGAGACTATGAACTCGAACACGAGATATAAGCATGCTGTTTATGATCGTAAAAATATGTATTATCTATGTTAATTGAGTTTAGCTGTCAGAGAGAACACCTACTTGGTTGATGGGGAGAACGATCGGAGGTGAAGAGGAAGCAGAGGAAGAAGAAGAAGTTCGAAGAAGATGATGCTTTCTTCCTCACGTACGGGATGCAGCCAGCAGCACGTCGTAGCAGAACAACACCCCCCCGAACACGCCAGCGGCAATAGCCTTGGCACGTTCGATTGGCTGGTTATTTATAGGGAGAGGATTTCTAGTGGAGTCGTGATCGATCAAGGAATCCTACTAGTTATTAAATTTTCTTGTTTAATCCTCTTTTACCCTAATCTCAGCCGCCTTTCCTAGTTTTGCTCGCAGGCACCCTAATTGCTCCCATGCAACCTTCGACGTGAGAAGGGTTGTTAGTATTAAAAAGTCCATTGTTGTGCTATATTTATATCTCCCAAGCCCATTACATATCCTATGGTATCGAGGCTTGCTGGTAAAAAGAAAACGCCCAATATATCCATATATATATATCCTCACAACCCTTTTTAGATATAGGTTTAAGGCTCATTAGTTTTTAATCCCCATCTACGTGAAGCCCATTTATGTTTCTACGTGACTCTCTCAAAGCTTCTCTAAGAAGGCCCATGATTATATATATACTGTAAGATTTTTAGTTTTAAAATTGAATTGGCTTTAGTCTTGTATATTAACATGTGTTCTCATCTTTTATTAAGGCCCACTTAAAGTCTTTTTTTGAGATAATGGTTAAGGCCTTTCTTTGCTATTGAGTTGGTTTTATTTGGGAGGCCCATAAGAGAACATATTCACTTTGTTCTTAGGAAATGAGTTGTACTAAAGGCCCATGAAGGTTAAGGCTTTGATTTAACCACTTGGATTTTGATATTTGGGCCCTTAAAATTGAATGGTATTTAAAGGACCATGGCTATAAGTATTTCTTTTGACTTTATTGGATACTTATTCAAGGATTTTATTTGTTTAGAGAAGTTTTTCACTATAATTTAATCCGGGGTGCTACAGCCTTGGTTCTTATTTTTTCTTTTATATAAACAGTGGTACTATTCACTTTCAAAAAAAAAACGTGGTTAGCCTCGGTGATAATGAACAACGGCAGCATATATCCCTATTCATGGTTAGACACTATGATAGTGAATAACAGCAGCATTTTGGTGAGTTAACATGGCTAGCCTCTATGATAATGAAGAACCGCAGCATTTATCCCTGTTCATTGGTTTTTTTAAGCTCATACTATGTGGAACTGTGTTACCATTCTCACCTAACATGTCATCGACTCGTCGCTGAATGTGTTTTTTGTATATGTAATTGTTGATCACTTTTTTGTTCATTTCAGCTTCCTAGGATACAAGTGGAGGGTGGGATGGAAGACTTTTTTGGTGATATGCGTGGTGGCTCATCGGGTTCATTTGGAGGTGGTCGCATGAGTGGACGAGGTTTTGGCCGTTCTGGTGGCTTTGGTGATTCAGGATCTGGCCGATCCGGTGGCTTTGGCAGTTCGGGTTTTGGCCGTTCTGGTGGCTTTGGTGGATCAGGACTTCATCGCCCTGGTGGCTCTCCTTCTGATCGTATGGGTGGATATGGTGAGTCTGGATCAGACCGTTTCGGTTCATTTGGCGGTTCGGGTTCTGGTCAGTCAGGTGGATTTGGTGGCGACTCTGGAACTAGCCGCTCTCGTGGTTTTGGCAAGTCGGGTTCTGGTTTTGGGGACTCCAGATCTGGGAGTGTTGGTGGGTTTGGAAACTCAGGTTCGAGGCTGTTTGGTAGGTCTGGTGATACTGGTTCAGGACGTTCTGGCAGTTTTGGCCCAAGCCGTACAAGAGGTTTCGGGGACTCTGATTCCAGTAATTCTGGTGGTTTCGGTGGCTCTGGTTCAGGGCTGTTTGGTTCTGGACGTTCTGGTGGCTCTGGTGACTACAGTGGCAAATGATGATGTCGGGGCAGGAAGGAGATCCTTTGGAGCAAGTGTTAAGGTCAGTAAAGGTTAGTGTCAGTCAGCCGATACGTTATATTATTCTGTAATCTTTTTCTACGTAGGCATCTCATTCTACTCTATTAATTCTTCCTGGAGGTGAAAAAGCAATATATCTACCATTTGCAGACACTCCCCCCCCCCCCCCCCCTTCTATACTTTACCAATCTCATCTGAACCAACGATAATCTGTCCTTTCCTTTGAAAACTGTGGTAGATCTTATCTTCGACTAAAATCTGGAAGGACATAAGGTGCAGTCCCGACCCGAGCGGGCAAGTTTTTGATGGGGCATCTTGTTTTTAAGGTTCTTACTCAAGCAAAACTATAGGTTATCTCAGTCTGAGGAAGGGAGCTTTGACCTGCTGGGTTGTAATCAACATCATAGCAAGGGGTGGGGGTGGGCCTCCTGAGTTGCCACCTCAGGTGGATGTGGCCGCTTGTCTATCTTGAATGTATATGCTAAATATAGGATCATTCCGCTTTTCAGATGTTCTCTTCATTTGTTCTCATCATGCTGTATAATTGGACGTTATGTTGCTAATATGCCACTGAACCCTGTATGGAGTCTTCTGTGACCCATTGCCGATAAGAGTGGAGGAACATGGAATTTGCCATGCCTTTTTTTTGCCCCCCCCTAATCCCGAGTTTTGTTCACCTGATGGCTTTTAAAGGCAATACAATGTAATATATATCTGCTCTTACAAGTCCTATTTTCATCAGAAACTGGCTTTACAGGTATAACAAATGAGCGCTTCTTTTATTACCGACTTCCAGTAACTCGTTCATTCTTTTGGTAATTACTTTATTTTTTTTGGTGCATTGTTGTATAGTGAATTGGATAGTCTGTGTGCAATTATTATTGGAGATGTGCCCTTTTCTTTTTTTGAATCTTACAAATCTTGAAGAATGTTGGCTTGATGCATGAACAAGTGCCTACCCGGCAAGGGTCTAAGCAGCAGAAGAGTCCCTCTTCCATTTTGGTAAAAGTTGGGCTTACGAACTTTCTCTTGGCACTTAGTTTAGCGTAAATGTCAAATCTTTTGTAAGACCGTCATATTAGGGCGCCTTTGACATCCGGTTGCGGTTAGTGTACTCGACCTCGGGAGGTTGAGCACGTTAACCGCCTCCAGTTAAGGAGTTTGTGTGAGGGACAGGTGAGGCTCACCGCTCTCTCTCTCTCATCTTCTCCTCTACCCTAACCAGATGTTCTCTACCCTAACCAGATGTCAAAGCGGCCCTTGCAGAGCCTGCTTGATTGCAACTTCTAACCGTCTTTGAACTTCGGTGATGGTGGGTATGATCATATTATCTGGATCTAGTTCTTTCTTTAAGTTCAATGTCAATTGAATTTTTTGGTAACTCGGGCTGCATTGTATTTTCTCACCACCCCCCACCCCTACTTCAGCACGTCTCTTACCCTGTCTCTCTGGCTCGTAGTTCTCCTTTTCTGGAATCCTCTGTCGTTTCAATTCCCGCTATCATTCGGTTGGATTTTTTTTTTTTTGGTAGGAATCAGAAAGTGTTGAGATGTACATTTTAACATTTTATTCTATTGAAGTATTTCAATGAATGTTGTACGTTTTGATATTTCTTTACCACTCTGTCACCATGAAGTGTGCTCGGCATGTTTATAATCAGACGGTGATCGAGGTTAACAGCATGGAGTTTTCAAGTAAAGAGGAGAAAAAAAATAAGGGAGGCAGGATAAAGGACATTCTGACAAGGCAGTGAAATACAAATAATTTATCTTAAACTCTCGTGAAATCGACAAATGAGTGTAACTTTAGGCTGAAGGGTGTAAAAATTAGACTAGTTTTAGGGTTTTTTTGGGATATATATCAATAATATATAGGTCTCTCATTTTGAGTATATTATCAATAATATCTTCTATTTAACTTTAAATGACGTGGTTATATCTTTGATGTTTACTGTCGTCGATGGAATGCAAATGTTTTGTAGAATATGTTATCTATCGTAGCCAGGTGTAATAAAATATCTAAAATATTTTTACTTAGAAAGAAATAGAGAGAGAGAGAGAGAGAGAGAGAGAGTTCTCTCTCTCCTCACTCACTCCCCCTCTCATCTCTTCCTTCGGGGAGACCTCCCCTGTCGGTCAGGTCCTCTCTTCTTGTGGAGAGTTGTTGAATCAATTTGTTAACCTCTCAAAGTAGTTAGGGCAAAAGACATCCAGAAGTGGTTAAATTCTATAATATATATGGTGAGTGAAATGGGTTAAGAAGGGGAAGTTGTTGATATGAAACCTCCACCTGGCATAAAGTTACCGAGTTATCACACGTGGGGAATGTCAATTTTTCTCTCCTCACGTGGTAAATGAACAGTTGAGGAGTTATTTATAGGGGCACCCAACCCTTCTCTACCCATTTTAGGGGTTTAGGTTCATCCCAAAAGAGGGGTTTGTCTTGGGTCCACCCCCCAAAGGTGGGGTTTACACCAGGTCCACCCCCCCCCCTTCGGGGTTTGTCTCGGGTCCACCTCCAAGGGGGGGTTTTGATTTGCCACAGGTCAACCCCTCCCCCCCCCTCTCAAGGGGTTTTGCTTTGGTTCTAATTCCCCACAAGGGAGTATTTTGTCTCGGGTCCACCCTAAACATTTAGTTAAAAGAGGTTTGAAGTCTGATTAAGGTTCAAATAAGGTTGATTAAGTCCTAAATACGTATTTTACCTTAGTGAGCATGCAATGCATTAATTTGGTAATTAAGGACCAACAAAATTATGCTAACAGAGATAACATTAGCAGCTAAATAGCAGCTTAACTGTTAAACTAGTTGCGGTAGTAGAAGGACTGTAACAGCATTAACAACAACACATAGACAACATTCCACAGAAGCAGTTAGAACAACAAATCATTTGATTGTCTGAGCAGTGAGGAAGGTAAATATCATAAAATGGATGCTAGCAAGTTTAAGCAATGCATGCTTATCCTTAATAGGTTGATGAGTCATGAATTTGGTTGAGTTTTTAACCAGATATCTCAGTGGATCCCATAAAGTTGAACATTTCATATTATTCCCGTCATTTCTTGACCCATGAACTTGGGTACAATAAGAAAGAAGCTTAAGACCAAGGTGTACCTAGATGTTCTGATTTTGCAGCAGATGTAAGGCTTACCTTCTCAAATGCCATGAAGTATAATCCTCCAAGTAATGATGTTTACATTATGGCGAAAGAGTTGGATCAGAAATTCCCTTATGTTGCATCTCATAGCTACCACAACTCAATAGTAGATGCATCAACAAAATGACAACAGCTCAAAGGCAATAGCAGCAGCATGCTGCTCAGTGATAGCATCAACATCTCAGTGGCAACATTATAAGGGCAGTAGTAGTAGCAACCCAGTGGTAGCAGCCCAAGGGTGGCAGCAACAGTTCAATGGCAGCAGTAGCAATACAAGACTAACATTGCAGTAGCAACACAATAACAAGTAGTTGCAATAGTAGCAATAAATAAAGATGGACATGTGTTTATAAATAAGATCTAAGTCTTCTCTTTTGAGGGTTCTTTTATCAGCAAAAAAAAGATAAAATCATAGTCGCTCCCAGGTGTAGCAAGGATAATACTTCGAAGGAGACACTCTAAATTTGTATGTCTTCACCTTCTATAATTTTTTATTCTCTTTGCATATCCATCTCTTATTTTATCGGTGATGTATCGTATTGGTGGGCCTACGCCTGCAATGTATAGATTCAGACTCATGTTAGATCCACCGATTTTACTGGATAAGTTGGTAAACAAGTCGAACTTCAGTTCTCAGGCCCGTAATTGCACAAAATTGAACTTCAAAAGAAACCCGTCAATCATCTATCTGAAACTCTCGTGAAATTGACAAATGAGTGCAACTTTAGGCTGAAGGGTGTAAAACTTCGGCTAGGTTTAGGGTTTTTTTTGGGGATATACACTCTTCTAAATAACGGTTATGTCATTTGAGTATGTTATCAATAATATATTCTATTTAACTTTAAATGTCGTGGTTATATCTTTGTGATTTACTGTTGTCGTCGATGAAATGTCGTAAGAAGGCAAATGTTTTGTAGAATATGTTATAAATTATTGTTAGGTGTAGTGAAATATATTAAATGTCTTTACTTTTATATATATATATATATATATATAGAGAGAGAGAGAGAGAGAGAGAGAGAGAGAGTCCTCCCCCTCTCATCTCTTGCTTCGGGGAGACCTCCCCTCCCATCGTCGGCCAGGTCCTCTCTCTTTGTAGAGAGCCCCCACCCTCCCTCCCATTACGGGTTAGCCCCCCCTCTCTCTTTTGCTTCGCTCGCCCTCCATGTTGCTCCATCCCCATCTCCTCACCGTTGGCGTCCCCTCCCCCTCTCTCCCTCATCTCATAGAGAATTCAAAAGTATATTAGTAATTTTATTTATTAACTTACATTTAATTTAAATTAAATTAACGGGAGTTACAGTAAGAATATAATTATAATATTTAAAATTAAATAAAACATATTTTTGATAATATGTTCAAATGAATCCAACTTAGAACTTAAGAGGCTCTGTTAATAGAAGAAGCGGGTCTACTTATAGACCCAGTATCATATGGTCGGAGCAAGTCGAGATCGTAGTCCGTGACCCATTTTGACAGTTCCAGCGGTACCTGCCATTCAACGTCCAGTCCCACATTACGTAGCGAGTGTCAAGGTGGTTTTGTATGTTTTTAATATTTCAAGTAGGACGTGTAGACTGGTATTTAATCTCGTTACAGCATGTATGAGATGGGGGTGTACCCCGTCGGTGGCGGAGTGGACACTCTCTCCCTTTGTAAGGGGGAGGTCTCGGGTTCTATATTCTCTCCTTTTGTAAGGGGAGATCTCGGGTTTTATATTTGTTTCCTCTTTCTTGTTAAAAAAAATTATCTTACAAAAAAAATAGGTATGAGACTGGGGTGAGAGTAGTCTAAAATCCATGGCAAATTTGTGAAAGCAATTTTGTATGGGGTCTCTCGGGCGTGGCGGTTGGATTTGGTAGTCGAGTGACAGTATATATTTATTAATTAATAATATTAATAATATATTCGGGAGAGATTATAAATTATAGATTGTTTTTATAATCTCTTAGAGAAAATAAACTTATTTTGGATAATTTTTGGAGATTTTATAATCTCATCTTTTTTTCTCTATATCTCTCCCTAACTAATGAGGGCCACTTTTATAAAGGGGTGAGTTAGGGGCGGGTACGTCACCTTGGATGACTCACCCTTAACTTATCTCGAGTGACTTATTTCACTCTTTTGGTTAGAGTCAAAAGACTCAAGTTTATCCCAAACTGACCTCGGTTAAGAAAAAAGAGTCAAACAAGAATAAGTCATCTCACCCCGAGTAACTCACCATAACTAGACTTACTTTTTTATTAAAGTGACCCTAAATATTTTCTTCCTAGAAAGGTAACAGGATATTGACTCGTTTGGGACGAATTATGAGGGTGGGAATTCTAGTGACGCGAAACCCCTGGGGCGAGTTTGAAAATCGATTATGGTGGCTTATTCGTGCGGTGGGCGCAAATAAATCACCCCACCCCGGTTAGGGAGGGATGGGTGTGAGAGAAAATTATAGGGCCCACAATGTTCTCTCACATCGATTTATTAGTCACGCGGTGGTAATCCATAAACAAAGTGGCCCCTAGTGGGCCAGCCGTACGGATGTATTAGCTCATTAAGAAAAATCTTCATGCGGCGTTTTACATGTCACATTTCACTCTCCCTTAAATCTACTCGTTTTAAACTAATCTAATCCGTGTTGTTTCTTTTTCTTGTTGTTTCTTTTTCTCTAATCAGTTAATCCGTGTTGTTGTCTCGTCGTCCCTGTTGGTTGTGTCATACTGTTAATTGGGTACGTGCGGTACATGCTTGTCCTGTTCATACCTGTTCTATGCTCCGGTTTGCAACCAATTCGATTTAAATAAGGCATGGTGTTAGATTCACATTTTTGTTTTTGTTTTTTGGTAGGGTTTACCTGGCTCACATTTAATCCTGGAGGGATGTGAGTCCGGAGTTTTATGGCGGTGGTACAAAAAAGGAGTGGCTTGATGCGTTGGGTAAGACTCGAACTTGGATGGCCCTGTAATCGCTCAGCTCTCCGTACCACTCTGTTAGATTCCCCGTTACAAAAAAAAACACTCACTAGCAGCCGTTTATGAGTTGTTTGGTTTGGTCAAAACGCCGTAAAATATTGTATTTGTGTGATAGATGAAATATGACATTTTAAAGTGTTTTATATGATGGTTGGGAGTAAATTTTTATTATGACTATTTCTCTTTTGAAAAAAATATTTCACTGTTATTTTTTTTCATACTTTTTAAATTGATAAAACTTAACTTTTGATATATTTAATAAATTTTAAATAATATTTAAAAGATAAAGGAATTTTCTGATAAGTGAGGTGGTTGAAAAGAGAGAGAAATGAGGGTGACGTGTGTGTGAGAGGGAGAGAGAGATGTGGTTATGGGAGGAAGAGAGAGAGGAGTGACATATGTGTGACATAGAAAGAGATGGTTATGGGGGAGAGAGAGAGAGAGATTGACTCTTTTGAACAAAATAAGTGGGGTTATTTTTTGTATGAAAAAAAATAATAAAGTGTTAACTCTCTCCCTAAAAATTAAGATAGGTGCTCCAAACAGAGTTTAGTCCACATCCTTTTCTCAAATTAAATTTTACGATAGAAAATATCCAAAGAAATGTAATCAAACACCCTGTTACAGTATCCGACAGGAAAGCAAATGACATCTTAAAAGAATTAGTTGGATAGTCCAATTAGTCTCGTGAAGACTCGTGAGGTCTCAAGTTCAAATTTTGATTCCCCACATTATATGGGTGAAGTCCCAAGTTCAAATGTTGACTCTCTCTCTCTCTCGTTATTTGAGAGAGCGCAAGTATCTGGATTTTTTGAGTCTCGATAGGTGACTTGACCAAAAAAAGAAAAGAAAGAGACCTCTTAAAGGTTCTTATTAAAGTGTTATTTGCATAAAATGTTGCATTCAAATTATTTTAAAGAACAGCCTAAAATTGATATATTCTGATAATTTAATAACTTCTTTTTATTGCCCAAGAGATTTAGGGGGGAGAGATGATATTTGCCCATCACATTATCTTTGTAACATCCAAAATATTATAGAGAACTAACAATATGGTGATGATACGACATGATTTGAAAGCGAGTGTCATCGATCAAAATTCCTGGCCACACGACCCCCAATGGCACCATTTTTTCATCACCGGGGTGTGAAAAACACTCGTGGCTTCTCCTTCTACCTCCCCCACCTCGGCATCCTCGCGTCGCGTCCTCCCTCTCGTGACTGCAGCCTTACCAAGTCAGAAAACTCCGTGTACGGGAGCGGGGTGGGGGTGGGTTTTCTTTGGGTCGCCGGATGACCGAAGCTGACGCGATCAAAGTGTTGTGGCCGTCTCGTGCGACCCGCATCAGAATACCGAGGGAGGACCGGCCGATTTGGCCAACCCATCTCATCATGTGTAACGCCTCTCTCTCTCTCTCTCTCTCTCTCTCTCTCTCTTCAGAATACTGAGGGAGGACCGGCCGATTTGGCCAACCCATCTCATCATGTGTAACGCCTCTCTCTCTCTCTCTCTCTCTTCAGAATACTGAGGGAGGACCGGCCGATTTGGCCAACCCCATCTCATCATGTGTATCTTTTTAAAAGGAAACACCTCTCTCTCTCTCTCTCTCTCTCTCGTTAAAATGGTGGGTTGTTATTTCCTCAAATATAATTATTTTTTCCGGTCCCTATAATCTTCTCCATTTTCTTTAGTACTCTCTATAAGTTTAATCCGGTAATCATAGTGAGATCGAATAAGTTTAATCCGGCAATCATAGTGAGATCGAAATAAGGTTAAATTAATTCAACCCTAATAAAAGATTAAATTACCTTTAGTTAAGGATGTTGATCTCTCTCTCTCTCTATATATATATATATAGAGTAGAAGTCGGAGAGTGGGGGGTTGTTTCTACTCCGCCAAGAGGAGAGTAGGGTTTGCCGGCCCGGTCGACTCGGTCTCGGCCTGGTTCGGGTCGAGTCGCTCCCGTCTCGGTCCGTTTCGATCTATATTTAAATAAAAAATATTATATATATAATATATATATTTATAATAATAGAATAAAATAGAAAAATATACTATATATATATTATATTATTAAATTAATGGGGGCGACCCGGTGACGACCCACGGCCCGGTCTACCCGGTCTCGACCTGAGTCGGGTCGGGTCGTGCGGGTCGGGACGACCCGCATCGGGTCGGCAAACCCTGGAGAGGAGACGGGGGAGGGGGTGTGAGTCTGCTCCGATTGCGGGGAGAGAGGGTTCTGGTCGGTGGGCCGAGGTGGGAGGGCTCCGGCATAGAGGTGGGGCGACTCCGGCCGGTGGGCACGATGTGCTCTGGCTACTCAGCCTTGGCACAACTGAGTCGACTCGTTCGAGTTCAACGTTGGTCTAACGTCAGACATCAGATGGGACACATATTTTTATTTGATAAATACATATTTTTTTGTTTGATAAATATATATTTTTTATTTTATTACGCGGAGAGAGTAACCCGGAATTGAACATGCCCCTTGGTATTTTGAGTCTGGAGCCCCTATAATTTTTTATATCGTTCTTCTGTCCTCTCTCTACCCTATATGACTGAGTCCGCATTCATCGGCGTGTGAGCAGTTTCTTGGAAAGAAGTCACGTGGTCCCGACGTCCCTCTCTCTCTCTCTCTCTTTTTGTAGGCGGAGGGGGCTCTTCTGCCGGTGCCTCACCATCCCGCGCTACCTCGGCTGGGTAAAGCGCGCAGACAAGCCAAGTCCTCCTCCTCTTTCTCCCCGTTGTGACAAACTCCCCTCGTGGGTTTTGCGCTCTGAATTCATCTGGGCTGTGAGCCTTGCTGGTCCGGCGTGCCGAGCTCTCCTCCTTGTTTCCTGCTGCTGATGACCAGGTAAACCATTTCTCTCTCTCTCTCTCTCTCTCTCTCTCTCTCTGAGGTCAGCTTTGTCTGTACTGACATTGCTGCAATCTCTGTAATGTTTGATTTTATGAGTCCGATGTCTGGTTGCAAGGAAAATAACTAATCTTTGTTTCATTACTTTTCTTTTGGGTTGTTCATAATCTCTTTTGTTTCTATGATGCTGAATTGTGACGGCTGATTAGTGTTCATAGGCTGAGACCCATCCGTCTTTGTTTTTTTGTGTCTGATAAATAAAATACATTCTGTGCTGGAAATAAGGATGGCTGGATGGGCCTAGGTTTGCAGGTTTCAGTAATTTTCACATTAATTCTTGCTTCCTTTTCTGAAGTACCTGCCAGATGTGGCATTTTTTTTTTTTTTTGCAAATGAAACTTTATGAATTTTATTTGTTAACTGAAAAATCTTATTGATTTTTTACTTCTAACCTGGAACTTGTGTTGATCCATTCCATGGACTTGGCATTCATTTTGCTTCCGTCTAGGAAACCAGTTAAGGTTGTCGATTTCATTTGATCCTTGAGTCACCTCACTTCAGACCGAGGCCTATTTCTCTTTCTTGCAACGTGGTTTGGAAAGTTTCGAATTCGTACTTCTTTGTGTCTAGCTTTCAATCGTGTACACGTATGTTCACATGTGCACTTTTTTGGAGTTCTAGTTGTCTCCGTTCACTGAACGGTAAATGGGAACAAACAGGTAGAAGTTTTGGTTCTCTCCGTTCACTTGGTCTTGACAATTAAACTTCAAACAGGAATGGACTGTGACTCGGAGTCAAAATTTAGGGATTGCATATTAAGAGCTGTAACAAGAACCCAAAACTGGAAACAGACTAGCTGCAAAAAGCAGGGAAAATGCTATGCCCGACCCTCCAGAACCCCACACTAGTGAGAGCCTTGGGCCACTGGGCTGCCCTTCATGCATATAATAAGACTTGTCTATTTTGTAGTCATACCCAAGTCAGTGGAATAAACGTAAATAAGCGTGCCTGATAAAGTAGGTGGGGCTTGCCTTTTCTCCAGCTCAAGTGTCACAAACGGTATGTGGTTGATGGTCTTTTTACAGCATTTGCTGACGTGTCTTCTGTCCATCCTCTTGTTTAGCCTGTAAAGGTCAGAATTTTTGTTCCTGTGAAGCATTACCGGGTGTAGAGAAGCTGATCACTGGAAGATTGACAGTAATGAGTTGTCTTTATTTCATGTTCAGAAGACACAGGCATTCACAGGAATTTTCCATCCATACTGATGTAGGTAAGTACTCATCGGACACTCATTTTTTGCTACTTTGCCATTTGCAGTTCTGTGTTGGATAGTGAATGCCATATGGTTTCGCTCACTCACTGGACCTGACCTTTGCATGCCGATCTGTTATCTAACCACCTTTCAAGTTACTGATGAAACTGCATTTGATTTCAGGGATTCCAGGCCAAACGGTAAAGACTTACTCTTACAAGGAACTGAAACGTGCAACTGAAGATTTTAGTAGTGCAAATAAAATTGGCGAAGGAGGTTTTGGTTCTGTTTATAAGGTAAATTTTCTTACTGTGCCATGATATTTAGAAACATTGCTCTTGATGTGGTGAAATTTGTGCTTATATGTTCTTAACTTTTCCTTTCAATCCTTTGCTTGTGGATGCATAGGGAAGACTTAAGGATGGGACAGTTGTTGCAATAAAGGTCCTCGGATCTGAGTCTCAACAAGGAGTAAAGGAGTTTTTGTCTGAGTTGGAAACAATTGCTAAAATAGTTCATAAAAACCTTGTGAAGCTTCATGGTTGTTGTGTGGAAGGACATAACAGGATACTAGTCTATGATTATGTTGCTAACAACAGCCTTGCGCGAACACTTCTAGGTATTTTGTGGCTCCTTGCACATGTATATCTATGCTGTTCACTTGATGGACTCACTGACTCTACTTCTTTATGATGAGTTTTTTTTTTTTTTTTTTGTTTGTGAAATGAATTTACGTTTGCCTACTTTCAGGTGGGAGGCACACTAACATTCAGTTTAACTGGGGAGCACGAACTAAAATTTGTATTGGTGTTGCCTGTGGTCTTGCCTTTCTACATGAAGAGATACATCCTCATATTGTACACCGTGACATTAAGGCTAGCAACATTCTCCTAGATGAAGACCTCACCCCAAAGATATCAGATTTTGGGCTAGCAAGACTACTCCCATCAAATATGACACATGTTAGTACGCGGGTTGCAGGGACAATGTGAGTATCATTTTTTGTTCTGTCATGGTAATAATTCCTTTATTGGATGTTACCATCTATGTAGTCCTAGGCGTGAGGCGACCAAGGGGTCGCCTCATGCCTCAAACGCCTAGGCGATGGCCTAGGCATTTGAGGTGTTTTATTAAATATATATATATATAATTCAAAAATATAAATATATATCTAAATATCAAAGAAAATACATACATACAATCAAGATTTTCAATAAAATTAACAATAATTAATATTTGAGGCAAAAATACATACATACAAATAAGATAAGATTTGAATAAAGAAGGTTTAAATCAAGATTGGACCAAAAGAAGAAGAAGACTGAGAGTGAGGCGTTTGAGGCGAAAGCGAGGTGGTTTGGGACCGCCTCACCGCCTCAAACGCCTAGGCGAGCGCCTAGGCGCGCCTCTGGCTACATAGGTTACCATTGTATTTATATGTTAGCAATAGTCATTCTGTTGTAAGTAGGCATGATCATTCTCTGACTATTGCTTCATTATAAATGTTGGTGGAGTAGCAGTCTACATGCAGATGGGCTCACCCGCATTCCTTTTTCAACTTAGGATTGTATGCCTACTCTTGTCACTTTGTTAACCCATGATTTTCTTTCTCTTCTGTAGAGGTTACTTAGCACCTGAATATGCAATAAGTGGCCGGTTGACACGGAAAGCAGACATTTACAGCTTTGGGGTCCTTCTTTTGGAGATAGTCAGTGGCAGGTGCAACACAAACACAAGATTACTCGATGAAGATCAACACCGAGAAAAGGTATGAAAATTTCTTAGCAGCATCAATACACAAAAGTCATATTTGTTAGCGGCCAATGTCATATATGGTGCTGACATGTAAGCCATTTTCTAGATCTTACTATTACAGATCAACACACTAGTATCAAGATCAATAAAATGACTGTATGCTTGTAGTAAGAATCCATCTATCATGTGGAAATTTTTCTAGGATGAATTGCATCACTGATAACGTTAACAACACGGTTCAAAGTCTATGTAGGCAGAAGCAAGAAGGCATTGTCCTATTTAGGTTGTTTAGCCATATGGTGTACTGCCACCACAAGCCTTAGGTCTTCTTACAATATTTGGGTGGAGAAGAGAAGCCTTATATGCTAGCTCATGAAACCTATGCATCGATCTAATTGCACGTATGGTCACTGGATCTAGAGAGTAGAGCCAATGGTTTGGGACTGTTAAAGGCCTGAACTCTAACCCAAAACCTAGGTTGAGTTTAGGGAATCCTCAACACATAAAGAGGATAGGCGCCTACAGATTATCTCATGTGGGACTAAATCAACCCCCACTTTGGTGCTGAACTTGTATGGTTATGGTATAAATGACACAAATGAACTGGTGGGGTGCCTTGAATGAGAAAAGAGAGAAGAAAAAAGAGAACGAAAAAAAGAGAGAAGAAAAAAGAAAAAAGAAAAAAGAAAAGAAGAAGAATAAGAAAAGAAGAAAAAAATGAAGAGAAAAAGAAATATTATTATTCATCACCATGAGCCGTCACCATGGACGTCTTTTTTCCTATGGTTTTGTCCCATTTGGGGCAAGCATATCTCACCGCTGAATTTCATCTGTAGTGTTGATTGCATGTTATTTGAGACTGTCAACTCTACCCATATTTCTACCTTTGCTTTTGACCTGTATGTCCTTTTTGGACTGTCAATTCCATTGAATTTCATCTGTAGCATTGACCACATTTCATTTGAGACTGTCAACTCTACCCATATTTCTATCTTTGATTTTGACCTATATGTCCCTTTTGGACTGTCAATTCCACTGAATTTCATCTGTAGCGTTGACCGCATGTCATTTGACATTGTCAACTCTACCTATATTTCTACCTTTAGTTTTCACATGTATGTCTCTTTTGGACTGTCAAGTCGACTGAATTTCATCTATAATGTTGACCGCATGTCATTTGAGACCGTCAACTTTAACCATATTTCCACCTTTGGTTTTGACCTGTATGTCCCTTTTGGGCTGTCAATTCCACTGAATTTCATCTGTAGCATTGATTGTATGTCATTTGAGATTGTCAAGTGTCAACTCTACCCATATTTTTACCTTTGGTTTTGACCTATATGTCCCTCTTGGACTGTCAATTCCATTGAATTTTATCTGTAGCGTTGACCGCATGTCATTTGAGATTGTCAACTCTATCAATATTTTTACCTTTGGTTTTGACCTGTATGTCCCTTTTGGACTGTCAATTTCACTAAATTTCATTTGTAGCGTTGACCGCATGTCATTTGAGACTGTCAACTCTACCCATATTTCTACCTTTGGTTTTGACCTGTATGTCCCTTTTGGACTGTCAATTCAATTGAATTTCATTTGTAGCGTTGGCCTATATGTCTTTTTGGGCAACCAACCTTACTCATATTTCAACTTTGGGATTTGACTACTATGTCCTTTTTTTAGGCCGTCAATTCCACTAAATTTCACTTGTAGCGTTGGCCTCCATGGCCTTTTGGGCAGCCAACCCTACCCATATTTCAACTTTAGGATTTGACTACTATGTCCTTTGTATGCCGTCAATTCCACTAAATTTCACTTGCAGTGTTGGCCTACATGTGCTTTTGGGCAGCCAACCCTACCCATATTTCAATTTCTGGATTTGACTACTATGCCCTTTTTAAGTTGTCAATTCCACTAATTTCACTTGTAGTTTTGGCCTACACAACCTTTTGGGCAGCCAACCCTACCCATATTTTAACTTCTAGTTTTGACTTCCAAGCCCTCTTTAGGCCGTCAAATCCACCAAACTTCAACTCTTGGTTTTGACTCATATATGCCCTTTTTCGGGCTGTCAATTCAAAAGACCACCCCAAATTCTAAAAATCCCAAACCTTCCACCCAAGTTTAAATGTAACCACCGGCTACAAACCACGAAGGCAACTACGACATCAAGCAATAAGTCGTCAGCAACCAATCCGTGAGCGGCGTTCACTGACAGCAACAAGTAATGGACGTCGAGCAACAAGCAACAACAAAATCGACACATCTATGTAAAAAGAAGAAGAAAAAAGTAAAAAAAAGAGCAAGAGGAGAAAGAAAGAGAAAATGAAACAAGGAAAAGAAAGAAAATAAAAAAGGAAGCAGAACAAGAAGATAGAATAGACGCCACGACAAGTGTCTCAACTCTATCAACTCATGTTAGTCACTATCATTCATCGGCAAAATTGGAGCCTGAGATAAGTCCTCAGGGTAACCTTAAAAAATGATGAATGCTGAAAAAAAGGTAGAAAGAACAATGATAATGAATGGATCAAGAAGAGAAGGAAATACAATGAACAAGCTCAGAATTGACGCGGTTTTCTCTTCATCAACTCTTCAATCTGGGTCCACCTATTAGCAGTCTCACACTGAAGGTCCAAATCTTTTTCAATGAAAGTTGTCTCCTCTGCCTACAGTCGCTGTGCTTCCTCTGTACGTGAATCTGCAACGACCATTGATTCTTGGGCTTTAACCAACAAAGTCTGAGCTGCTTATTGAAATTTCGTGCCTTGGGAACTCCGTGAAAGGGACTGGTACATGCTCTGGGGCCTCTACTCTTTAAGGGATAATGTCCTTAGGAGCTGCAAAAAAAAGAGGACATATAATTATGACAGTAAGTCTTTCAAAGAAAGAAAAAAGGAGAAATAGGAGATATAATGCTTCCAAAGTAGGGTTATCATACCCAATGAAGTGACCACTGCTGTAGAGAGCTCATCTTCAGGAATCGGCACGGAATTTTCAATCTCCATAACTTTCGAACCAGCCCCTCCCAAAAAGTGGAATATGATGCAACATTTATTCTGGCCTCTAGGAGAATATTCATACCAAAAAAAGAAGAAAGACCAAATTACCTGGGTCTGCACCACCCTCATTTATAGGAGCCTTGGCCATGGGCGCAGGCAAAGAGGCCCGCACATCCTCTATACATATAGAGCCCGATAATGGAGAAGTATCATCAGGCAACTCATCAGGTACCGGATCGGTCGGAACGTGATCTAGCACACTAGAAGATTCAACAACCCCTGAAGAAGGAATGACTCTTCCCTTTGTTGTTTGAAGCTCCTCACCAACTCCTTCACCTGGGTAGCTTGAGGGTTATAAAGAAAATAGTCTTCAGGAAAATAGTCTTGACAAAGAAGTTAAAAAAAAAAGGGGCGGGGCCGCTCACCTTCAACACCCGCATTAGAACCACCAAGTTGACCCTCTGTTGAGCTCCATGGGTCCCTGTCTGTGGGATTTGGGTCATCCCTTGCTTCTGACAGCCCAACCTCAATATCCTCTCCCCCTGAGCGAGACGCTCCACTCGTCTCTAATGGGAGGTCGTAAGGCTCTATAACAGACGAAATAGTCACTACAAGGGGGTGGTAAGCAAGTTAGAGAAAACGAACTGAAATGAAGTGAAAGAAAAATAAAAAGCCGGGCAAGGTGAAAATGCTTATTGGCAGTATGAGAAGACCGGGGAACAATCAAGCTACTAGAGGCTGGTAGTTGACCATCCTCGAAAGTAAAGTCACTGGCCTCAATCCCCTTGGAAGGAGGAACATCTTTTTTGGCACAAATTTCAGCTAGCAAGGCCGTTGCATAATTAGTCATATCATCTTTCTCAATCATGGGTGTGTCGGAATACTCTGGAAGCTCATCACCCAATCTGGTATCCACAATGTAGTATACGCCCCTGTGGACGCCATCTGATGATCAACCTCAAAACTCCCTGAAAATGATTCAAGAAAAGAAAGGAGAAAAAAAGGGGAGGACGAGAATTAATTGGCAATTCACCTAACATAATATTGCAAAAGAGGAAGAAGGAAATGGCAGGTCTACCATGACCATGAGGAGCTGCGTCCGGGTATTCCCCACCAAAAGAGGATGGCGAATCTTCTGATATCGGGTTATAATCATAACATAGTTGTCAAGGCGGACGCCTAGGCGCCGCTTAGGCGCCGCCTAGGCGTCCGGGCGGTTTTAACTGCACAAGGCGAGGCTCCGCCTTATAACAAGATCAAAAGGCGGCCTAAGCGGTCGCCTAGGCGACTGCCCGGTCGCCTCCCCGTTAACCCCGCTATCGCTCCTT
Organism: Amorphophallus konjac; assembly: GCA_022559845.1. Taxonomy (NCBI): domain Eukaryota; kingdom Viridiplantae; phylum Streptophyta; class Magnoliopsida; order Alismatales; family Araceae; genus Amorphophallus; species Amorphophallus konjac. The sequence continues at coordinate 15,003,689 of CM040129.1, forward strand.
GCTAACCCCGCTAACCCGGTAACCCGCCCGATCAGCCGATCCGCGACCGCTACTAACCCGCCGACCCCCTCGGCAGCTCCGCTCCCCCTCGGCTCGATCCTCCCTCGATCCCCCTCGGCTCCTCCGCTCCCGCCCAACCCTAGGTGTCGCAGTGGCGGACGCCTCCGTCGTGCGGTGCGGCCGGCGTCTCCTTCCGTCGTCGTTGCCGTGCGGCCCGTGCGTCGTCGGTGGTCGGCAGCAGCACAGCCTCGGCCGTCGTCGTTACCGTGCGGCCCTCCGGTAAGTCTCACAGGGCACACATACCGCACACGGCCTCCCTCCTCCTCTCTCTGTCTCCCCCCCATGTCATCTCCGGCCCCTCCGGCCCCCCTCCTCCTCACTCTGTCTCCCCCACCTCCTCCTCTCTCTGTGCCTCCGGCCCCTCTGGCCCTCCGCCTCCGGCCCCTCTGGCCCTCCGCCTCCGGCCCCCCTCCTCCTCACTCTATCTGTCTCCCCCACCTCCTCCGGCCCCTCCGGCCCCCCTCCTCCTCTCTCGTCTCTCTCTCTGTCTCACGATTCTCACCAGAGCTCTCTCGGCCGGCCTCTCTCTCTCCCTCCTCTCTCTCTCTCTTAGTCTCACACTCTCACCGGAGCTCTCCCCCGGCCCCTCTCTCTATCTCCCTCCTCTCTCTCTCTCTCTCAGTCTCACCGGAGCTCCCCCCGGCCCCTCTCTCTGTCTCCCTCCTCTCTCTCTCTCTCTCTCATCGGATCTCCCCCCGGCCCCTCTCTCTCCCTCCTCTCTCGGTCTCCCTCCTCTCTCTCTCCCTCTCAGTCTCCCTACTCTCTCTCTCTCTCTCTCGGCTCTCCCCCGGCCCCTCTCTCTGTCTCCCTCCTCTCTCTCAGTCTCTCTCAGAGAGAGAGACTGAGAGAGAGGAGGGAGACAGAGAGAGGGGCCGGGGGAGAGCCGAGAGAGAGAGAGAGAGAGGTCAGAGGAGGGAGACAGAGAGAACAGAGAGGGACTCGAGGACCCCAAGCGCAGGGAGGGAGACAGAGAGAACAGGGAGACAGAGAGAGACAGAGAGAACAGTGTTTGGAAGAAATTGACAAATATCAGGTTAGTATTTGATTCTTCATTCTAAAAGTCTAATTTTGTTGTTAATTTTATCTCAAAATTCATTTTTTATATGTTATTGCAATGTCATTTCTATTAGTTTTTATTTTTGTCCATACTATTGTTGTTATCTTTATTTGTAATGATCATGATTAACTTTTATATAGAAAATTATATATATATTAATGATCACATTTATTTATGAACTTGACGCCTAAGCGCCGCTTAGGCAGGCGCCTAAGCGCTTAGGCATTCGAGGACCCCAAGCTCGCCTTGGTCGCCTTGACAACTATGAATCATAATTTTTCATGCCCAGGTCGTCCAGCTCTTCGCAGTCTCCGTCCCCTTTCTCAGTCTCCAATGGGGCATCCATGCCTGTAGGAGTAGGGTTCTCTGCATATTCGATGTCAATGTTAAAGGAAGCTAAGGAAAAAGGGAAATAAAGAGAATCTATCACATACATATAAGTGAAGACTCAACAATTGGGACTAAATGAAGCATTGAGGATTATCAGGTAGCCTCTCGGGCGAAATTGCCTGCTTAGTGCACTGGCGGGAAGTTTTCGGGGCCAGGCCATCCTTATCAGCTGCCCTTCGTCTTTTCGGATGGGTTGAAACTCTTAAATCCCCAACAGGAACAAAGCACGCTGCAAAAGAAGAGGAAAAAAGAAAACAAGAGTCAATCAAGATGCATGCAAAGTAACTTCAGGAAATGGAACATGATTCCATGAGGAGATTGTGGATGCATACCGTCCGAAGTGGGAGAAAAAGAGGGTTGTAACACCACCTGCTCGGGCTGAAGCCCCACAACTTTGCCCACCTTGGAAATGGTATCCCAAATATCCTGAAGTGTGGATCCATTTTCAATCATAGTAATCCACTCAAGGGTGCCAACCGATGCAATGGCATTTATCAGGTGTCTTTCCCACTGGTCCCAAAGGTCATTGTTGAACCCGGCCGAGAGAAGACGACTAGACAAAGAAGCGCCTGAGAGGTAACCATAATTTGAAAGGAAATGCTCCCATCACGAGTAGACCTTCTGAGTAGCTACAGATTTCCCCTTCTCCAAAGGTGGGTCATCAGGGCGCTTCAGAGGCTTCATGGCCCCCACATAATTATCCTCGTCTATGGGAATGGGCCCATTTGCTGCCTCCCACCTCATGCGAAGCTCCCGAGCTTACCTGGCAGTGCAAGGAAACTGAGAGTAAAGAAATGAATGATCGATGGCAAGTGGGGGCACAGGGGCGCATCATCCCTACTCATATGGGCCTCTTCCGCTTCTTTCAATTTAAGAGCGGGCTACCTAAAGATATTGCTGTGTTGAAACCACCAACGAGCATAATAGATATCCACTTGCCCAATTCTCTTTATGGTTGGAAGGGAGCAACCTGACTCTGGTTCTTTCCTGATAAAGTAATACCACCAGCTGGCTGCCACTAAATGTGATGGGAATCGACGCCGAGCAAGTACTTTTCATATTGCATTTATATCCTTTAGTTTCTTTTTTTATCCACGGGAAAGTATATTTGCAATTGTATGGCTTTATAAGCCAATGCGTCATTCCCACGGATTGTTTGGGTTTCTTTGTAATTTGTCAGTAGGACCAGCAAGGGGCCCTCAGCCCTTTCCCATTGGTCCATGTCACTCATGTGGGGATGGTCAACCATCCTAGGTGGCCATCTAGAAGGGTTGAATGTCAAATGCCACATGGGTAGACAAGTGGTTAAATTGGTCCAAGGTAGGTCACCTACCTTCACCTACCATACCCCTTGGTCAAGGGGGCGCCCCTCTCCCCTTATTATTGTATTAATTTTTGTGTGTGTTTCACACTTAATCCCAGCCCTTCAATCCCCACCCCTAGATCCAAGGGTTCACATTGCATTTGATGTGAATCATATAAAAGATTGTATTTTCATATGAATATTAGTGAAAAATCAGAAATTTTGTTGAATGCTTGAAGCTTCTTGCGCCCCCAGTCCTCTCCCTCTGGTTCCTCTCCTCAAACCTCCAGTTCTAGAGTGATTTCTATCTTCTATCCCCTCCCCTCTATCTCCGGTGATCATCTGTGCCGCCGCCGCCGCCGTTCGTGCCGCCTTCGAGCCGCCGCGAAGCCGTCTTCGGTATTCTGTCCTGCTGGACAGAGGTGTCTTCCCGAAAATTCTGCTACCAACCACGGCCTCTTCGTGGTCTGAAATTTTTATGGTGTGTTTCTATCTTCCACCCCATCATCCACAAAAAAATTCAGGTCCAAAATCCCTCGTTTAGTATTTTTCCATTTTTGGGCATCTTTCATTCCCAGATCTGTTTTGTCTCTGTCTACAGTGACAGCAGCCCTGTGTTTCTCACCTCCGACCCTCTTTTTGATTTTTCCAAACCCTCCCAATTTTACTGGGAGTTCTGTCCATCATCCCCTACATCCACCATTTTTCTTGATTTTTGATTCGCCCTCTATCCCTTTTTCAAAATTCGTGTTCTATCTCTACTACAGTGTTTTCAGCCAAGTTCCAGATCCGACCACCCTCCACTTCAAAAATCAGAACAAATCACCACCACCCCCAAACCCTTCATAAAAAATATTCCCAGTTTCCTATCTGGATTTCCTACAACTTTTCTGAAGACCATAACTTCAGATTCGGACGTTCATATATCGGTCAAAGGCAGTTCTCAGACAAGTTCTCTGCAGATCTGAGAGTCCTGTCACTGTACAACAGCAACTCAACAATTCATTAAAGCCCAGATCCGTGCAGATCCAGGCCAGATCTTCAGGCCTAGATTGAAGGATTTGAAGTTAGCTTTCCAACGGCGCCAGTCTCGTGTCGATCCGACATCGGGACTGATCGCAGCGCCCGTTCTCGCCGGGACGCGCGCTGAAAACCAGAAGTTGCAGATCCGTGGCCGGTTATTCCGACCGGTGCCGATCGGAGCCGCCCGGTCTCCGGCCGGCGAACCAGCGCGCCTCCACTCCAGGGAGCGCTCATCCAGGCATCCACCACCACAGCGGTGCCACCGGGTCCCACACGGCCCCTCCGGACGGCACGTGGGCCCCACCATCACAAGTTCGGGTGCTGTCGAAGAGACGCGAGAAGCCGCACGTCAACCCGAATTCGGTCCTCCCGGACCCCATTGTGTAGCCCTTTACCTCCTTGCGTGGAGTGGGCAGCGATTTGTATTGCTGTAATCTTTTGTATTATTGTTCCGGGAGTACGAGTTTCGGCCGGGTCCGTCGTCCCCACGCCGAGCGCGTGGAGGTATCGTCCTCGCTCCTTACTTGGCATTTTGCTTATTTTCATATATACTTGTTTATGCCGCTGCTAGAGAGCATGTTCTAGGATCGTAGCTCGCTTTATATTTATATCACCGCTGCTGCGAGAGAGAGCGTTACCGTCCCGTGACCCGATCCGGGCACGAAAGTGTGAATTGACCACCCTAGCTCTAGCCGGTTTCTCAACCGTGCACGTCCGACGCTTCCCTGGTTAAGGGACGATCGCGAGCTTGTCGTGTTCGTGTCTCGTCCCGCATCAATTTGGTATCAGAGCCAGGTTGAGTCTAGGGTGTCAAAAAAAAAGAGTGTCATTCATTAGTCATTTACGTCTAAGTCGTGTTAGGGTCATCATTGTTTTAAAACAAACAAAAAAAGTGTCTTTTGGGTCGCATTTGCATACCATTAGTCGGTATATAAAAAGGTGTTGTCCGAACGTTAGGCTACGCCTATCGGGAAGGCCGCACACTTGCGCGAGTGATCTTCGGATCGATTAACTCCGCCCCGTACCGAGTCTTGGTTTACGTCTAGGGTCCTTGGTGTGCATGCATTCCAAACTTGCATAGTCGGTCTAGTGTCTTGTCACCGTGTGTATGCATGTCCATATCCGCTACCCATGGCCGTTCCCCAAGACCATACATCCGAGTGGTCAACCTTTGTGGCCAAAGTCAATGTCCTCATGGACCGAGCCCTTGGTTTTACCCCTCTCACTATGAAAGTCGCTCTACCCAACGGGTCCACAACGGAATTCCATTTCACCGATAGGGAGTCGGATAATTGGGTTTCTCTTGACATCGTGGAGTCTCTCTCCAAGACAGGCGAGATTATCCGCGATGGTGATTTTGCTTGTGTTGAGTTCTATAAGAGGATCGGCTCTGTTCTCTACACCGATGGCGCATGGTGCAGGATCGGCACACTTGTTGGTTCATGCATCATTTTAGGGCAAACATGGTTAGGAGAACGAAGAGCCAATCTTGACTGGGGCAAGAGGACTTGCACCTTATACCCACCTTACCTACCCGACAAGATCACCCTCACATGTCCAGCCACCCAACCCCAGCGGTCCACTCCACATTCGGAACTATTATGCTTGGAGCCGTCTCACCCCGAGCCACCCGTGTTTCTTACGGGAACGTTATACATCGCCGAGCCGCTTTTTAGTTGGCTCAAGGATGGCTTGGTCCCACCTCCCTTTCTATCTATGGACCCCACACTACCATTGGTACCCTTCAACTCCTACCACACAACTTTTCGATCTAGTCACCATGTTGACACGTTGGATGATCTTGTCATGAGATTAGATTCACAATGGAAGTTGACGCACCTACTGGCCCGAGGCTTTAACCAACCCGCTAGTCTTAGCTTCACCTATCCGGCCTTAGGGTCCATTACCTCCGTGTGCACCGTGGGGTGTGTCACCACGTAGATTCTTCTACTCCTCCCGATGCCGGCCGAGTCCGACTTCATTCCCTTTTGCCCAAGGGAGGAGTCTTATTTTCTACACATGTTCGTCATCCCACCGATCATAATGTATGGCGGTGATTATGAATTTCAAACTTGGGACCATGTCATGTTGGAACCCACCTCACGGGGTCATACCTTCTTCGACCCTTTTGACCCCCTCACTAGTGAATCTCCCGAGCCCCCATCTTCACTCCACTTCCTCCGCGGAGTTCACTATCACACCTTTTTCACTTGGGCCAAGCAACCTCCACATAGCCATAGGTCCGAATTTTCATATGGGGGTAATGAAAACTTTGGTTTCTCCGATCCATCCAAACCACCCGCACCTCCCGAACTTCCCACATCCAAGCCCAATGTCCATGATTGGTGCATCGTAGGGTGTCCAGGAGTTCCCCATGGCGTCAACCTCCGGTTACGTCAAATGCATGCATGGCACACGTTCGGGTGTCCTGGTCCGCCGTCATCCATGTACGGGTCGGACTAACATTAGGTGTGTCTAGGGTTATAGATGAGTCTGTGTGTTTCCCTTGTGTGGTTTGTTTTGTGTGATTTGTTTGTATGGTTTGTGTGTCGTTTGTTTGTCTGCATGTGTCTTGTGCAAGCTCGTTGTCGTTCTATTATGAGTAAGAGGCGAGTGGACTCATTCTATGAGTATGGGATCGGTTCTACATCTATACCCGGATCAGTCACCTACAGGGACTCAGCGGTGATTCCTAGTGAGTCTTTGAGCTGCTTCCTTCCCTTTGCGAGTGCCCCACCCGAAGTGTCCACCTCTAGCCCATGGCAGCTTGTGCATATCGAGTATATATGGAATGAGCAGGTGCCAATCACTTGGAGTGGAGCATACCCGCGCTACTTGGCACGGTGACGGATCCGTCGGAGTACTCGAGCATCCATACCCCTACTCGACGGGGTCGAGTTCCTCCCACCCGGGGAGAGTTGATGAGAATCGACGCCGAGCAAGTACTTTTCATATTGCATTTATATCCTTTAGTTTCTTTTTTTATCCACGGGAAAGTATATGCGCAATTGTATGGCTTTATAAGCCAATGCGTCATTCCCACGGATTGTTTGGGTTTCTTTGTAATTTGTCAGTAGGACCAGCAAGGGGGCCCTCAGCCCTTTCCCATTGGTCCATGTCACTCATGTGGGGCTGGTCAACCATCCTAGGTGGCCATCTAGAAGGGTTGAATGTCAAATGCCACATAGGTAGACAAGTGGTTAAATTGGTCCAAGGTAGGTCACCTACCTTCACCTACCATACCCCTTGGTCAAGGGGGCGCCCCTCTTCCCTTATTATTGTATTAATTTTTGTGTGTGTTTCACACTTAATCCCAGCCCTTCAATCCCCACCCCTAGATCCAAGGGTTCACATTGCATTTGATGTGAATCATATAAAAGATTATATTTTCATATGAATATTAGTGAAAAATCAGAAATTTTGTTGAATGCTTGAAGCTTCTTGCGCCCCCAGCCCTCTCCCTCTGGTTCCTCTCCTCAAACCTCCAGTTCTAGAGTGATTTCTATCTTCTATCCCCTCCCCTCTATCTCCGGTGATCATCTGTGCCGCCGCCGCCGCCGTTCGTGCCGCCTTCGAGCCGCCGCGAAGCCGTCTTCGGTATTCTGTCCTGCTGGACAGAGGTGTCTTCCCGAAAATTCTGCTACCAGCCACGGCCTCTTCGTGATCTGAAATTTTTATGGTGTGTTTCTATCTTCCACCCCATCATCCACAAAAAAATCCAGGTCCAAAATCCCTCGTTTAGTATTTTTCCATTTTTGGGCATCTTTCATTCCCAGATCTGTTTTGTCTCTGTCTACAGTGACAGCAGCCCTGTGTTTCTCACCTCCGACCCTCTTTTTGATTTTTCCAAACCCTCCCAATTTTACTGGGAGTTCTGACCATCATCCCCTACATCCACCATTTTTCTTGATTTTTGATTCGCCCTCTATCCCTTTTTCAAAATTCGTGTTCTATCTCTGCTACAGTATTTTCAGCCAAGTTCCAGATCCGACCACCCTCCACTTCAAAAATCAGAACAAATCACCACCACCCCCAAACCCTTCATAAAAAATATTCCCAGTTTCCTATCTGGATTTCCTACAACTTTTCTGAAGACCATAACTTCAGATTCGGACGTTCACATATCGGTCAAAGGCAGTTCTCTGACAAGTTCTCTGTAGATCTGAGAGTCCTGTCACTGTACAACAGCAACTCAACAATTCATTAAAGCCCAGATCCGTGCAGATCCAGGCCAGATCTTCAGGCCTAGATTGAAGGATTTGAAGTTAGCTTTCCAACGGCGCCAGTCTCGTGTCGGGGCTGATCGCAGCGCCCGTTCTCGCCGGGACGCGCGCTGAAAACCAGAAGTTGCAGATCCGTGGCCGGTTATTCCGACCGGTGCCGATCGGAGCCGCCAGGCCTCCGGCTGGCGAAACAGCGCGCCTCCACTCCAGGGAGCGCTCATCCAGGCATCCACCACCACAGCGGTGCCACCGGGTCCCGTACTGTCCCTCCGGATAGCACGTGGGTCCCACCGTCACGTGTTCGGGTGCTGCCGAATCAACGCGAGAAGCCGCCCGTCAACCCGAATTCGGTCCTCTCGGACCCCATTGTGTTGCCCTTTACCTCCCTACGTGGAGTGGGCAGCGAGTTGTATTGCTGTAATACTGTGTGTTATTGTCCCGGGAGTACGAGTTTCGGCCGGGTCCGTCTTCCCCACGCCGAGCGCGTGGAGGTATCGTTTTCGCTCCCTTCTCGGCATTTTGCTTACTTCATATATATTTGTTTATGCCGCTGCTAGAGAGCATGTTTTAGGACCTAGCTCGCTATATTTTTATATCACCGCTGCTGCGAGAGAGAGCGTTACCGTCCCGTGACCCGATCCGGGCACGAAAGTGTGAATTGACCACCCTAGCTCTAGCCGGTTTCTCAACCGTGCACGTCCGACGCTTCCCTCGTTAAGGGACGATCGCGAGCTTGTCGTGTCCGTGGTCTCGTCCCGCATCAAAATGCCAATCATGGCTCCTGTATAGCCGAACCTCCAAGGGAAAATCAGTGTTTGGAGGCACCCTCTGATCATAGTCAAAATTCCGGGCTAAGCGGTGTGGATAATAAGGCTCCAAAAAAATGGTAGTGCCGTTGCGAAAGACAAGGACAGTCGGCTGAATACAGCCAAGCTAGTCATCATAAAACGAGCTGCTGGGAGTAGGATGGTGAGGAAGATGATAAACTATGCCATATGGGCCCTCGGTGGTGAAAGGGCGTAAATCATAAGTGCTATGGGCGAAGTCCCTGCCTAGCTGCCCCTGTGTGGGAAGATAAGATAACTCTTGCCCAGTAAATGGCTTGACCTTGAGGGAGATGAATGGGTAAATGAAAATTTAACCGTGATAAAACTACGTTTTAGAACGAAGTATGAATGGAAATATGAAAGATACAACAATCGCAAAGTAGAACACAGAGATTTTATCCTGGTTCGGTCCTGACCTCCAGTCAGTTTTACGTCCAGTCCCCAGCAACTACTTGGATTTCCACTATCTCCACTTGAGAATAGTACACTGGCAGTTTTTGCTCAGGTGTTCAGCCACACCACAGGCACTCTTTTCCTTAAAAGTTTTACTATTTTTGCTCAGGTGTTCAGCCACACCACATGCATTCTCTCAATTAGGATCGCAGTTGATTTCACAGGTATCAGCCAAACCACAGGATACTGACCTCCTGTAGGTCTTCTTGCTCTCGAGCAAGACCTTCTCCCCTCGAGGAGAAGAGTACCACTTTATAAGTGGAGTTTACACAGTTGTTTGCCTCTTGGTAGGCAGATTGTGTACAGTGATTACAAACTCGTTCAAGATAGAAAATAAGAATGAAAGCACAACAGTCTTAAACTACAAAGAAAAGCCTAAAAAAAAACTCAGAAAATCGTGAAAGGCTTTTGTGAAGGAGCAAGAGAATGTAGCAGAAGAATCGCGTTTGTATCTCCTTCACTTGAGCACTCAGATAGTTTGGTTGAGATAGAGTCTAGCTTGCTTTTTCTTTCAACTCTTGGCTATATGTACTTGTGTTGGTTAGGGTTCACTGGATTTCTCAGTTGGTTTGCACATCCTTTTGCACTTGTGCTCTCTTCGTTCAAAAGATTATTGTGCTTGTTCAGCTACCACATGTATATATAGGCCTCTCAGTGCGCTGGTTCCGTTAGATACAATCTTGTATTCGTTAGACACAAATTGGTATTCGTTAGAGAGAGCCTTGTACATTTCTTGAATAGAGTAATTGCGTATGAGATCTTCCTGTCTTGAAAAGATACGTCACTTTATTTGCACAAAAAGACAGTAGCAGATCCTTCCTAGGATAGCCTGTAAAAACTATATAAGGTATTTGTTTATTTGTTAGAGAAGTCAAACTTTTCTGCATAGAATACTTATTTGCTAGTGTTGATACGTATCTATACTCTTGTTTTGTTAGTGCCTTATATGTCTGCTTCTTCCTAAATAGAATAAGAAGACTGACCTTTTCAGATTTTCGGACAAGTGTATATCATAGAAAAGGAAATGGGGTGTCGGCTACGGAATTTTATAGAAAAATAAATATGTTTGTTCTTTTTGAAAAGAAACATTTTCCCAAATGTGAAGGTTCATTCCGTGGGTGCGCATTGTATCAGACGATTTGGGTTCGGGTGTTGGACCTTTCCCTACTGACCGCAGTCAGTGTTGATTTATATCGGCCCAACGTCCGAACACCTTTGTTTAACTGTCAAAGAAATCCCAAAATCCCCCCCCCCCAAGGTTTGGATGTTGAAAGCAGGCCCTTTTGGGTGATTCGTCGCGACCACTCACTTACCACCAACATATTGACTAGGCTAGGGTTCTGTCGGAAGCCTCTAAAGTTAGGGCAAAACCCTAGAGTTTAAGAGTATGAATGCTTGCAAGGGCCATAGGCATTTTTGAAGTGAAGGGAAGTTTCCTGGACCCTGAGGGTATTTTGATAATTTTACCTTCCCAGGGGTATTCCCGAAATTTTTGGGCTGGAGCGAAAGTAGAACCGGATTACTGACTCTCCAAGGCACTGAGGCCGTTTGTGGAAGGTTTTAAGGGCGACTAGGCTATTTCTAAGTCGCAAGGGTATTTTAGTAATTTTACTAAACCTTACATAGACTTAGGTTTGAGGCGGCACCCAAGTGTCGGACGGGCTAACAACGTCCTCGAGTTGAAGGAGTGACAAAGGCTTCATAGAAGGCTCATGTATGTCAATCTTGCTCAAGGAGGGGTATATGTGCAATTCCCACAAGTCGGGGGTTTTCTTATAATTTTCCCCGATCGATGTATAAAGGAAATTTGCGGAGTCCATTGAATACATTTATGGCCCAAGCGGGTACAAGGGTTGTCGACGAGTTGTCGACGAGTTGTAGACTGTACAAACATCCGCAATAACGCGGGAACTAGGGGCGTAGCCCCAATTACAAGAAATTGCAGGGTAGAACTGCAAACAACAGGACATTTTATTTCTCGGGACCCCGGGGAGGACATGTCCGTAATTCTCCCGTTATATGGGCGGAGCTACTTAATTTAGTCACCCCGGGACGTAGAAACTTACAAACATGGCCCATGGAGACTGAGGAGCGCAGTCTTGCGCGTGCCGATGTAGACTCTTCGCCGTAGGCTTGAGGGGCTCCCTTGATGACATTAGTGAATAAAGGATAGAGCTTAGCATAGCTGTTTCTGCTTCCATCCTCTTGCATGTGTCTCTTTTTTTTCATCACTTTACCAGCCCTACCGCCCTTTCGGGTTTTCGCTAGGACTGGCCCCCTTTAACTTTTTCCAGTGCGCCCTTTCGGGTTTTCACACCGAGGGGTACCCATTTTTGCCTAAGGCGCCCTTTCGGGTTTTCACCTTAGCCGGGTTAAAGCCTTTTTGCCCTTGATTGCTCCCCTAACGGAAATAACCAAGTCCGCTGGGGCATCAATATTTTTAACCCCCTTTTTTTTTTAACCTATAATGCCAAAAGGCGAGAAAAAGGTGGCACTCCCGTAGGGACGTGTGTGCCGCAAAGATGGGACAAGTGGGTAGATTTGATTGTCCGGGTAGGACGAATAAATCAAATCTGTGAGCCGAAAGGCGAAACGGGTTGGTAGCCTGAGAGGGCGTACTGAGATCGCACCCGAGAGGATAGAAACGAGCCGAAAGGCATAATGGGTTGGCAGCCCGAGAGAGCATACTGAGGCCGAACCCGGTGAGACCAAAAGGTGTAATGGGTTGGCAGCCCGAGAGAGCATGCTGAAGCCAAGCCCGGTATGACAAGATGAGTGAATTCGACTGCCCTAATGGGACGTAATTAGCCAAATCCATACCTGAAGGTTGACCGGATTAGCAACCCTAAAAGGGTGTGCATATGCCAAGCCCGGTTGGAACAACAAAGGAGTTGGTTTAACAGTCCGAGAGGGACATGCAGGTTAAACCTGGAGGCCGATAGGCGGGATGGGTTGGCAGCCCGAGAGAGCATACTGAGGCCAGACCTGAAACAATGACAGGAAGGGATTCAACAGCCCGGGTGGGACGTATAAGTCAAATCCACGAGCCGATAGGCAAATAGGGTTGGCAGCCTGAGAGGGCATGCTGAGGCCAAGCCCGTGGGGACAAGGGAGTAAACTTGACGATCCCGGTGGGATATATGAGGCAAGTCTAAAGCCAAGAGGCGAGATGGGTTGACAGCCCGAGAGAGCATGCAGAGGTCAGACCCAGAAGAAGAAAAAGGGTGGATTTGACAGCCCTAGTGGGACGTGAGAGTCAAATCCGAGAGCCGATAGGCGAGATAGGTTGGCAGCCCGAGAGAGCATACTGAGGCCATTCCCGGTGGGACAAAGATGGGTTTGACCACCCAAGTGGGACGTGAAAGTCAAACCCGAAAGCCGATAGGCGAGTATGTGGGTTGGCAGCCCGAGAGGACATGCTGAGGCCAGACCCGGTGGGACATGTGCCAGAAGACACGATGGATTGGTAGCCCGAGAGAGCATATTGAGACCAGATCCCAAGAAGATAAGATGAGCCGAAAGGTATGATGGGTTGACAGCCCGAGATGGCGTACTGAGACCAATCCCAAGGAGGTTAGATGAGCCGAAAGGCATGAAGGGTTGGCAGCCTGAGAGAGCATACTGAGGCCATTCCCTAGAATGAAAAAAGAGCCGAAAGGCATGAAGGGTTGGCAGCCCGAGAGAGCATACATAGGCCATTCCCTAGAATGAAAAGGAGCCGAAAGGCATGAAAAGTTGGCAGCCCGAGAGAGCATACTAAGACCAGTCCCAGTGGGACAAGAGAGTAAGCGGGTTTAACTGCTCAGAAGAGACACGCGAGCTGAACCCGGAAGCCGATAGGCGGAATGGGCCGGCAGCCCGGAAGAGGTATGCATAGGTCGAGCCCGATGGGACAAAGTATGACACCGTCAGAATGCCAGTGGGACTAGGTGTCATAGGATGACATGTAAGGTGTAGCCCTGACATCAATATGATGTTTTGGTCGAGATGGGGTGGAGTCATTGACTTAGAGCCACCCATAGAATAGACAGAGAGAGGATTTTTTTTTTCACATTACCAACCTCACTGCCCTTTCGGGTTTTTGCCGAGGCTGGCCCCCTTTAGCTTTTTCCGGTGCGCCCTTTCGGGTTTTCACACCGAGGGGTTGCCCATTTTTGCCCGAGGCGCCCTTTCGGGTTTTCACCTCGACCGGGTCTGTGGCTTTTTTACCCTCAGCCAACCGTTGAAGGCTGACTGAGTCCGTCGGGGTATCAGTATTTTTAACCCCCTTTTATTTTTTTTGTTTTTGTTTTTTTTTGAACCTTCACTGAGGAGAGGTACTGTCCTGTGAGGACTGCTGCAGAAACTCTTGCGGTGGCGCATGGTAAAGTTTCATATGTTTGCCGTTGAGAGGAGGGAAGGGAAGGGATTGTCCCCCTTGTGGTCAAGGACCGTATAGGCCCCTTCTTCGTAGACCTTCTGGATGACGTAAGGTCCACGCCAATTGGGCTGGAGTTTGCCGCTGGCTCTTCCCGCGAGAACCTCCTTTTCTTTGACCATGACGAGGTCGCCTTTCTTGAACGCCCTTTGCTTGACCAGCTTGTCATAGGCACGTGTCATGTGGGCTTGATACACTTGTAAGTGTTTGTAGGTTTTGAGTCTTTGACCCTCAAGGTTGGACAATTCCTCGAGCCTTCTTTCAATTTCAGATTGGTCTTGGCCTGGCAATCCGGCGTGCACAGCAACGCGGTAAGATGCTAGCTCGATCTCCACAGGGACCACCGCTTCAGCTCCATAGACTAGGGAGAATGGAGAGCAACCCGAGGGGGTTTTGTAGATGGTACGATAGGGGGTTTCCCTCTGACGGGTGCCCCTAAGACTGGAGGAGTCAGCAGATACTCCTTGATTTGCTCGAAGGCCTTCTGACAGTCTTCGTCCTATATGAAGGGTGCTCCTTTCTTCATCAATTTGCCGAAAGGTAGACATCTTCCTGAGAGGTTAGAAATAATCCGCCTAATATAGGCGAGTCTCCCTTGAAGAGATCTGAGCTCTGTCAATCTCTTGGGAGGAGGTAGTCCTCTTATAGCCTTGATTTTGTCAGGGTCAATTTCTATGCCTCGATACTTGACGATGAAACCCAGGAACTTGCCGCTGGAGACGTCGAAGGCGCACTTCATTGGGTTCATCTTGAGTTGAAATTGTCGGAGCCTTTCAAAGACTCGACGCAGGTCAGCTAAGTGATCCTCCCGCTTTTTTGTCTTGACGACCAGATCATCAACATAGCATTCGACAATGTCATGTAGCATCTCGTCGAAGATCTTGGTCATTGCCCTTTGATAGGTTGCGCTGGCATTCTTCAGACCGAACGGCATCCTTTTATAGTTGAAGATCCCCTTAGGAGATCGGAAAGCCGTATGGTCTTTATCTTTGACGGCCATGCGGATTTGATTATAGCCCGACGACCCGTCCATAAAAGACAAAGCTTCGTGACCAGTGGTCACATCAACCATTGTCTCAGTGATTGGGACAGGGAAGTCGTCTTTTGGACATGCCTTATTCAAATCTCTGAAGTCGATGCAGACTCGGACTTGGCCATTCTTCTTCTTGACAGGGACTATGTTGGCGAGCCACGCAGGGTACATGCAAGGCTCTATGAAGTCCACATTGAGCATCTTATCAACCTCAGCATTGACCTTCAGCTCCAGCTCGTGGCGCATACGCCTTTGAGCTTGCTCGACTGGCTTGACTGTTGAAAGTATTGCCAGTTCATGTTCAGCCACAGAAGAATCGAGCCCGGGCATTTCTTTGTAAGTCCAGGCGAAACAATCCCTGAACTCTTCTAGGAGCTGTCGATACGACTGCCTTTCTTCCTCGCTGAGGAGAGCACTTATGAAGGTGGGACGATGGTCGTTTTTGCTTCCGAGATTGATCTCAATCAACTCGTCCACAGTTGCCTGACCACCGTCTTCAAGCTCCGGTGGAGCTGGTTGGAGGTCGACGAAGTCTCCCTCATCATCAGTGTTTGCTTCATAGACTTCAAATTCTTCGAAGCACCCTTGCTCATGGCTTGAAGTCGAAGGACTGGCCTCATCTTGCCGACAGTTAGCAGGCTGGGCTGCTCTTCCCTCTGAAGGGTGATCATTGTCGACTCCTGATGAAGGTGGGGGTGTCAAGGACACATCACCGGACTTCCTTATAGAGTCATCAACCTTGGGCTCAGCTTCTGCTTGCCCGTGATGGAGAGGCAGCAGTCCTATGGTGTTGACTGCGAAGTGGACCTCGAAGTCCGTCTCCTGGTCATAGCCAAGGCCCCTTGTATCTTTGCGGGAGAAGGGGGGTTGCCCACGGACCTGCGGAGGGTTCCACAGTTGATGAAAATACGCCGCTCGCGCAGGGTCCAGAGCCTGCGGGATGTGCTGCTTTTCACACATTTCCTTTGATGTATTTAGGCATATCATCCATCTCCTGAACTGGCTCTGGCGCCACATCGGTGGGAGTATCCCAACCGAAGTCATCTTCAGGGGGGCACGGCGGGACTAAATCACCTTTGTAAAAGATGATCGGCTTGTCCCCCTTGCACTTGTTGTGTCTCCTTCTCCGTTGATAGGAGACTGTGAAGGTCTTCAATTGCTCCACCTCATACTCTTCCCGTTGGGACGAGAGCTGGAGGCACTTCGGCGGTAAGGAGATACTCCCGTCAATGACCCGACTGATGAAGTTGGCTTCAAAGTCAACATTCCGCTTTTCTGGTTGAGTCGGCTTGGAGGCGGCACTGAGGCTCAGCTTGTGCAGCTTTACCATGTCTTGGTTAACAATGAAAAGCTGCCCTTCCTCAACTTCAGGGTCCACCTTTTGCTTCCCTTTGTCTTTTAAAGACTCGGGGATTGTTAAAGTGGGCTTCCCAAAATATAGTGAAGCATCGGCCAGGTGGCACTCATTGGGATGGAACGGGGCTTGATCTGCGAAGACCGTATGTTGCTCCCCTTCCTTAGCATATTTAATGCACTGATGCAAAGTTGAAGGAACGACCCAATTCTCATGAAGTCAAGGTCTTCCAAGCAGCATCTTGTAAGATGTGTCGGAGTTGATGATATAGAATGTCGCTTGGGTGACAAAATCGCCCAAAACTAGCTTGACCACAACCCGACCAAGCGCCTCCTCGGAACCCTGATTGAATCTCGAGATCTTGACATCAGTCACCTTTTGCAAATAAGGTGCCAAGTATAGAGACTTGAAAGTCTTCAAAGGCATGATGTTGACAGTTGCTCCGGCGTCAACCAAAATGCGATTCACGTCATGCCCATTAATCGTCCCCTTCATATATAAGGGGCGATTATGACACGGAGAGGACAGCAACATGTCTTTATCCGTGAAGGAGATGTTGGCTGTGAGTGCTTCATATGCCTGGGCTTGCAACTCTGCAACATGGGCTTCATATGCCTCTGGATCTTGAAGTATCTTGACCAGAGCCTCTCTGAGGTCTTTGCTCCAGGCAATGGCTTCCCAAATAGTGACATTTGTTGGGAACCGCTTCATATGATGAATGATTTTGCGGTCTGCCCGAGCTCGGGTCTTATCAAATGGCGGGATAATCTCCACCAGGGTCTTCGGCGCCTGGCGAGGCTTCTGAGCTTTTCTCGCTTAAAAGGGCGCTCCTCCGCATTCTGGCCTTCCGCATCTTCTTGGAACAGCGGAGCCAAGGATTCCTCTGGAGGTGGCAAAGGCCCATCATGGTGGTCTTCATTAGAAGGACCTGCTGGGCTTGTAGTCTCGACCCTGTTGGAGGGGTCAGCTTGCTCTGACGCCTCCTCGCGCACTGGCGACTTGGCTGGCTCCTCTTCTTCATCGGAGGAGGCGATTGTAAAAGGGACGCCACCCGGCTTAGCCGTTGAGATGGGGAATGAACCCTCTGAGGGGCTGAGGATGAAAGGGATTCCCCGAACTTGAGTTTCTGGGATAGGACCCGGCTTTTCCCTCTGAACAGTATGACCCGATCAAGAGCCAGGGGACCTTCACGTCCACGTCCTCGGCTACGACCTCGACCACGTCCCCGGCCATTCCTTGCCGAGCGGCGCTGATATGTCGCCATAGGAGCCTGGCCTCCAGTCCTATCAGCTGTGGGACAATAAATATTGTCGGACGGCGGAATCGCCACCATGTTGTAGGAGAGCTCTTGCAACATTTCCTCGAGCATCTCGACAGTGAGCTCCTCATCTTTATAGAATAAGGAGAGCTCCTCCGGGATTGGGAAGTCTCCACCTTCTTCAAGACGGTGGACCATTTCTCGGAGCCATTGCAGAAGACGGGCTTTGCGCCCAAGTTTGTCCCAGGGGATATATTCGTCTAAAGTGACGACCCTGGTGGGGCGAGGGGGAGTGTACTCCTCCAGCTCATCTATGAGCTTTTGAAGTCTTTGTAGAGGAGTTGGCTCCTTAGGAGCCTCCATAGCAGCGGCTAGCTCGGCTTGCTTCTTCAACCTCCTCTTCAAATTCTTTCTGTGATTCTTCTCCTGCTTCTTTTGGCGTGCTGCCTCTTGAGAAGAGAGAGGAGTTTGCTTCGGCAGTGGGACTCGCTTGCCCCCAGAATTTTGCTTCTTGCTCCGGGCTAACTCCTTAGGAGTTTTAGCGCCACGGCTCTTTCTGGGGGCAACCTTGGTCCAATTGGCCTCCTCCGGCTGAGCTTGGAAGGTGGCATTGATTGTCTGAGCAATTATTTCAGGAGACAACTCTTGGAACTCTGCTAGTCCGCAGTGGGGCCTCTGGGAGCTTTGTGGTTCCACCGACTTTGCTTGGACCGGTGGGTTTGCTTGCTTGAGCTGCTGAGGCCTTTCTACAATTGGCGGCTGCGCCAGCTTGACAGAAGCTTTCACTGGGGTCTTCGCGGGCTCAAGAGGTCGAGTCCTCTCCACGACTAACAGCCTTGCTGACTGGGCAGGAGCTTTGGCTGAGGGCTCTGACGCCTTGGCCTTGCCTTTGTTATCTGGCTGAGAGTTCTCTGTTACGACGATGCCAGGTTGACTTGACCTGGGACGGGTCTTGGAAATCTCTCCCACGGCTTGACATCCTAGGTTCTGGACCTTAGGCCCTTTATAGGTGGCCTTGCCTTTAGTGAGTAATGGGAATTCATCATTTTCCGCGGGCTCACTTGGCCGGGCTAATCGGGAAAAAGCTTCGGTTTCTCGCCGGGCCTACTGGAGAGTCTCCCTGGCGGCCTCTGCAAGGCGGAACCTTGTCATGGAATTCCCCTGAGTATCGACAACCCCTCTCTGGATGAGGGCTTCAATGAAGTCTTGAACCTCTGGACATTGCCGAGTGGGATGAGACACCCTTGCATGATACTTGCAATAGCGGGGGTGTCTCTTGGCCGTCTCGTTGTAATAAGACGGTGGGTCATGTGTCAGAACCCAGCCATCCTCCAGAAGCTTGTCAAAAATCTTCTCAGTGTCCTCCTTGGGGAAGGAACACTGGTGAGAGGGTCGCCACCCTGGATACCAGAGCGTGGACTTGGGCGATTGGGAACTGGCTCCCTGGGAACTAACTCCCTCCTCCTGTGGCTCGGGGAACTGGAAGGCTGCTGCAGCGTGAATGACGTTGACAGAGAAGTGAAGACTCCTTTGTGCATGCGGCTGCGGTGGGTCGACCAAGAATTCACCCATGTTGACCTTCCCTCGCCTGATTAAGTCTTCTGCGAGTTCCTTAAACGGCTCACAGTTGTGGATAACATGGCCAACAATTTCATGATATGGGCAATAGCCTTGATGAAAAGTAGCACCTGGTGTCTGCTCTAGAGGTGACGGGCTAATCAACCCCGCCCGCTGACATGCGAAGAAGATATCAGGAGTTTTCTCCAAAGGGAAGGAGTATAACTTCTCTGGGAGCTCGACTTGAAGTGGAGCCTCCACGTCTTCCGGTGAGTCCTCCTCGTCTTCGGTTGAATCCGAGGACTCCTCAGAGAGCCAACCCCTGAGTGGGGCCCGACCGGCAGGTGATACACCTGCCTCCCGTATGTGGGCTGGAGTTAACCCCCTGGCAAATGGGCCAAAAGGGAAAGTGGACAACTGCTGATCAATGCTTTCCAGGAACTGCAGCAGGAGTCTCTGTTCTTGTCGCAGCTGCCGGACTTCCCCTCGGATCTTCCGGATGGTCCTCTGCAGCGCTAAACATTCTGGGAATGGAGGATGAGTGGCTCTGGGACCACCATTGGGCTGTCGACTTGAGGGCCCGGCTTCGGAGGCATTGGATCTTGAAGCCATCGCCACCAAATGGACCACGTTAGTTGACCGGTTCGATCGGCTCCAAGGATGAGGCTGGGGTGGATCGACTGCATGGCCCAGCATATTTACCAGGCCCTTTTGAATGAGCTCCTCTGCTATATTCTTGAAAACATAGCAATCCCCGACGGTGTGACCCAACCTTTGGTGATACACACAATAGGTTGGATCATCTGTCTTATCCACCTCCGCGGGCTTCCGCGGGTCCGGCAGAGTGACGAGCTGCTCCTTCATACATAGATCAAAGAGCATCTTAGTATGCTCCTTTCTGAAGGAATAAGGCGTCTTCATGTTCTCCGCTAAGAAAGACGCATTTGTCTTATCACCAGACTTCTTGCCTTTCCCTTTGGACTTTCCTTCCCCTTTATCTCCATTCGTCGGGGAGAAGTCCACGGCATTCACCTCCTTACTGCTAGCCAGACGGTCTTTGGAAGGTTTGCCTTTTGTAGAGGCTTGTGCAGGGTGATCAGCGAAGAACATCTCAATCTCCGCCACGACCGTGTTGAGCTGGTCGAAGCTCCTGATATTGGAGCCCAGAAGCTTTTCGCTGACTTCTGCCGAGAGACCCCTACAGCAGATGGTGATTGCATCTTCAGGCGTCGGAGGATTATCGCAGCGCATGCTGACGTCCCTCCATCGCTTGATGAAGTCCAATGCTGTTTCACCCTTCTTCTGTCGAAGGGAACAAAGCTCTGCTAGGGAGACTTTGCGTTCGACCATTTGGAAGCGGTCGACAAACTTCTTTTGCATATCAGCCCAATCAGATACTGAGTTGGGCTTTAGCCTTGAATACCATTGGAAGGCGGTGCCAGTCAAGGACGTGGCGAAATACCGCAGCAAGTATGCCTCTTCCAAGGCTAATTCACCCATGGCCGTCATGTAATAGGCTAGGTGTTCATGTGGAGAACCCTGCCCGTTGAATTTCTGAAGTTTCGGGGCCTTCGGGCAGTCTGGTGGAAGCTTCTTGAATTGATGATGGAGGAGTTAAGGCACGCTGTACAAATCAACGGTAGCCACCCCCTCGCCATGTTGAGCGAACTTCGCTTCCACGATGCGCTCGATCATCTGCTTCTGCGCCATGAGGCTTTCTGCAGCAGGAGTAGCAGATGACCGCGCATTGGCTTCATGCGGCGGGACTTCAAAGTCCACTGCCAGTGGGAGTCTTGCAGCGGTGACAGAGGCATTGGCTGCTGCTGGAATGGTAGAAGGCTGCTGATCCGCTCCAGTTGGTGCCGCCTGAGGCGGAGAAGGAACCTCCTTTTCGCGCAAAAGCGACTGTAAGAGGTTCTTGCGCTCTTGGTTTTTCCGTCGAAGCTCGTCCAATGTGGGGGCCCGTAGCTCTTCCCCCAGCTCTTCTTCGTGCCGGGAGCGACTGTCCCCATCAACACTGTGGACGTCTTCCTGGCGCTCTTCTTGGCGTGCCGGCTCGGGTTGAGATGTACCGGCGGCCGGCGCCTGTTGTGTTTGTGCTAGAATCCGGGAGACCGGCCTTGACCTTCTTAAATATTGGATGGGATGATCGAGCTCTCCCGCGGCGTTCTCGGGTTGTTTGTCACCGGAGGTGGCATAACAGGTGAACACTTTGACAGTGTCATCGGTCACCTGGACCACCCGCTTTTTCTTGGGCGGTTGTCGCTCCGGCTTGGGCGGCCTCCCAAGTCTGTCGAAGACAGACACTCGGGATGTGGCTGCTTGAGGTGAGCGATCCTCCTCCGTGTGTGTGGAACTGGCCCACGGGGAAGTCGGCCGCACCTTCTTGCCAGCTCCACGGCGCTTCTGCCCCCGTAGGGGCTGATTTGTAGATTTCGGAGAGACTGAGGCTTCAGTACTTGTCGGACTCCGCATTCGTCGAAGATCCGACATGCAAAAAGGCTCCTCCGCCCTGGCACGTCTTATAATCCGGACCTCCTCCTTGGTGACCCAAACCTTCTTCAAGTGGAGCTGGCGCTCCTCCACTTGGTTACCCCCTGTCCTTGGACGGGGAGCTCGTGGCTTGGGCCGTTGCAGAAGGTCCTGGGTTGCTGCCGGTACGGCAGACTTCTCCTTCTTCGCTCCTTTCTCCCGGACTTGCCGGAGGGGCTCGAAGCGGTTGGAGGTAGAAATAGTCGGGACATGACGATCCCGTGGCAGGATCGGCTCTCCTCCATCGAGCCGGATGCGAATATCTCTGACAATTACAGTCTTGCCGGAGCGTGAGACAGCCGCTTCGGGCCTTGCACCCTTGCGGCTACGGTGTTGCCCCCATTGGGCAGGGGCGGCGGTGGTGGCACCCGCCATAGGCATGACGTCATCCTGACGACGGCGGCGTTGCCCTCGTTGAGCAGAGGCAGCACCTCTGAGGGTGGCCGCAGTAGGTTTGGCGTCGTTACGGCGGCGGCGTTGCCCCCGTTGAGCAGGAGCGACGCCCGCAGAGATTTGATTGACCGAGAAGACTCGGCCAATAGCCGGGGCAGAAGGCCTGACACCTTCGGCCATTGACGTAGCAGCCAAGGGAGCTCGGCTGGTTGTCGGGATGAAGGGCTTGACACCCTTAACACTTGGAGAGTTGACCGGATGGACCCGGCCAGATGCTGCAGTAGAGGGTCTGACACCCTTGAGGACGGTTTCCTTGACCGGGCGAGCCCGGCCGGTTGATAAAGTACAGGGTATGACACCCTCAATGATTGATTTCTTGGCCGGGTAAACCCGACCAATCGACGAAGCCGAAGGCCTGACGCCTTCAGAAGCTGGCTTGGTGGCCGAACAGACTCGACCAATTGTTGAAGCCGAGGGCCTGGCACCCCCGACGGCTGGCTTGTTGGCCGGGCGAACCCGGCCGACAATTGCGGAGAGCTTGCCGCCCTCAATAGTTGACTTATGGACCGGACTGACCCGGCCAGCTGATGGGGCCGAGGGCCTGACGCCCCCGACAGTTGTCTTGTTGACCGGGCAGACCCGATCAGTCGTTGGAGCCAAAGGCCTGACGCCCCCGACAGTTGTTGCAGACATGGCTGAACTGGCTTCAGCCACCGGAACCACGCCCAAGAAGAAGGGCGAATCGACGACCGCTGGGAAGTCGCCGAAAACAAGTGGTGTTGCCAGGTAGCCGATCCTGGCATGGTTGGCAACGATCTCGGGGCCGTAGGTGACGGCTGCCATCGCTGTTGCTGGTGTTGGTGGTGGTGCGTAGCACGAAAGGAGTGGCGTGCAGATGCACAAAGAGCTCTCAATTGAACAGAGAGATATGCCCTCATCTTCCCGTCCTGTAAGAGGAAGAGGGGCAATCAGAACCTTGAAGAAGGTTTAGAGACTTTCTTTGACAGAAAGAAGAAAGGCGGGAAAAGTCCCACCGGGCGTGCCAGTCTATTCGACACGGAATATTTTCGACGTAGGAAAAATAAAATAAATGGTATCTTTTTGAAAAGAGTCATTCCTCTGCGTAGAGAGGTTTATTCCGTGGATGCGCATAGTATCAGACGATTTGGGTTCGAGTGCTGGACCTTTCCCCACTGACCGGAGTCAGTGTTGATTTACATTGGCCTAACGTCCGAACACCTTTGTTTGACTATCCAAGAGGTCCCAAAAGGCTTCTACAAGGGTTCTGATGTGGAGGGCAGGCTCACTCGAGAGACTCTCCATGACCACTCATTTACCACCAACAAGTTAATAAAATTAGGGCTAAGTCTGAGCAAAACCCTAAGATTTAGGAATAGAAACGCAAATATGCGAGAGCCATAGGCATTTTTGAAATGGAGAGAAGTTTTTTGGACTCCGAGGGTATTTCGGTAATTTTACCAACCTAGGGGTATTTTGGTAATTTTTCAGGCCAGGGGCATTGCTGAAATTCTTGGGCTGGAATGGAAGTAGGACTGGATTTCTGACTTCCCAAGGCATTGAGGCCATTTCTGGAGGGTTTCAAGGGCTCTGAGGTCATTTTTAGGTCACAGGGGTATTTTGGTAATTTTACCAGACCCTAGACTTAGGTTTGAGATGATACCCGAGTGCTGGACTGAGTTGACAACACTTCCGGACCGAAGGAATGACAAGGGGCTTCATGGAATGCACACATCTGTCAATTTGGCCGAAGGAGGGGTATATACACAATTTTGGAAAGCCAAGGGTTTTCATGCAATTTTTCCCTCGAGGATACACATGGAGCATGCTGAGTGCTTTTACAATTCCATATGAGTACAAAGGTTGTCGGCGAATTGTCGACTGTACAAACTTCCACTTTGGAGCGGGAGATAGGGACATAGTCCCAATTACAAAAGATTACAGGGTATAACTGTAAATTACAGGACTTCGGTCTTTTACAGTCTCGGGAAGGATAGTTTTGTAATTTCGCCATTATAAGGGCAGAAATACAAGACTTAGTCGTCCCGGGGCGTAAAGACTTATAAACATGGTCCGCTGAGGGACATAATTACAAACACGGCCCGCTGAGGGGCATAAACGTAAATATACCCCGTAGGGGCATAAGTACAAGACTCGGGGACTTACCCCACGCGGGCTAAGACAAACGAACAAATGCTTCAAGTGTCTTCCGTAGGTTGTCACTTGTGTCTTCTCTCTCCTTTTTTTTTTCCTTGGACCTCTGGGGGTCTATTTATAGAAGTGGGGAACCTCCCCGGGAGTGTTCGACCCCGTACGGGTCCAGCAGGATGAAAATGACCCCGGGGGGGTCCCATTTTCAAATTGGTTTAAGTCCGTGCGCGGGAATGGAACCTCCCCGGGGTGGGAGGTCCCCGGGACGGTCCGGGACCTCCCCGGGGTCGCGCGCCCCCGGGACGGTCTGGGACCTCCCCGGGGTCGCGTGCCCCCGGGACGGTCCGGGACCTTCCCGGGGTCGCGCGACCCCCGGAGGACCTCCCCGGGGTCGCGCGCTCCCGGGGGAACCTCCCCGGGGTCGCGGACCCCGGGTGGGTCCCACGCGGGGTCGGGCGACCCCGGACGGGTCCGCCCGCCCAAGGGTGGCCTCGCGCGGGTTTGCCCACCTCCGGGCGGACCCGTTCGGGTGAGGGCGACCCCGTACGGGTCCCTCCGACCCCGTACGGGTCTTCCAACTCCAAGTTGGCCCATTTCTGCTCCAACTAAATAAAAGCGGAGGTATTTTTGCAAAGCAAAATTTGCTGCCAACATAGGGACGACTCCTTTTTTATGAGTGATGAGGAGGCTTGAGAGTTGAGAGATTTGAAACACTTTGTGTTATGGGATTATGTAATTAACTTGTTTGGTTGTTTAACTATTTTTGTTTTGTTATAATATTGCACTTGTTAGTTGTTTTTCTTGTTTAGTGTATATGCAGTTTTATGATATTCACTGTTTAAAAAAATATTTTTGTGATATTTTGACATATAATTTTAATTTTTTAATAATATCTCACCTCAAACGTCTCGGCCATTGCCTAGGCCTTTGAGGCGTGAGGCGACCCCCTGGTCGCCTCGCTCGCCTCACGCCTCAGATTACATAGCCGTGGATGTGAAGAAGAGTTTAGAAAACACCATTTATCGGAGTTTATAAGGTGGCTTATATGATTGTGTAAGGGAATTCCAAGCATCTTTAGTGGTCATGGTATTGGAGACGAGACTTGTCCAAGAGCTGAGTCAGACATGGTAGAGAGCAACCATACAACAGCAGCTGATGTTGCTGCTGCTGTTAGGTAAAGAGGGCCAAGAGCTGGCTCAGCAGTGGAAGAGGAAAAGGAAGGGTTGGAGAAAGCATAGTGGGCAGGGCAGTGTGCCATCAATGAACACTAGTCAAAGGAACGCGCTACGCGCGTGGTTTTACCTTGATTTTTTTTTCAAATTATAATGATAATACGAATGAGTGTCAAACCTTTTCATATTGGTTCTTAAATATCATTGGTGATCCATACTACAGACCACGTGGTGCAGCAATCACTGTCATGAGTCACTTGGGGCCCACATAGTCAAAATAACCCATGGGGAAGCCAGCAGAGGGAACATCTATCATTCTATTTTCTCTTTGACTATGCCCAGCCAAAATTGAGCCTACTCCCAAGCTAACTGTATGTGCAAACTCTGCCATGGGACTGCCCCCCACGTTTTTTCCTATGCTATCCCTGTCTTTTATAATTTTCAGGTAAGAAATTGATTTATTCATGCAATCATCACCCTAAAAACTTGGATGGATGGTTTTTTTAGAGTTGTAATGCACTTGTAACACCATTCATGTCATTTGAACTCATTATTAATGTGGACTCTAGGCACTTCATCCATTCTACAGGCATAATTCTTTTTGCCTTTTTCACCAGTCACATAGCATATTATTGACCTTTTATAACATCTTTGATTTTCCTCAATATTTATCAATAAGAATCTTTTTGACCTTTTATGTGATGGCATACCTCATTCAGTTCATTGAAAGAACTCTCATCTATTGAATTTCTGGATGTGTGTGGTCTTGCTTAATCCCATTGGATTGATAAAGTTAGCTAAACCAGTTACAAAAATCTTCAAGTTATAGCACTTTCAAAAAATTGACAATCTGCACAAGAAATTTCATGTCAAATGGTGGCCGAGTTTAGTTGGTGATCTAGAAAATGAGAATGATTGTAAGAGCATCACATAAACTTTAAGAACTATATGAGATATGAGTTTTCTGGAACCTGAATCTCCAACAAAGATATGGGTTTTATAACATCATTCTACATTCAAGATAAGCAATATTTAGTGGTATTCTACTTTGCAAGGAATTATGTGATTGACCAAGAAACAAAGACATCTGAAATCGGTTCATAGATATAATTTCGGTAAACAATAGATAATGAAACCTTACTATAATGAAACAATACCTTTATTTTTAAGTAGGCATTGCCCTCTGAACTTTGCCACCACTTGGTTCCAATAAAAACTGCTGCAATGAAACAACCGAATATTTAGTTTCAACAGATCTCATCTTCAAGCAATGTGACAAATGGAACTACATGTGATCTGTTCAAGGCCAATCAACGAATATTAGAAGAAATATTGAAAAATAAGGAAGCCCCCGAAATGCAAGTTAACTGAGTGCCAATAAGTTGAATGTAGATATTATTATAATTTTATTAAACAAAGTTCAAAGTAAACCGAGCACAGACTACGATTTAGGGGCAGTGGTCGTACTGGTATTTTCTGATGGTGGGGTAGAAATCTCTCGCCTGGGTAGTGGGCGCGGCAGTGTCCAATCGAGAGAATCGAGAATTAAACTGGAACCAAACTTAAAAGTTAAACATTGTCATCGAACCGGCGGAAAAAAACCTCTATAATGCATAGGTGGTTGCGACGTGGGCCGAGACACGGACATGAGAAAAATAATGCAACCATACATGAAAAGATCCTATACCTCAAATTGACAGGGATAAATTAAAGAATATGTGACAGTGGAGTATAAAGTTGTTGGGGAGAGTTTTTGCTGACCATCTCCTTCCCAGGAGTATCTTGCTCATCCACCAACCTACAAACTGTGGACAAGCAGGGACATGCATAGCTTAGCTTCTCAGCACCTTCCAAACCCCGCCCATCTTTAAGTTAATCCTCCCCAGTCACTGCCCCAGTTTAGTGATTCAAACCTTAGTCATCAGATACTACTACACCCAAAATATTCTAAAAACTGGAAGCAATGAAAACAAAAATAACTGGAGCTACTGGCAGCAGGACAAGTGTAACAAAATTGGAAGCAGTCATGATACTAATTAAAATATTTTCTACACAAATATGGAATATTACCTGGTCTGTTGTTGTTTGAATACTTGCTACTGATGAGCACATCACCGAATCTGCCACGTGTTGTATGGCTCCATTTGCTCCCTGGTTATCATATAGATGTCATGAAAAATTGGAAAGATTTAAATGGTATTCATAAATATGATTATAAAGTTAACCAATCAATAACAGATCTGAAATCAGATTGAAAAAAAAAAGGACGGTGGTGGTGCATAAGTTCAGCCAAGAAGACAAATCGATTAGAACTATTTAATGTACAAATGTGATGAATGAGCCAACCTTATCTTGACAAGGAAATGTTGTTAATGGCGCCATTTCAACTTCAATTGGATGTGGACTAGGGACAAAAGAATTATACGGAGTAAAATGATGTCCAAGGCCTAGATTAATAAATATTGTTTCCTGTAGGTATTCACTGACATGAGCTTTGAAAAATCAAAAGTAGATGATACATGGGGAAAAGAAATCGATACAGCCTGAAGCACTGGTAGATCTACAAAATTGTTGGGGTTAAATTATTGTTCCAGTGAATGGTTTTATCTTTTCTTAGGATTAGAACAGCTAGCTAAAATGAGAAAAATAGCATTCACTATTGGGGTTACAAATTTATGTTTTAAATCAGCAGGTCATTTGAACAAATGTGAGGGAAAAAATAAGGTGTCAATTGTATGGAAGGGATCAAAACTTAATAACAAAGACATTAAGGCAAGAATCTTTTCATATGTGACTTGGAAACACCATTCAGAAAGGCTTCTCAATAACAAAAAAAAATGTTATCAACTCAAAAGATTCATAAAGAGTGCATGACAACTGGGGAATAAAAATACTAAATTTGGTAAATCAGATGACTACGACCTAGGGATTTTTGATTCGTTTAAAAGTGAAATAACAAGAAGTATGTTATGAGGCATATGGAAACGAAGAAAAGCCATGTTCATTCTCTGAAAGGCACAATAGCTTCAGCAAAGTGATTTTAATTTTACTAAAGTGAAGAAAAATTAACTTCAAACTTGCCAGCCTCAGGTTGGTTGAGTGGGGTCGGGCACATGGCATGGAAAAATATGCTACTGTTTACGAATGATCATATCACAAAAAGGTGCATGGACAAAATGTTGATGGAACTATAGGAAATAATAGATCTCACTACAAACTTGAGCCACTGAGACCTGTGATCCATATGACACATCCTTTCTGCTGAAGTAACTTCTGTCGTTCTAGCTTCCCAACAGGACATTCGTGCCACAGAATGTTTGTTGACTTCCCAACAGTAGATACTGTACGATGATTCACTCCGAGGTGAACAAAACGTTAGCAATGAGTTGATTACAAGAGAGTAATATAAAAGGAAATTTATGAAACTTTCAAGTAAAGCTCAATGCTCAAACTATATGAATGTAAAGCATCTGCTTCATGAAATTATGATGGCAACACTACAATTTCTGAAAATATCAAAATGCTAGGCATGGTTATACATTCCACATGCAGTCTTCTCTTGGGGGATCCAGGAGGAGAGAACAACGGAAGGGGGAGATACAGCAGTTGGACTGGCAGTGACGAAAAAATCGAAACAATTGACCTCCTGACAAACCGGCGAGGATCAAAGCATCATGTTTGCTATAAATAATGAGTCCAAGAGATCATTCCAAAAATCCCATGACTTATTGCAAGATCCTTGAGAGTAGAAAACTCGTATTCAACTGGTTCTATATCACAATCGTTTGCAGCCTGACAAGGATATAAGACAATTCTTTCACTGTAAAAATTATTCTTGCACAGAAGAAAACTAATGTGAACAAACCGTTGGCTAGAGCTACCTCAATAGTGAGCTGCTGAGACGCATGCAGCAGCAGAGGAAATAGACGGGGGGAAGAAACCTAAGGAGGCGAGGGGAAGAAACCTAGAGCGAACGAAAGAGGGAGAGGAGAAATCGGCAGCGGATTAAACTATTGAACCGAAACCGATCTTAAAAGTTAAACTGAAACATCACAATTGAACCGGCGGAAAAAAACCGGCCTTTTCTCTTATAGTATATAGTATAGATTAGTAAATGATATCCTAGGAGTGAGGTAGTAATTTAGGCACCATTCACATTGTAGTGACCATGATGGACTTTGGAAACAGGGTGTGGAATGTTCGCCAAGAGAGGCGAGAGGAAGTACACATCCACTCCAAGGGAGCCGAGAGTGATAGCAGGGCAGTGATTGTGTTGATGGGGTTTAACCATAGCAGGCAATGGGGAAGTTACAGTTCCAGTGCATGTTGAGGTGATGACAATGGGGGTTTCTGCTATCATATTTGGGTAGAAGACTAAGAAGGAAGGTAGGGGTTGTTCGAGGTAGTGACTTCCATCAGTTTGGTGATGATGCTATGTATATCTGGTATTAATAAAAAAACAGAGGGTAAACACAAGCTTTTGAGTTTTGAGAAATGACATGGCTGACCTCTCATTGCTATATTTGCTGTATTTATGCAAAGGTGACTTTACATATCTGGAGTTGCTAGAAGCACCAAAAGGAATATGCAGTTCCCAACTTGTGCTGAGCAAGATCTGTAAAGAGCAAGATGAGGAAACTTATATGAAATGTGTCAGACCAGTATTTTTCTGTTTCTACTGGGGTTATGTGGTTCTCAACTTTGCTCACATTCCTTTGTTTGCGAATCTCTAGATTTCCATATTTACATGCCCTGCTCTTCTTCCTATCTTCACATGGCATGCCACCATCTTCATCAATAACCGACGGCTGTTTCTTTTTTTTTTTTTACCGCATGTGTGCAGAATGTATAGAAACACTTATTCAGTGCAAAGGTTTACACTGGTTTATAGTTCATTAATGTAATCAGTGATTGTCAGTGTTATTTTATGCCTTTTCAACATAATCATCCACCGCCAATGTTTGTGTTTCTGGTGGACTGTTGTTCCTATTTTTAGTCACCTTTCTTGGCCTGCTTTTGGACACTACATATGGAGTTTGTCTATGACACAATAGTATTGCTTTCGTCTGGCATGTTTCTCAGGTTATTCCCATTTGAGAGTGGACCATTTGCAATTGATATTTAATACTCCTATTTTTCATTCCCAGTTGTCTTTAGCTTTAGAATCTATGGTTTGTTATTGATAAATACACCAGGACTTGCTCCTGTCCCATATTTAGGGCAGGTTTTTTTGTTTTTTGTTTGCCTCCTCTTAGCATCTTTCAATCTTTCTGCTGTTGTGGTTTCATTGACTTCATCTTGGACACAGTTGCTTTTTGTGCAAGTTCATGTCATTCTTTCCCTTCCTCCTGCAGACTTATTTGTTCATTTTGCTTGTTCTATCTGGATATAAGTTAGAAAGATTTTGATAAATGACGTAAATATTTTACGTTCTTTTCATGTCTCTTCTACCAACCATCCATTCTAAAGCCATGGTGTCGTTGATGTAAGAATATTCATTCATAAAGATGACAAATGTGCTAGAAACTGATGATTGGTTCCCTCCCAAAGTTTTGGTTTTTTGTTTTTGTTTTTGTTTTACTTCTTAGTCAACCGATACTGTCCTTGCTTGCTAATGGTAGAAGACTTAAATATTATGAAACTGGTTGCAGTCAGATGTCATGCACGGGATTCTGGTGATGCAGACGTGGGAGCTGCATGAGCGTAACGAACTGCTCTCGATCGTGGACCCTGCCTTACGTGGTGAGTTTGATCACGACGAAGCATGCAGATTCCTGAAAGTTGGTCTTCTCTGCAGTCAAGATACTCCAAAACTCCGTCCACCCATGTCGACTGTTGTCCAGATGTTGACAGGCAAGGTGGATGCCAATCTGGAGACGATCACAAACCCAGGCCTCATCTCCGATTTCATGGACTTCAAAATAAGAAGCCTACAGAAGACCAAAGAAACTAAATCGACAGATGCAATGTGCGCTGGGTTGTCTGCATGCGATGTCTCCCCTTTATTTTCAAGTAAGACCACATGCGCATCCTTGACCTTCACCGAAATATGTGATCGAGATGGCTGAGGCCATGTTGGAGAACCTAAAACAAAAAAGGAGGTTAGCTCCTTTGTATATCAGTGTACCATTTTCTTCTAGCTTATTATTGTTTCAATTTTTTTCACCCTCTAGTTGGATATGTACTACCATCTGGTTGTACATAAAACACTATTCGAGTAAGATAAGCTTCAAAACAAGCGGAGCGAAGATGAACCTGCGTCATTGGATGGTTATTTTTTGATATACGTTGTTGTTCATCACCCTGGGATATCGATGAGCGTGTGCATCTGCCCACATTTGGGACACCCTTTCTTCTCCTCCTCCCCTCTTGTTATATTCCATCATGTTGACACAGGGAAGCAGAAGAACCCGAAGGCGTAGGCGTAGGAGGAGACATTTTCTTATTTAGGTGACTAATAACAACTTTCAAGCTCCTTTTTATCTACTGTTCAATGGGGTATTTGGTTACTGCATTAAAACATACCGGTGTCAATAAGTAATTATTTCAGTGTTGCTAGTGACAGCAGTAGAGGTGTGTCTTGTTTTGCTCTGTTAATTTGGGTATTTATTTGTTAGAAGAATATACTACTATGATAGATGTAGCATAGGCCTGTATATATAATTATAATTAATGTGCAGGGCATTTTGGTTGCATGGTTGAACCACTTGCTTGCAGCCAGGAAGAAGTTTTGCCCCCATCTTCCTAGGCTCCGCAAAGGAGTCTTAGAAAGATGCAAAAATGAACTTATCCAGGGACTACTTCAGGGTACTCGACAGCGAAGGTAGAAATGAAAAGGATCCCCTGATTTAACTACGTACTCTGGATAGAAGGAAATCGATCAAAGCGACGAACCAAGTTTGGTTTTCTTTTCTTTTTTTGTTTTTGGAAAAAAAAACCAAGTGATAGTACCAAAGGCAGATCTTATTCGTCTAAAAATTCTACAAATACAAAGTCTCTCCACATCTACATATAATCTGCATGCAAATTAATCTGCATTCCTGTCAAATCTCAGCATTTCTCTTGCTCTAAATGTGATCATTTGAGGGGTGTGTGATATCCACTGCATGCCAATGAGCCTTGAGTAATTTGGTTGACCACCTCATCTCCCTTTCTTTGGGAGGCCATTAGATTCGAGTCCCTCCTCTTTGGTTGTAGGAAAGGAGTTTAACTCGCAAATTTGTGAAGACATATATATGCTCGAGTGCATGGTACCCAAAGATGATGGGGTGCGTAGACAATTTATTTATTTCCTACCGGTGAGATCTTTGGATATGGAATAGTCAATGTTTAAATGGGTGAAATTGTCACTAGATTGTGGGGGGAAAGTCTTCCATTCATACACAACGTGGAGAGAGAGAGAGAGAGAGAGAGAGAATTCAGGTCAATCCTCGTGCGCGTGTGTTAGAGTTAGGTACGGCCAATTACTTAAGGGTGCGTTTGAAACGGATTGAGGAGAGGAATTTTGGAGATTTTAATCATTGGAATTCCTCCTCTCTCTCAAAAGTATTTTCAAATGTCTCAATGTCCCATCAACTTTTACTTTATGATAAATTTTGAGGTTTAAAGAGAGATAGGGAGAAAGAGAAGAGAATTGAAAAATATCTAAACTCTACTTAAAATGTGTTTTTTTTCTCTCTCTCTAGGGGATTTTGAAAAAAAATCCCCCCACCCTCAATCCATTCCAAACGCGCCCTAAGTTCAATTCTAATTCCAATATTTCATGGGCCACAACGTCATAACCCAAGTTGACCCTTGTTGTTCCGAGCCCAAGTGGTCTTGACTTGGTCCACTGTCAACTAAACTTCAACAATTCAATGAAGAGCTCTTATCAGGGCTGCAAATAGAGCCAGATATTCCCAAATTTTGACCCGATTTCAGTTATTTTCATAGGTTTCAGACGTATAAAACATATCACCAGTAAGTTATTGGAATTGGATTTTCAGATAAGCCATCAAAATCAGAATCGAAAACTGCATGCAATTTCCATACCCTGTTTCAGATTCATGATTAGACTATTTTTTAATTATCAAATCTTTATAATATATATATATATATTTAGTTTGAAGTTAGCTTAAATATTTTTATGAGTTATGAAGGTGGTAACCGGACAATTTTATTTAATTATTTTTTAAAGAGAGTTTTAAGTTAGAAATAAAATGTGTAAACTATAATCTTTAAATATATAATTTTACATAGACGTAACATTCCGATATTTATCGAAAACGGTTCCGTTTCGGGTAATTGGAATCGGAATGGAATCGGAAATGATATAATCTAATTTTATAGAAATAAAAAACTGATTGTTCTTACTGACGTCAAAATTAAAACCTGTTGATTCCTCGTTCGATTCAGACCCGTTTGCAGCCCAAGTTCTGACGTTCACATCTGCCCCAATTCTCAAAGCAAGAGGGTCCAACGTCTTCAAGATCAACCTAGTTTGGTGGTGCCCCCATTGGACCCTTGTCCTAGAACGACGAGAGCTCTCAGCTTGTGAAAGTTTAATCAAGTCGTCCCGGTCCACGAAGGTGACACCGATCGAGCACTGATCAGGGTTTTACGTACAGGTCCGTACCGATGCAAATCGCAAGTACTGTGTTGTATCATCCCAAATCTAATATGATCGATCCGTTGTATACATGCGGTACAAGAGATGAAGTTTCAACGACGACATACTGACTTCGTAGGTGATAGAAATGGTACGACCGCGGTACACAACGATATCAACCATATTACACCGTATCATTAAAAAAATCAGTACGTTGAAATGTTTTAATTCCCATCTTGAAAAGGTTCAAATTCACCTTCTATATTCTCTTCATGATACAAACTCTAAATTCTTGATATTAACTTGAGCATTGGACTTTTTATCCTCCTTTTCAGGGTATTTGATAAAATATATTAATAAATATTTACAATTTACAATTTTTTCAAATGCCTCTTATCAATTTTAAATTGCAACGGAGTATCCTTTTCATTTTTAGACTATTTAAATTCTCTCTTCACTATATATAGTACTATTCTTGCTGTACCATATGCAGGCTTCCAATTGCCCACTAATATACATATATATATATATATATATATATATATATATATATATATATATACAACATTCATTAAAGGTTATAATCTTCTTAATTATTTATAGAGATTTCTTGCAACGCAATTAAGAGAATAAGTGACTATGGATTTGAGGCTTCAGGTAACAGACATGCGTCTCTTAATTATCACATGCCACTGGAGTAATTAATCTTGTATTGGAGGGTCAAAAATTATTTTAACATGAAATCAGATCGTGTGATTAATTATGGTTTTAAGTCATGTGAATCATATTTGTTAATTTGTCCATGTATTGATTTAAGTCGGAATAGTTACGTGTCAGTTGAATGAAAATATATAAAAAAATTTCTTTTAATTAGTTTTAGAAACCCCCCCCCACCTTAGTGGTTGAGAGTTTGGACTGCATGCTAAACCTAAATTAGTTTACATGCGCACGTACTTTAAAATAAGAGTAATATTTTGTGCATCGAATTCGGTGTATAGATTCAGCTCAAATTGTAATTAATCTACTTTCTCGTTGGTCCAAAAAAGATGAAAGGATCATTTTCACGTAAAAAAAGATGTCCCGCGCACGTCAGACTCGTACGACTCGTTTTTTACTCGATAAAAAAATACAGGAGTAAAATATTTTGGTATAAAATTGAAACATTTTGTTAGATTTATTTTTTTTTCTTATAACAAAATATTTTATTTATGTAATATTTTATCTTTATACCAAATGTTTCGTTCATCTAACAAAACATTTCGTTCTTGTAACAAATATTTTATTTTTACAAAATATTTCAATATTCATTTCTATATAGTCAAATAAAATATTTCATTTCTCTAATAAAATATGTAATTCATGTAACAAATTATATCAATCTTACAAAATATTTCATTGAATTGGAGATGTCAATATATATATATATATATATGGTTAATTATGATAATCGGTGCGCGTTCCATGTCACCTCCCATGAATTCAGGTACGTCGAAGGTGCACAATAATTGGGGTTCTGAGTAGGATGACCTTTTGCATTTTTCATATAAATATTTTTTAATTTTTATGTTTTATAAAATACTTAATTAGCTAGAAGAGGTCCTTTAATTTCTCCATTGTAAGAAAGAACGAATTGCGATTCTTTCTCATTTGTTATGGCTTGGTCCTTTCGTGCATGGCAGATATTCTCCTCTGATCAGACCCTTGCATGTATTATTTTCTTAATTGCGTGTGTTAATTCACTCTATTCATTAATACCAATTAATTGAGTTTAAGTTAAATGAGTAAATATGTAGTTCAACAAATTAATTAAAACTGAGAGATATGACATAAGAAAATGACAATATTATTGTCTATGAGCATTTGCATCCAAGCTAAGGCTGACCCGGTCTACCAGTGAGGCCCCCCACCCTCCCCACCCCACCGCCATGCAGACAAACGCTGTCGTCACCGTTCCTGTGCTACCTGCAGATTTCAAGCTAGCTCTCCCATGGAGCTGGGTTTCGGGGTTGGTGCCCGATCGAGGGGAGGGGGGGCGGCCGGGAGGAGGAGGGAGTGGGAGGGGACCCCCCCCCCCCCGGGTGCCGTGTCCTTTTGTTGGCCCCGTGTGTTCTGCCCCCACAATTCCAGAGACCATTCTCTCTCTCTCTCTCTCTCTCTCTCTCTCTCTCTCTCTCTCTCTCTCTCTCTCTCGAGTTCTCCCACCTCACACCAGCGTGTCTTGTGTTGTTGGTAGGAACCCAGCAGATCTCGATTGCTGTCTGGGTGGATGCAAAGAGAAGGAAAGCAGAGAGGAACAGCAAACAAAGTGAATGCGGCACACAGATGCATGCCTGGGTTTATGTCATTCACAGTGTCGTGGCTTTTGTCCCCAGCCAAAGTGGATCCTTTGAGGTGGTCCTGTTCCCTCTTTTTCATCTGTGCTGCAGAACAGTAGCAGGTGCAGACATCACAAGGTTAACTGTTGTGAGAAGAGAAGAGGAGCACCCTTCTTTTTTTTTTTTTCTGTGTGTGTGTATTGGGGGGGGGGTGCGGTGGGGGGTGCAGTAGGAGTACTGTTGAGAGACTGTAAAATAAGAGAGATGGGACCTGGGAGGGATACATACATTTTGCTCCCTTGTCTTCTTCTCCTGGGCTGTTCTTCACAAAGTGGAGCTAGCTAGGTGACATTATAGGTGCTCTAACTTTTGGTAAAAGCTCACAGTTCACAGTAGTAGCATTTTCCACTTACTCTCCTTCATCCTTTCTTCATGCATATAAAAATACATACAGAAATGTATTTATATATATATATGTGAATCACTCACTCCACAGTGACAAGAAAATCAGTTCTTTTTTTTTTTGGAACAGCAGATGATGCTATATATGACAGGTTAATTAGAGCTCTGCCGTCCGAATAGTCTATTTCAAAGCCATTAATACAATACAATACAATACCCGACAGAATGAAACTTGCCCACTGTACTGTGTGTGATAAATGGGAGAAACCTGTAAGATCACAGACTAGCGTGCTGCGAAGGCTACAAAAAGTCGAGGAACCTTCATGGCCCATCGATCAGTTCTTTAGTTAGCCACTTGGGCGTTTGAGACTTTGAGGGGTCCCAATTGTATCATTTTCTGGCACCTTGTCCTGGCTACAGATGATGATGATGCAGAGGCGAGATCCCACACTGGCCACTGGAGGTAGAGAAGCGAAGAGAACAAGCAGCTGGTGTCTTAGTCAAAGCAACAGGTAAAGCTGAAGGGGCATCTATCTAGGAGGGAGGGTAGGGTTTGCATGGTAATTCGTTTCCAACCTTGCGTTAAGTTCTTCGTAAAAGTGGAATTTTTAGCCAAGTAGAGCCTCCAAAAACGTTTCACCCTTTTACAGATCGATGAATCTTTATTTGTGAGTAGAATAATATATATGTTCTTTATCTTACTTTTTTATATAGTATCGAATATTAGACAGTAAGAAAGGAACACATTCACAAAATGTGTGTAGCATAGATGAGAATGTTGAGATGGATATGTGACAAGATTAGGAATGAACGCATCCGTAAAGATTTAGGGATAGTACTAATTGATAGTAAAATGAGAGAAAATAGACTCTCAGGTGGTTTGAATATGTGTTTTGTCGACCTAACTCGCCGGTTAAAAGATGTGACCAAATTTTAGTGGATGCTAGTAAAAGAGTTCGGAGAAGACTTAAAATGAGATGGTGCGATGTTATTAAGAATGACATTAGTTTCTTAAGTTTAAATATGAATATAACACTTGATAAAAATCTTTGACGGAATATGATTCATGTAACCGACTCTAAATAATTGGAATAAGGTTCTGATGATGATATTAATTCCACGGCATAATATTGTCATCGACGCATATCTATAGTACATGCCCTAAATGTTCTCATCTTCATGTTCTGAATTGGATTTTAGGTGAAATTTGTTGCACGTAACGTGTCTCAAATGATGTATGGGTTTAAAAAACATCCAAAAAATATTGGGTACCCAGAACTCTCCATCATTTAAAGAAAGTGAAAGTCAAATATTCCAGAGATAATATATAATTAGCTGCTGCTAGATTCAAGGAATTAACTACTAAGTTTTTATATGCGAATACAGGAATTAACTACTAAGTTTTCAAGGGATTGGTGCCAAACAAGCAAAATTCAAGGACACAAATTAACGAGAGCACAAGCTATTCACTCATAAAAATATAGGTGGAGTGGAAAATTAATGACCATATATATTAGGGATATATTGATTCACATGGAGGTTCAATTTCGTAGTATTAGGATTAATTCACATGGAGATCAAACTTTCACGTTTAACTGGAGCATAAAGTTTCTTAAAGTTATAGAAGCTTGTAGCTGGCCCTGCTGATAAATTTAGCAAATTAATAGAGAAATGCTTGCTAGATAAGCTCGTAGGTATGTTTCGAGGAAGCTTGAATGAAGTACATTCTGATCTGGGCAGCCATATTTCAGTTATTTAATTAAGTTTTGCTTATTGTTTTTTCTAGCTACCAAGTATATGCAAGCAATGAACTATGATTTCATCCTTCATATTATTGTGTGTGTGTGTGTGTGTGTGTGTGTGTGTGTGTGTGTGTGTGTGTGTGTGTGTGTGTGAGAGAGAGAGAGAGAGAGAGAGAGAGAGAGAGAGAGAGAGAGAGAGAGAGAGAGAGAGAGAGAGAGAGAGAGAGAGAGAGAGAGAGAGATGTCTAATTAAACAAGAGAAATACTTATTATTCGGACATCCAGAGAGTAATATTTTGTTAGAATCACCGTGTCGATCTGCATTGGTCCATGTAGAGTGACAAGTATATCAGATTTTGCTATTTTCGAGATGATGTTATACCGCCACCATGACGTCGAATGAGATTTTAAAAAAAACTTTTATTGTCGTACTATTTGTCACCCTTATTAAGTTATTTGTCACCTTTAATATGCTATTTGTCACTCTTAACCGGAGAATGCTCGTGAACATGACTGTCCCCCTTAGTTCTCTATTTGTTTCCCTTAGATATCTATTTTTCACCCTTACATATCTATTTGTCACCTTTATTTTACTATTTATCACCCTTGATTGGAGACTCGATCATCGTGGACACGAGTGACTTTATGTCCCATTTAGTTGATTATTTGTCTCCTTTAGTTAGTTATTTGTCACTCATAGATAGTTATTTGTCACCCTTATATAGTTATTTGTCTCCCTTATTTCGTCATTTTCTTATACAAATTTACTTTCCCAATGTAAAAAAGATATTTGTCACCGTTAGTCAGTTATTTGTCACTTTTATTTGTCACCCTTGATACTAAAAATGACAAATAACAAGTTAAGAGTAACAAATAACTTTATGGAAAAAAGAACACGAGCATTTAGGGAGCTTGCTACGTACGTGGGGCCCACGCACTAATACGTGGACCAATAATACGTTGGACGAGTAATTTTTCTATATATCTGTACAAGTAGCTAGCAGTTCTCGTTAAATACGATTAAATGGATCATATTATAGAGACATTTTTACATATGTTTTAACGTTCAAGTGACATATTTAAATAAAATATTTTGATCAAATGACTGTGTGCCTCCGAATAAGTGTAGTAAAAAGAAGTGGACAAATTACACAGCAATATTTCTATATACGAAGTAAGGTTCGTCGACTCGGTGATCCGTACTAGATCGGGATCGCCCTGATTCGATACGGTATGTCTGAGTCGCACGAGACTCGGGCTAACTCGGTCGTCTCCCGCCCCACCCAGTAGACCTTTCTTCCCCCATCCTAGCGCCCTCCCACCCCGACGGCTGTTTCTTCTCTCACCTTGGCACCACCGCCCCATCCCCGGTAGTGCCCCGCCATGGCTGGCAAC
Organism: Amorphophallus konjac; assembly: GCA_022559845.1. Taxonomy (NCBI): domain Eukaryota; kingdom Viridiplantae; phylum Streptophyta; class Magnoliopsida; order Alismatales; family Araceae; genus Amorphophallus; species Amorphophallus konjac. The sequence continues at coordinate 15,043,351 of CM040129.1, forward strand.
GTCCCTTTTGCCCGGATCATTGTCGCCGCCGTCGGATCTCGTCTACCACTGTCGGGTCTCGTCTACCACCGTTGGATCTTCACCGGAGCACGTCTAGAAGGTCGCAGATAAGGGTAGAGAGGGCGGGAGGAGTGACTTGGTCCGAGTCAATCGGATCATGTCTCGGATTTTTATAGATCCGAGTAGATCCACCCGAGTCATCTCAACTCAGACCGAGTCGAAGATGGGAGGCTACACACGATCGAGATGAAGAACAGAGACCAATTAATATGAGAAAGAACGTTCGTCACCATCGTCTGTGACTGTTAATTCACCGCGTCCTTAATTAATTATGTGCTGGTACGTACAATTCAGTTTCATGATCGAAATTTTGATGTCACGGCGTGGATCAAACATGCACATGGAGACGATGGCGCGTTTGTACGAACATGCACATGGAGACGCCTAGAAAAAGCAGTACTTGCACCGAAGAGACAAAAGTTATCCGCTGTTGTGACGATGACTCTGTATAGTTCCAACAAGCATATGAATCAGAAGTGATGTTGAGAAGGTGTGTATCTAAACTTCAAAATCGTTTAATAATGTTCTAATTAACGTCTAGATTGTGTTTTTGTAAATATAAACTAACCGCAGGTGTATAAAATAAAATATTAGAAATATATATTGTCACGTATATTATAAGAAAATGTAAAAATAGGGACTGTCAATATTCGTCTATATATATTTCGTCAGAAATTCACCTCAGAAAAGAGTTGCGATAGATTTAAGACAGATATTAACCGTCGAATATTTTACATCATAAATTATTATTTTCTCTGGCTACCAAGTATATATATATATATATGCAAGGAATGAACTATGATTTCATCCTTAATTTTATTGTGTGTGTGTGTGACAGTGTGTGTGTGTGTGAGAGAGAGAGAGAGAGACGTCTTATTAAACAATCAAATTAATGGATCTTATTATAGAAACATTTTTACATATTTTTTAATGTTCAGGTGACGTATTTAAATATAATATTAAAAAATTCAAAAATAAGGACAGTCAATATTCGTTCATATTCTGTCAGAAATTTACCTCAGACAAGAGTTGCAGCGGATTTCCGACATATTTAAGACGGATATTGACCGTCGGATATTTTACATCGCAAATTAATCCTTCCTTTCTTATTATATATATATATATATAGCTTTCAGCAAATATAAGAATAATATAGCTTTCAGCAAATATAAGAATATATATATAGCTTTCAGTAAATTTGGTCCAAACAATAAGCACTCTTTCCCGGCCTAATTAAGTACCATCAGCAGTGAGCTAATTAATTATTAATTAATGGTTATCCAGTCAGCTGCTAGATCTTTTTACTGGTACTCATATATAATTATATTTGTTTAAATAGATTATAACTCTGAGGTTTTGAACTTATAAAATGCATCACATCCGTCTTTGTCACTTAAGATCACTCTGATAAAAGGGTAAGTCGGGTTAGGGTGGGTTATCCGGAGTGAGATGACTTAATCTTAATTTGACTCTTTTTATCTTAACCGGGGTCGATTAAGGATAAATTTAATTTTTTCACTACAATCAAAAGGATGGATTAATTAATAAATCACCCGAAGTGGATTAGGGGTGAGTCACCCGGGATGACTTACCGGCCCCTAACTCACCCCTTTATCAAAGTGACCCAAAGAATGAACATATATGCTGTAAAGCATCATGCATCTTCGAAAGATGGAGCTGATGCCCCTTAAAAGAAGTTATCTAAATCTGTAATATATATATATATATATATATATATATATGTATATCCTAGCCAAATTAAATTTGGAATACTTTTGTATGATAACAGTGAAAACAAGTTAATTTCATAGTAGGTACTTAAAAAATCTTCTGTTTAGCTAGGGTGCCCCCCTACTTTCTTTCTTTTTGCATGCTTAGAAGTTTGCCTTGATTGACACGTACATGATCGAGTTTAGGTCAAGTAAGTTGTGTATATATATAAAAGCTTAATTAATTAAATCTTTACTCTCTTACTGGAAGCCCTACATAGATATTTCTTGCACCAACCTCGATCCGCATGTATATACTCTTTACGTTTCATTTTAGGCTAAAAATGATCAAGTACGCATGTGGTTAATTTCATAATTAATTAAATTGGCATATATATATATATATATATATATATATATGGTCAATATATATGATGTGTATGGTCTTTTCATGTGTCTAAGTTGCCAGGTGGAGATCGTTGAGACAAATTAATTGAGACCCTATATGTACATACATACATGATATATATATATATATATATTCCCAATATTGATGTTTAGAGAAGATGTCATCAAACTATTGCTTAGTGTGTGTCTTGTAGGGGTTGATTTTTGACTTTGAAAGTTAGACAATGAAAAATCAAAACAAATAGATTATTATCGTATCGAGTTTTTTCCAAAGTCATTTTTTGATTTAGAGAGATATAAAAATAAAAAATCATCTTTTAAAAATTTTTAAAAAAATTTATAATTTTGTTCTCTCTCTAGAGATGTTTTTTTCAAAAAAATTAAAAATCACATTATTTATCAAATGCGTTATGCGTCCTAATAAAAAAAGAGAGGTCCATCTGCCTCTTAAGATGCTTTTTCGCAGGACGACAAAAATAGCTATATATGAAGTCACACCCATAAATCAAAGCGGATATATATATAATTCTTCTTGCGCGGGCATATTACTCTAATTAACAGGGAAGGGCTATACGTACCACATGCAGAAAGCTCGAGAGATATGTCTAGTACGTAAAATTATCTTCTGGAGACCGCAATTTTTCCTTTTTTAAATGGAAAAAAAACATTGATAAAATTTGAGTACCTAGTTATATATATATATATATATATATATATTAATTGTGGCCATGAGAATGCAAAGTACATATGTCGCACGATTCTCCCATCACTTTCAAAAGTGGGAAGATCCAAACCCTAGGCGGGACAGATGGGTTTGTCTTGCACGCTGTCTCGTTGCAGGGGTTGGGCGGAGAGGGGGGAGGGGGGGACCTGCGTCCCTCGCACGTGCCCCCCTCCACCCCCGCTTCCCCCCCCTCGCCTTCTTCACCGTCGTCGTATAAGGGGATCCAATGTGAGGCCTCCTGTAGATCGATCGGATATATGTATATATATACATACGCGTGGTCTGTGACACCAGCGCCCCCCCCTCCGGCACTGTTGTCCTTTTCGTTGTCGTGCTCGGGGAACCCTAATGGCCGGCCGGGACCATGCATATATCCAGCAGCCAGCGTTAATTAGTGGATATATATGTTATGGCCTTTAATTAATTAGTTTGATCGATCAGTCGGGCTGTCCCAGATAATTGATTAATTAACTAATTAACTAAAGAAACGCTAGCTTCTTATTAGCAGGTACATGAACAGTGAGCAAATTAAGACCCGGCCCAGATGATCCATCATATACACACATCTGATCACATATCGTAATTGGCTTTTTAAATTAAGTACTCCAGATCGAGAGGGTACGTGATTAAGCCCTGCCCACCCCGCGAAATCAAGGAAGTCAAGAAGGAGATTCAAAAGATCTTATATTGAAAATCATAAAGATGGTCATGTGTTTATAAACAAGACTTGATCTTTTCTTTTGAGGACTCTTTTTCCAATAAAAAAGGATAAAAGTTTAGCCGCCCTCGGGTGTAGCAGGAACAATACTTCAAAAGTGACATCATAAATTTGTACGTCTTCGTTTGCGCCGTCTTTAGGAATCTCGGCCCAATAAACACAAAGTCCACCTTAACTGGGGGGGCTGGTGTAGAGACCTAACGAAGAGGGACAACTGGAGGGGGGGCTAGTGTAGAGGGTTAAAGAAGGGGGTTCAAAAGATCTCATATTGAAAACTATAAAAATAGACATGTGTTTATAATTAAGATTTGATCTTCTCATTTGAGGATCCTTTTATCATTAAAAAAAGGACAAAACCTAGTCGTCCCGGACGTAACGTAAAAAGGATAAAATCTTAGCGGCCTTGAGCATAGCATAAAAAGTACAAATTTATAATCGTCTCGGACATAGCGGAGATAATATCTCAAAGTAGACATTCTAAATTTATATGCATTCAATATATATATATATATATATATATATATATATATTATGGAGCACCTAATGTTGTATTTTTTTTCTACGACCACCCGTACGTACGTCCCCAGTATATATATATATAGTAGCTCATCACGGAGAGAGGGAAATTAACAGAACGGGCGATCGACCCTAGCTAGGTATAAGAGTACGTACTGTGTGCCAGAACTGCGCAGCGTATAAACACATGCGCCATTGGCTCATCATCTTCGCGGGTCTACTACGCAAGATTAAAAGGAGCGCTAGCTGCCAGTGAGCTCATTAATCATTCCCTTGTTTCTCTGGGATGAGATGACAGCTTCTTCTGCAGCTTAGGATATCTCTGGCTGCATGCTTGCTTGCCATTCATAGAGCAACTGCAGTTAACGTGTTCGTTGATGCGACGATGCAGCTGGTTATTTTGCACGAGAGAGAGAGAGAGCTAAACATTAATCTTAATCAGGTGAACATGTATATATATATATATATATATATATATACATATATTTATATATATGCTGTTAAATACGGGAGAATGATTAAGCTAGCTTTAGAGATCGATCCATCGATCGAGCTGCAACTGGGGGACTGTACGTGACCGAGCAGCTATATATCTATATGTTCAGCTGTCCTCCATCATGCTGTCATCAAGCGAGGAAGATGACAAACGAGCAGATATATATACAGTGGAAGAGAGAATATATACACAGCGGGGTGGAGGGGAAGAATTACAGGGATGTGAAGTCCCCGTGCATGCTATCTCAAATCAACTGGCTGCGGATCGAGCCTCTAGGGAGACAAGGTGGGATTAAAATAACCCCATAAGAGGATAAGAGAGGGGACGCCCCTCTCTCCAAGTCAACTAAGGGGACTTGGTTATTTAATCTCCCTTGGACCATATTAATTCGGACATTAACTGGCTCCACGAGGCAGAATGGAACCGCCGAAACCAGGCAGGCAGGCAGGCAGGACACCCCAAGTGTGTAATGGGGTGTGGTGTTGCTTGGTAGGGGGGGGGGGGGGAGGTTGATCTGAAAACCCTAAGAGCGGATTTGATAATCGAGCGCGGATGCCGTGTTCGACTCCGGGAGGTCGAACACGCCGCCCGGGCTCGAGTAAAGGAGATTGTGTGAGGGAGAGCGTGAGCCTCTCGACGATTTCTCTTTCATCGGATGCGACAACCTCCCGACAATCTCATTACCAAACCGGCCCTAAGAGTGGATTTGATAATCGAGTAGGGTAGAGACGAATACGTCTCAACCGAGGGAGGGGGGCATGAATGGCGCATTAGACCCCTCCCTCTCGAATGGTCAAACCCCAATTTTCTTCTGAAATATGTTTGGTTGAAGACCCAATTAGATTAACAAACCGAGCCTAAAAGAACAAACTCTAGTTTTCTTGCAGGTGGCTCAAACTGGACATTGATCTTCCTTGCAATTAAGCAGGGAAAAAAAGGTAGCAGATTTATAAACTAATGAGTCTCGTGTATAATTAAACCTTCATTTATATTATACAGCTGCTGAAGAATTGAGAGACAAATTAATAACGCGTGTTGATGTACTTTGATGACAAATTAATTAAGTCTAATTCCTCACTCATTGTTATCTATATATATGCATGCCCGTTAATTGTCATCAAGTGATTAGAATTACATTACCATCTCCATATCAATAAATCATCTTATTAATTCAATCGTCTTTCATATTTACTGATTAACCTCTTCGATTTAAATATTGTTTTATAAGACCTCAAAATTACGTACGTGCTTATTTGATAAACAATATTATTTCGGGCACTCATCTTTAGTAACACGTCACGACAGACTTAATTGTTAGTAACATTGGATTAACGTTTCACTAAAAGGGCCATTTTGATAACATGTTAGGATAAATTATCCGAGGTGGGTCCGGATGAGTTATTCTTTTAGGTCCACTTTGGTAACGGGTTAAGCTGGGTTAGGGTGGGTTAACTGGGGTCGGGTGGGTTACTCCTTGTTTGATAGTTTTTTTCTTAACCCGGGTCGGATAGGGTTAAAGTGGATTAACTCATTCCTAGAAAAATAGGTGGAGTGAGTTAATCCACCCGGATTAGGGTTAGGGGTGGGGTGGGCTAACCCGGGTAAGCCACCCGCTCCTAACCTAACCCGTTACCAAAGTGGCCCTAAGACTTGATTTGATAAACGAATTGTCGGCTGGGTTAACAAATCGCCGAGAGAGAAAAAGTGCGGGACCCATCCGCTCCCCTCACACACAAGGGGTTTACCGGGGGTCGGGTACCGTGTTCGACCCTTTGAGGTCGAACACGTACGGTAGACCGTGTTCGAATAACAAAAAAGGCCAAAGTTTTCTCTTTCTAAGTTTTATAATTTATTCTTATTATGGGAATGACTCATTCCATATGAAACGGTACAATGAGTTATTCTTAGAATAAAGGTATTAACCCTAACCGACTCCAGATAACTTAACTCTGATGTCAAACTCAGTTAAAGGTGAGTAGACAAAATAACTCATCCTATTCGTCTTTTATTCTATTTTCAAAGTCATCTTAAATGACAGAAAATTTTAATTAAGGAGTTATTATAAATGATCATTCAAGTCACATTTTTAGCAAGTATTTTATAATCACGGGCACTCTGATGTCATCGTATTAAAGGAATGAGTCAATCATTTCTCACTGATGATCAGACCAACAAAAGAAATAATATTTCATGAATGTGATGACTATATGTCCACATGTATCAACTAATTAATTTGAAGTCCATTAAGAAAGATGTACATAATTAATTATGCCAAAACAAAGAAAAAGGAAGAAGAGTATTTACGTCGTTAACCTATGTTTGAGAGCCTTGAGAAACTTTTGATATTCTTAATTTGTTTAACATATTCCAATGCAAAAAAAAAAGTGTCTCGTCAACGGCGGTGTGGGCGGCGTAGATAGGAGAAGGTGCTGGGGGCAATTCCGTCTAATGCCCGCGAAGCCACGATCACGGGGCGGGAGGGATCTGGCGCTGGCTGACGTGTCACGCAGCGCGAGACCACACGTGCCTCGCTTGGAGCAGCACGATTTGACGGGCCAAACGACCAAAATGCACCTACATAGATCGTATAACAACGAGTCTACCTTCCGGTTCGATGGTTCGTCACACCAAAAGCTTCACTGGCCTGTCCCCGGGGGGGACTGTACCCTTGCACTGTGAACTGTGAAGGACAGCCCCCCCCCCCCCCCCCCTCTCTCTCTCTCTCACTTTGTCACTGCATGTCTTTGTCTCCCTGTGACTCTCTCACTCCCCCTTCTCTCTCTCTCTCTGTCTCTCCACGCGCGCGCACCACCCCTTTGAAAATTCCTTTTTTAAAGGACACCATGTTCAGTCCTCGGAAAAATGGAAAGCTGACTCCCCGGAGGAACACCCTCGCCCATGGCTACATCACAAGGAAACAAAACACAAGTTTAGCACAATGGGGGGAAGGGGGGGGGCGGTAGAGTGAGAAGGATATGAGTACCTTTCCCTATTCTCTTTTATGCTATATACTAACTAGAGAGAGAGAGATAGAGAGTCTAGAGCAAAGAGAGAGGAAGTGGGGAGCAAGGGTTCTGGGTTGGTACTTTGTTGAGAGACTCACACTCGAGCAAAAGGGGACTCGAGAGAAAGCAGGGAATTGAAGGGTGCAACAACTTTATGGGCGCGGGTGGCTCCATGGGGCTCCGGCTAGCTGGTGGACCAGAGTTTGGTCGGGGGGGGGGGGGGGGGGGAGGGGATCAGGCATCTTGAGAAAGGGAAGCCCGGCAAGGGGGGCGAGTTGTCCTCGGGGCAAAACCGTGTGCTGTGCCTTCTGAGAGTATTGTATGGAGGGGATCGTAGGATGGGCATGGGTCATGTCATCCGTGGAGAAGATGATGTGTGTAGAGAGCAGCTTGTTATAGAGATCACCTGGTGTATGTAGTGGGAGAGTGTGTGCCTTTGGGAGGAGCATGGGCAGGAACACATATATTTGAGTTCTTTGTCATTGTTGGAGAAGGGTTTCCTACGTACGACTTATCCAAACCCCAAGAAAAAAGAATTCCCACGTACATGAAGGATATATAAATGGGTCGTGCATCGATCAATCTGCTGGTTGAAGACCAGCTACACAGCTACAACAGGTATATATTGAGGTCTCAGCTGCGACGTCGTTTCAGATCTAGAACATCATTATAAATTGAAGCTCCTCTCTTGTTTGGGTTGCTTAGGTTGTGCAAGACAAGAAGAAATGTGCATCAGATGACTGAGTCCGGGTGTTTGTGTGAGTAGAGAGAAGCTGGGTAATTAAGTTTGCGTGTGCAGAGGAGCATCACGCAGTTTCAGGGGAAAAGAAACTACTGATCCCACATTCCAGTACTGTTTAGGGTACAAGTATATATATCTGAAGCTTGCATGTGGTACATCTGCGCGCTTCGTAAGATGCAGACAGACTCTCCAAGAAACCTGAGGGTGATCAGTGAGAGAAAGAAGTAGATGGTGCATACTGAGCAGCAATTTGCTGGTGAAACACCACACCACCCTCTTGTTTGATCAGCCCATCCAGATCTGCATGCATGGATCCAATTAATGCCTGACAATTACTCCATCAAAAAAAAAGGAAAAGGGCATGGCCGAAGGGCAGCCGATCATGAATCCATGGGCGTCGTTCTTGCATGGTTTTAATTACTAGCTAGAGATTGCATGATGTGCCCATGGAATCAGAGAGAATCTTTCGAGAAATTGATGTGTATGTCCATGGTCTATAAGTGAAACGCTGTAAGTAAGTTATGGTCACTTCTCGGTTCCCCGGCCTGACGTGACATGTCTGCGTGTAAATATATGCAGACGATCACCCCAAGAAACCAGCACCAACGAAATCTTGGTAAGGGTAAATCTGAGCAATGTGAAGGTGGAAGTCAGTAGCTAGCACATGTGCAAGAAAGCCGATGGTAATAGAAAGATATATATATATATATATATATATATATATATATATATATATACATATATGGATAGATAGGTGATGGGGAGAGAGGAGATCTAGACTAGAGAGAGGTGGAGGCTGGTGGGCAACTTAGTTACCGTTGTGCATTTTACAGAAGATTGAACCGGATTTGGTTTCAAGATGATTTTAGAAACAAAATAATTGGCTATCTAGAAGAATCATGATGGTTTAGTACGTGGGAGATCTGCGGGCGCAATATATATATATGATGCTAACCGGACCAAACTCTCTCCATGAAATCCAAGTTACTAAAATACATAACATGGTGGGTTGATGGGTGAGTACTGTGCGTACATAGAACACATATAATCAGGATATATATATATATATATATGGGGAAAAGAATATCTCATAAATCCTGGGGAAGCTTTGGGGAGTACAAGTACACACATGAAATATAGCCAAAAGGAAGGTTTCATTTGGGTTAAGGTCACACAAGCAAAGATGAAATCATGATATCGCGATCACAAATAAAGGAGAAGAATATTGACATGGTGGTGGTGATGGATGCATGGATCAGAAAGGTGGGCACATCCAATATTCTCTACGAACACCTCATATGTCTTTAATTGAGAAAAATGATAACCTCATCGGATATATAAAAGGAATATATATGACAGAGATCAAAGCATTTTCTGCTAATACCTCAGGTGGTGGGAAGGTGCCGGTCAAAGCCCTTACCCAGTCAGTGCTGGGACTGCAGGAAATAATGGCATGTTGGTCCAGGAAAGAGCAGATGCTAAGTTCAGAAACACCACACACGCACCCCCTGCAAACCGGTTTCCCTGCTCAAACATGAACGAGGAGAAGGTTGCACAGGAGATCCATTGCCAAAACTGTGAAACATGTTTGCAAGTTTCTGGGATGTGGATATAACTTGAAATGACACATACAAATGCACGAGAGAGAGAGAGAGAGGTAGAATGATGGGTACACAAACACATAATAGATTTTGAGAGAGAGAGAGAGAGAGAGGGAGAGATGTGTGAGGGAGAGAGAGTATGATGAAGAGGGTGGAGAGGGGAGGGAGAGAGGGTATGCTTGGCTCCTCGCACGCCACCCACAGTAGCCAATCGCCCCATGGATTGGTCTATACGTGTGGCATACAGGGAGCCAGGCACAACCCATGTCACCTTTCTTCTCCGACCTCGACGGCCCTTGCTCGTACCACCCTCAAGAACCACGCTCGATCGGTAAGAGAAGCCCCTGTTCCCAGTTCCTGAGCTCTCCTTCGATCAGAGCCCTCCTGTTCGGTCCTCATCACATGGAGAAAGAGCGAAGCTTTCAACACGGAATCCCCATGAAAGAGGGGCAAGCAACCCGGGGGTGGGGGGGGGGGAGGGATGGGCATGCACCGAGAAGGAAGGGAAGGGATGGGATGGGATGGTGTACACGGGTGGGAAGAGGGGGGCGGAAGGGAACCGGCCGGAAGAAGGCGGCCAGGCGCGCCGGCGGATCAGAGATGAGAGGGGTCGTGTGGAGAGGTGGTGGTGCGGATTTATAGGACTTGAAGGAGAGGCCTCCCTCACTATAAACCAAAGAAACCCATCAAAATCCCCGTGAAACACCAAAAACCCGAATATCTTTATCAAACAGATGGCTTTACCTCACTTAGACCCAACACAGCCCCTCAAAAATCTCTTCTGCCCCCCATTCTCCTCTAACTTGGAGAGCCCATGCCTAGGTGTAGCTGGCCTGAGGTGGTGCCCTTCTCTAAAATTAGCAGGGTATTTGGATAGATACGAGAGAGAGAGAGAGAGAGGGGCACATGACAACCCATTCCTCTCCATCTTTCCAAGCCTGCAGGGGTCTATAGGGCAAAAAGACTACTTTCCCTCTCACCCTCGAAAGGGTAATGCTTTTTGATTTTCTTCTGTGGGGGGGGGGGGGGGGAGATTTGTCTGGAGCGCTTGGATTAACCCGGGATTCTCTTGGCCAGCCATGCCTGCCATTCAAAAACCAGGAGAAACCCATTTCTTTCCTCCTCCTCCTTCCCCCCCTTTCACTTTCAACACTCATATAATTAAAAAATCACTTCCATCAGCTTGTCTCTCTTGTATATATATGGAGATGGAGTTGTATGCGCATCTGTACACGTACAGTGGTTTCAGCTTCACATGGTGTCTCAATCTCGGACTCCTCCCGCCCCTCACCCACTATTTTACTATGTTGAAGCATGTGAAGTAAAATTATTATTAAGAAACAATATATAGTGAAAAATAAAGATACGTAACTAAATAGCCATATAGACAACGATGCCTTTTACCATACATATTGTAGAGGCTAAAATACATCCCATTCGTCTCGTATTATACTTTTGAGATTTGTTCAACGGAGAAGAGTAGTCGACCATCCTTAAAAAATCTATAATCACTAGAGGGAGCGTAAGAAGTAGTCCTAGCAGAGATCTCAGGGGACAACCCTCCGATACTTAAGTCAGAACCATATGAAAGAGTTAACGGAGTACGAGAGAGCTAACGTAAAGCTAAAAAGAGAGAAAATAGAAGAGGGGAAGAGCCCATAGCCTATGGTATGGCGACGATATTCTGAAAATGTTAAGAGAGTATTCGGAGAGATGGAGAATGCTCAAAAAGATATATAGGGAGAGAAGAAGCGGGAGAGAATATCTCTCTCACTGCTATTCTAGAGTCTCCTTCGGTAGCTACTTGTGTGAGCACGTCAAGAGCTCTCTCTCTCTCTCTATGTAGATCTCTCTCTCTCTCTCTCTCCGTGTGCCTGTGCCTGCCTCTTTGCATATGTGTTTGTGCGTGTCCTTCTCTGTCTCATTTTGGACCTATTTATATTAGACGCAGTGGTGTCTCGACTCATCAATGGCGTTTGTTCGTGGAGTAGTGTCTTGCTTGATCGTGAGATCATCCGTCGCCCATTCGCCCGCTCTTTGAGGACAGGCATCGTGGCAGACATCTCGGCAACGTGAGCGCGACCCGATCACCATCGAGATAAGTCCCGTAATGGGTGCCACAATGTTCACCTGTCGGCGAGTTTTGCGACATCCGAGATGCACGTATGCACACGAATATATATTCAGCCCGTGCATGGGCTGACAGATCTTTCATGGGCCTCGATTGGATCGCGTTTACAAGACCACCGGCTGGCCGGATGGACCGTTATAGGTTTCGTCCCCCTAATCCGTAATGGACTTAACATTATCGGGTCATATTGGGCCTAACGAATTTTCCCTTCCTCACGTATGTTCTTAATCACCAACATCATGATTATTCATGATAACATATAGCTAGGGGCGATCACGTCAGGATTGTTTAACCCAAAGGTCACGAAAATATATATAGGTTCGAATATCAACAATTAATCCCTCCGATGTCTCCGATTTCAAATTACGTTAACATTTGCCCTTCGATCGGAAAATTAGGGAAGATATATATAAAGAGGTTCATGCGGCTCTAGAGGACCTCGACGACACATACTAGCTAGCTAGCATATCGGTCAAAGTACATGCATGCATTTAGCTGCTTTTGATGGGAATATATATAACACTTGCATGCGGTGTTTGTCTACATCATCTTCTTCTTCTGCCCAAAGAGACCCCCGGCCGGCCGGCCACATGTGTTGGCTGGGATTCGGAAGGAAAGAAAGCGAGAGTTTACTTGTACCAAGGTTGATTTCTCTGTTGGGACAGAATTGCTATATATGTACGTTGGAGAACATTCAAAATTTTGCAATTGATTGGGACGTGATCACGTTGAAAAGACCGTGAGCTGATTGGTGCATGCATGTGATATATGAACTAATTAATTATATGTTGATGGGGGTATATATATATGGTCAGATAGAAATTAAGTAGTGGAATTTTCTTAGATATATATATATATAGTTTAATTTCCAACTATGGAAATATGCAGAGAATACCCACAAAGTAAAAGTTAGATCTTACTCAAAAGGTGTTCAGTCCCCAATTAATTATTGAGCTTTGGATTCTTTGGTACAAATGAAATTCTTAACACCCTTCAGGTATGCCCATATATGAAAGCTACTCATTGCAGTGCCTAGCAAGAAACTTCACCTTCCATCTTAGGATGCACGAGATCTATCAATTCTATGATGGTTCACTTCAAAGGGTGACTGATTACGACTAATTAATGTGTCATGACAAGGGTGACTAATTATGACTAATTAATGTGTCATGACATCCTCTCTCTCTCTCTCTCTCTCTCTCTCTCTCTCTCTCTCTCTCTCTCTATATATATATATATATATATATATATATATATATATATATATATGGAAGATAATTTTATTATAGCATAGACAAATAGTTAGGTTAGATCGATCAACGGAAATCTTAATTTGTCGGATTATATATATATTGTATAGTATTACTCGGGAATATATTTAAGTTAACTAGGCTAAATTCACAGAGAAATTGAGTAATATATTAGATTAGTCGATTTAATTATTGGGCTGCATTACTCTAATTAATTAAACACTTTAAGTGTCCGACAATATCTAATTAAGCAGATTGCATGAAGCACTATCACATTAGATGATAACAAGTACAAGTGTGCATAATGTATTGCTATATATGTCAAATGATTGGACCGTCTACTATATATATATATAATCAAAGCTTTAATGATAATGCATAGAAACGTAGGTATACGACAAACATTTGATCTTTTCTCTCCCCTTAATGAAAGGCTAGTCTAATAGAACTTTCATTTATTGTTTCCAATCTTTGGTAGGCCCTGCTAATTAGTTAGCTCTTTCATTAAGTGGCCTCAATTTCTTTAATAACTTAATGTCCATCCATATGACGAATCCATATCGACTTTATATATTTACCTCTATATATATCCATGCATGCATGCATATATATATATATATATATATATATATATATATATATATGCACGTGTACATATGATGTATGTATTTGTGCGCGTACTATATATTGCTTGAGGCTCAGTTTATGTGATAGAAATTAAAAAAATTATTTTAATTAATGACAATTCTCCCTGTCGATTAATTTTTGAGGAGGGTAGAATCGACATGGCCCACGTGCGGCCCATCGACTCCAGGCCCACGTCGGCCCGAGGTCTGTAACACACATAATGGACCCCCGACAGCCACGGCCCACGACCGGCGGCCCAATAGGGTCGGTCATCAGATTCGTCAGCCCACGAAGGGCATCGACCCTGACATATCGGACGCCGGATGACTCTCCGACGATTGAACGTTACTCCCTCCATATATCATTGGCCTCGACTCCAATAAAGACGAGCACGCTCTATAGGTGCCGTAACACTCGCCTAAAGGTTGCCCCACTCCGGAGTAACGGATGCTCAATGGGAAACTCCCCACGATCACGGAGAGACGTTACCCCACGACGCACGCCCTTCCCTGTTAAGGGATAGGCCTCCACCGCCAGGACAACTCCTATACATGGACCTCCCACCAGAGACGCAGAGGAGAGACACACGAACACGGCAAGAGAGACTCCGACACATGCTACGACATGCTAACAATTCCAGAGAGCGACTTCTACAGAGGAGAGCCCGATCCTCTTCCGAGCACTCTCCGAGCATCCGTTGGACTTGGCGAGCACTCCTCCAGAAGTCCGACCACCACTCCAAGTTTGACCCAACGACTCTCATCATCCTCTCTCCACCATGCCCTCTCTTGATCTTCATTTACCGAGGTCCTAATTTAAGCATCAGAGGATTGTCCCCTGGGGTAACACCCAGGGCTTCTTCTGATGCCGTTTCTCTGGTGATTCCAGACTTACACGGGTGGACGGACGATCTTCCCTAACAAATAAATATTAAAAATATAGTATAAAATTCGAGAGATCATTTTCTCGTCTCTACAATTTTAATTGAGAAAAAAATAATATTTCAACTGACGTCAATATATAACATCATTTTGATTTTAATGAGTAAAATCTTCTATTTACCCCCTTCTCAATAAATTTTGCCTCCTCTCTCTCTCTCTCTATATATATATATATATCTCTTCTTATATTAGTTTGTTCCCGAAGGAGATGCTGTAGAGAAGAAACATGCAGTTTGATCATAAACTTCTTCCAGCATGTGCTGCTATGGGGGCCTAAGGACGTCGGTACTCCAGGCGCCGGCTTCGAAACCCAACAGTGTGTCTCTGGCGGTCAAAGATTGACGGTATCTCGTTAAGCTCTCAAATTTCCAACTTGTGTTGTCAACAGGTCCGTACAATGTGAGTATCCGTGCATGAATCGTCGTGAAACGAGCTTCTCACTCCCTGTACGTACCCACGGTCGGTCGATCGCTTGCTATTGTTTCACTATTTTAATAAGTGTTCTTCCTCTCATGTTTGGGCACTAGCTAGGTCACACACACACATGTACATGATATGATATACATATCTCTATGTTAGTTTTGGTAGCTGATCGAACTTAAGGTTACTTTGACAACGGATCAAGGCGGGTTAAGATGAGTTACTCACGGGTGGATGAGTTATGAAAGTTTAAGAGTCAAAATATATCATTCGGGATCGGATAAAGTTAAGACTCTTAACCGAGGGGTAACTCATTTACTCAACTCCGGATAAAATTGCTACCAAATTAAAAATATGAAAACTCAAGAATAACCCACCCCGCACCCACCTAATTTAACTTATCCTAATCTATTATCAAAGTGACCTTAGCCCCTCTTTGACAGAGAGATATCCGTTGTTTATCTTAGGGATAAGTCACATTTTACCTATTTTTCAATTTGATAAGGTAATAAAGTTTCTTCGGTTATAATGAGAGATAATCCTCATGTATTCTGGATAAACTGATCCAGTAAAACTGATGGAATAATTTATCCTCCCATTTAATCTGTTGTCTATCAAAATAAATGGAGTAAACTCTTGAATAAAATAACTCACGACATATATCTCTCCATTTATCTATCCCTCTATCAAAACGAGACTTAGGTCATCTTTAATTCTCGGACGGGATAGGTTGTTCGACCTCATAAGGTCAAACAAGCTCGAACAAGAGGATGTGTGTGAGGGGAGAGGGTGGACCCGACATGCATCCGACAATTCGGTTATCAAAGAGTCACTTAGAGAATGCACACGCATGATCAGAGTTTTATATATATAGAGGACATGCATAACACATGTATTTACTCCCCCATAATCTCCATCTACACATTAATTTGCACGCAAACTATTCAGAATCACACAGAGCTGGATCAGGGTGCCTGCCAGCCAATTAGAGAGGTAAGGCAATTTGCTTAAGAGACGACGTCTGAGTTTCTCAGATCATGATGTATATATATGATATGTGTGAGACGTCCAGTCCAAATGGGCCTCGTTCAGATCTAGCTAGGCGGTGCGACGGGTGCCGTGGGGGTTCATTCAGTTGAGGACCACACACACCCTCCCCCTGCCAGGTTGCGTCGGGAAGTGGTGGCGGTGGTCCAGTTCGGACATCTCATCTGTCGCTGTTGCCCAGCTGCCGGATTCCAACAACACGGCATGCTGCAGGGGACGAAGAAGGCCGTCGATGTCTCCGGCAGCGCCCCGGAACCCTAAATGATCCATATGCATATTAGTAGGCAAGACAATGTGTAACCTAGCTCTAGCTTGCCATCAGATTCTGTGCATGCATGGCCCTCATCGATCGAAGTAGACAATTCTGTCGGACTGTTATAATTAAGTTTTTTCTGTCGCTAATTAGTTAATTAATTAGTTAAACGGGTACTTTTAATTACTCTCATATACAGGGATGATATATGAGAGGGCGCCTCCCCCCGCCCCCACCAAAGGTACCGCGAACTGCGTAGCAATGGCCCTTCGGCAAACCAGCCAATTGAAAGAGCATCTCCTTGGCTGATTATGTGCAGAAAATCCCACAAATTGGAGGCATCTGAGAACTGCCTCATCTGAGGGGTCCCTTTCAGGAAACCCGACAAATTAAGATCTTCACCTATGGATCTCTCTTTGGGATGGGAAGTTAACCACCCCCATACACATATACGTACGGCGCCCGTGGGGTTAAAAAAACTCCCCTACCGCGCTATAGCTTCGGTCAGGCAGATTTAAAGTATTAATTAAGAACAAAGAAATGATTAATTGCTCTGTTATAATTAATTGTACTACTTAAATTTGATGCATGCACGCGTGCATGCATGCATGGGTACGTGTTGGGGTCTCTCTCCCAATCTTAATTTAGCGAGTATATATATATATGTATTTCTATGCGATATTCTTTCTTCGAATCGATTAAACCATGGAATTCATAAGGATGATTAATGTTAATGAAAGCATTATAAACCCATACATATATATATATATGTCTATATCTACAAATATTTAAAGAATTATGAAAAGAAATTCTAAGATCTCGATACTGATAGACTTGATTTATTTAGATATTAGTCTCTGCCATGCATCTACTTCTTTTGGTTTCCTAAGCTTTATGAAGCCCAGGACTTAATTACCAGTATTCGCATACAGTTACTATTTTACCCCTCTCTCTCTCTCTCTCTCTCTCTCTCTCTCTCTCTCTATATATATATATATATATATATATATATATATATATATATATATATATATATATATATATATATATATATATATATATATATCGACAGATAGAACAAAGGAGCTAACCCTCCTTCCGGCCCCTAATCTAACTTCTCTTGCTCTCTTATCTATCGATCCTATATCTATCTATCTATTTATCTGTTCCCTGGTTCTCTTTCCTCCCTTCTTCGTTTGGGAAGTCGCCCGATAAATCTTACCAAACGAATCCTAAGGGCGCGTTGGAGAATGCCCGTGACATTACTTTCGAGTCAAAAATCTCTCGACAATCTTTAAATTTTATCAAATATCTTTGTGCATCTGAATTTTTGAGCGTTAAAAAAAAATCAGAGGACAGAAGTGTCAGATATAAATTTGGATTTCGTCGAATAATCCTCAAAAGTAGGTGTAAAGAGGATTTCTGAGATTTTGAATCATTACAAATCCTCCATGTTCTTGACATTTGTACTGTCGATGAATTTTGTGAAAAATGAATAAACAACGGGCGTTTAAAACTTGCCCTAAGTCAAGATTAATTTTCATAGTTGGACTTATAATTTAAAAGGAGACGTGGTTAAAACAGTCGCATTCTTTTCACTCTCGAACTTGAGACTTTCAAATTTCAATTAAACAAATCAGTAATTAACTTGAATAATGATGATATCTGAAGCCATCCGGTCCCCCCCCCCCCGATGTGCACACCATCATGTGATTTTGTTATCTCATTCAGCCAAAGATTTACGTTTCGCTCAACTATATATATATGCGGGCGAAAAGCTACACATCAAACAGTCTGATAAACATCTTCCTCTTCGCTAGTGTTCCCCCGGGACTGGGAGGTTACGGCGTCGACACAGGGCTTATTCTACTCGTTCTAGGCGAAGGCAAGTTGGCATATTCCGTACTGGCCATCAATGGGTGAGTGAGCAGCTCAAGAGGGGGATGGGAGAAGGATGGTGAGCTTTCTGTCACCTCTGAACTGATTGACGGATCACACCTCTCTTTCTCTCTCTCTCTCTCTCTCTCTCTCTCTCGTGGGTGTGTGTCTCTTTCTTTCTGGATCGAGGGAGCCAGCCTCGGACAGCCTTAGATCCCATCAGGTCCTACCAGTACTACTGGCCTGCCATCCTCGTGCAGCTTGCCATCTTTGTGTACTACTCAGTCTGCGTCCCTTCTCTGATTGGTTTCCCTTTGTAAGCTCATGACAACGGTGAGAAGAAGAACCCTGCGGTCGCTGGACTGCACGACGCAGGCACACAAACACACACACACACACACAGAGAGAGACACTCACATGTCGTGAACACTCGATCACATCCAAACACACATGCGGACATTATATGTAGTCATATACACATCAATGTATCACAGATGAGATAGAGAGAGAGACGCGCACAGAGATAGAGAGATGATCGCACCTCACGGGACGGTATACTCATCAGAAAGGAAGACGTGGGCATTTGCCATTGGGGGATGAGTAGCCACGGGCACGGGGTTAATATTCTTCTGAGTTCTGACCACTACAGGAGCTTGGAAGTTATCTGCTGTCCCAATATTGTCATGGCAACATGTGGGCATCGCCGGGCCCTCTCTGTCTTTGGGTTTAGATTAACTGTTTGTGAAGGAAGATGGGAGCAGTTGAATTCTCAATGGCATTGTTGGTTTGCATAACAGAGTTGGGTTGATGCAGTTATCTCACTCTTATCCATTCTAATTGATTTGATTACTCGAATTTCAAAGTACAATCATTATCAGAGTTAAAAGAGTCAATGTCCGAGTTAAATACCGATTAGATTGTCTGAGAGAGAAGGTGGAATAAATTAATCTCAATTATGATATATCTCGATTAATAAAAAATTATTTATTATTCAAAATAAACTACATCTCCATTGATCTATTCCACGGATAACAAAATATCCGACCAGAAAAAAAATTGGGGAGAAGAAAACGGGTAGGGATGAGAGTGAAAGGGGGTTGTGGTTGTGTGACATTGGTTATCGAGGGAATCGAGGGTCGTACATACCAATGTTTTAAAATTATCTGACGCGAGTCTTGATCCGGTTAGGTTAGTTGGGTCATGGGTTAACGATTTAACCGTTCGAGTTGACCCATGACCCGTAATATTAGAATCGTAAATATCAATGTTATTTATCGCTATAAAATTTTAATATATCTTAACTTAGAAATATGAAATATACACTTTAACATATATTATAAAAATAAAAATAAATATATTAAACAACCACTAATATAGTCTAAAAGTATAAAAAAATATTAAATAAATACTACGTATGACCATTTATCAACGCATCTCATGAGATATAAATTGCATGACGTGTGAAGTCAAATTTATTCTTCATCTAAAATTTCATATGTCACTCGACCTTCATCTTCTTTATTGTCTTCATCTCCTTTCACGAGTATTCTCGAGTCTTCATCTTCTTCCTTCTATTGTTATGCAGACTACACCTATGCACGTAGGTCCTGTTTGATTGTGGAATAAGTTAAATGGATAAGTTAAATCGCATGTAGTATATTTCAAAAACTACGTCAAAATATTTTGATTGAGAGATAAGATAATCCGAGATATCTTATGGAGAAATGTGAAAAAATTTAACTCTCCTTATTCTATTTTTTTTGGTAGAATAACTTATCCCGAGATAAATTTAGATAAGAGCCTATATATCCTAACTCAACTGGAATATCTTATATCAGCAATCAAAACGAACAAGACAATTTTTGGTGGGATATCCCGATTTATCCCGCAAACAAAGAGGACAGTAGAGAATAAGCTAAAATTAGAAAGACTATAAGTTGGATGCATGGTTTGCCAAATCGAGATGGGACGGCCCAAATCGCCCGTCCCGGACCGTCCCAGACGCCCTGCGGGTCGACCAACCGTACGTGGGACGTGACTGGCACGCACTGGACCGCATGGTCCCGTGCATCCCGCCACGTACCAGACCGGTCCGTGGCTGGACCGGGCTGGTATGTGAGGGCCGCCTGGCTCGTGCAGGTCCGGCCATATAACGGCCCCGTGGGCGACGCTGGGCGAACCAAGCGGTGCAGGGGGGCGAGCTACGTTGCAGGGCGGTGCACGGCGGCGACAGGCAGTGCAGGGCGGCGGGGACCGGCCATCGGAGGACTCCGGCGAGGTAAGTGAAAGATTTAGATTTGTTGTGTTAAAAATAGAGGAGGGTGGCCGGTGGGGGGCCGTGGGAGGGCAGAGGAGATGGGAGGTGGCGGTGGGAGGCCGTACGGTGATCGGCCAGCCGTGAGAGGGTGGAAGGGGGGAGGTGGGGTGGGGGGGGCAGCTGGTGGGCGATCGTACGGGGACGAAGGCTGAGGGAGGGTGGGAGGAGGGAGATGGGGGTGGGGGGGGGCAGCCACTGCAGCCCACCGGCCATCGCAGTCCCCCTCTGGCCTCCCACGGGCTAGATCTTGCCGGTGGGAGGCCAGAGGGGGGGTGGGCGGCCGGTGGGTAGCAGGGGGGATCGTTGGGGCTTGGGGGGGGATAGCAGGGGGGATTGTGGGGGGGTAGGGGGGTGGGAGGCCGTGGACGCCGGTGGATAGCAGGGGGGAGCCGTGGTGGGTGGGGGGGTCATCGTACGGTAGGGGGGAGCAGTGGTGGGACGGGGGGGTGACCGTGGCCAGTGGTGGTGGCAGGGGGGACCGGTGGTGGGGGGGGACCGTGGCCGACGGTGATCGGATAAGGGGGGGGGGGGTAACATGGGGGACATCGTCGTGGGGGTGGGTGGGGGGGGGGGGGGGGGCGATCGGGGCAGGGGGGCGGGGGCGGTGGGGGGCTCAAATTTTAAATTTATTTTAGATGTATTAATTTTAATTTTCATGTTTTAGATGTTCTAGAATTAATTTTCATGTTTTAGATAAAATATTCATTTGTGATTTTTTTCGTTAAAAATTCTATGTAAGAATTAGTTGTAGAACATTTAAAACATGAATTTTTAAAATATTTATAATTTATATTTATTCATTATCTTATTTGGTGATATTTATAAAATATTTATATTTTACATTTATAAGTAAAACTTTAATAATTAATTCTACATTATTCAAGATTTGGTGATCGGATCGGGGGGGGGGGGATTGGGGCAGGGGGGTGGGGGGCGGTGGGGGTGGGGGTGAGGGCTTCAAATTTTAAATTTATTTTAAATGTATTAATTTTAATTTTCATGTTTTAGATAAAATGTTCATTTGTGAATTTTTTTCGTTAAAAATTCTATGTAAGAATTAGTTGTAGAACATTTAAAATATCTATAATTTATATTAATTAATTATCTTATTTCATGATATTTGCAAAATATTTATACTTCACATTTATAAGTAAAAATTTAATAATTATTCTATAATATTTTTAATTTTAGTTTTTAATTTGTAATTCTTAAATTTAGGGGATACATTTAAGCACTTCATGGCTCCTAAGGAACGTCCAAATGACATTGGATGGTCACATGGAGTTATGTTGGATGGCAACCGTAGTTGTTGGTGTTGCAACTACTGCAAAACAGAACACAGGAGAGCACGTATAATGTTAGATTGTTTGGAGATGGGATGTGGCCAAGTTTGAGCCCATATAATTAGGAGTATGTATCATTTATTTATATTTATAAGTACATATAAATTAATCATAATTTTCTTCATATCTTGAGTTTTGCACTTATCATTCAAATTACTAATGTAAAATTTTACAACATTTACAGGTCATCATGGACGGACGACGTCACCCTGCGTGGAAGCATGGGTACACTGTTGAGGGTGATCGACATGTACACTATAGATACTGCGGACATCGCGTCACCGACATACACAGATTTGCAGAGCACCTTACGGGAGTGGGACGGGATTGCCGTGCATGCTCCTTAGTTCCAGAGGATGTTCGAGCTTACTTTCGGACACAGTTACGGGAGGGATTTATTTCTCGTAGCAGAGTCGGGGCATCGTATTCTACGTCCAGGGTACCCTCACCACCAGCATCGGGCGAATCAAGATCTTCCTCCACGTCCAGAGTTCGAGTAGCACCAGCACCAGTCGCACCAGTAGCAGATGATAGACTTGAATGTATAGATGTAGTTAGGACTTTTTTTAGAGAATTTCATGTACCCTCCACCGCTGCACATGGCCCATTATTTGTGCAGATGGTTACGTATTTTCAGGCTCACCCACATGCACATCCACCCACTAGGATACTTAGATTATACGAGTCATGAGTCTCATGTATCTGATTCTGGTTGGGGTTCGGATTTCACAGATGAGTCAGATGAGTGAGTTTTGACATTTTATACTTTATGAGTGGAGTTAAATGATGTCATTATTATGTATATGTTCACTTTAATATATTAAGATATCTTTTTTTATCTCTTCAAATAACATGTTTAATTGAGAGATATAATAGGTTATTTCTATGTAATTAATCCTAAGTAATTTAATATGCATCTATAATCACAAAAAAATAACTCACCATTCTATTATTTTTCAATGCATATATTATTTTATAATTCGAGTGAATTATTATTAAAATTTTATTTTATAAAATTTAAAAAATTAAAATTTTAAAAAAAAATCAAAAAATCACGTATTTTCACCTTCTCGCCGAGCGTACCGGTACACTGGACGTCCCGGCCGTACCGTTCCGTCCCAGGCCGTGACTGGGGCGGCCGGTTCGACCGTGACGGTAAACTTTGGCTTGGATGGTTAGAGCCCACGTCTTTTCCACTTTCAAAAGTTGTGTTAATCGTTCGTTAATACTATTAAATGATAAGGTAAAAAGGTTAAATTAAAATTAAAACTTAAATTAATGATAAAAATAAAAAATAAAAAATATCTCGAACCCGACTGGATCACATTAGTTTTACCGACTTAGGCCGAGTTAATCAGGTTGGGCCAAGTTAACCGATTTTAACCGGATTTTAAGTCTTAGATGGTATAGACATTATTCTAATTAACTTGATTTTAAGATAAAATTTCAAATCAATTAAACTATTAACTAATATTATCATAAAGAATATAAATAACGTATCAATTATGTATCACGTATCGATCGTATCGATCAAATCATGATACGATACGATACGATATATCGCAGTATCGATACGTCAAACCTTACAAAAGACATCACGTGATACTTTTATTGTACAAAGAACACACCTATCTAAAGATTAAATCTCCACCAAAACTTTTTATTTTTCCCTATGTAGGTATGTTCCGAGACCTGATCACGTATTTTTTATTAAATAAAATAAAAATAAAAGTAGAAAAAAAAGAACGTGCTAGGTTGACTCTCGGATCCAACTTAAAGTTCGAACTTGGTTCGCGGGCCTAGTCGCACGTTACTTTTAGACCCGACTAAAAGCCCGCGGAGTCAAAAAGGGCATGGTGATCAGACCCAAATTAAAATTGAGCCAAACTCGTAGGCCCGCCAAACTGACCCGACCCATTGACAATAGTTGGCTCGAACTTGTCTAGCTTCTTCTGCATGGACCGATATCGGTGGGATCAAATTGAGGTGTTAATGATATTTACCATCTTGGTCATTAAGGAGAGATTGCTACCTACTAATTTCAAAGAGCTTGTCTTGTTGTTCGAGATACATTATCATCTTGATAATTAAGTAGAACTGCTTCATATGTATATATTATATATATAATGTTTCCCACATTAAATGCCAGAGAATTTCGGAACATTTCTTTAAGAAATATTACAAATTTAAATTTCAGCCATCCCAAATTTAAGATCTATTCCAAAAAAACCCCAACACCTTTGGAAGCGAACACATTCCTATGATTATCGTTCCAAAAAAGAGTTGTTTTTTTTCTTGTTCAGAAAAATTCAGATAAATTAATCTGATGCGATTTAATTATAAAACAACTCAAATTTAAATGTCTTGCGCATTTAATTTACAACCAACCCCAGGCCTTAATATATATTTAGCTTAAAGATTGAGTTTTTTATATAAAAATTATTGTTAAACGTTAAATTTATAAAAAATATTTTTACAAATATATTAATAGACATATCACTGTATACATTTGAATTATGTAAAGTATCATATTTATTTACATACATATCACTTATTTTTATCAAAAATTTGTAAAAAAAGTTACGTTTATATGACATTTATACACTATTTAAATTAACTTACTGATATGCCTATTAACGTACTTTTAAGAATAATTTTTATATATATATGAAGGGACGTGATCTCGCGCGGCTCCTGAGTTGGGTAGATGATCACCGAACAGTGAACTGTAGAGAAAGGGAAACAGATCAGGGGGCCCAAGGGAGGTTCCCTGGGAAAAATCCTCCGATGCTTAAGTTAGTAGAGCAGTCGTGGAAGATAGGGAGGGAGGTAGAAAGAGGTGCATGAGATCCTCCTACACCAAGGTGGTGAAGTGGTTCCTGCTCAGGAAATTTTAGGTGTGTATTGCCCTTACCTTTCACTGGAGGGAGTCCCAGGTTTATATAGTGTGCTCACCTTACAAGTCCCGTAAGCGGAGGAGTTTTAGGCGGGAGTTACGTCCTCATCGTGGGATCTTTACGTCCTCATCGTGGGATCTTCATAGCCTTGAGGGATCATGGGTCTCTTATCCTCATAAACTCCTGCTCATAAAGGGCTCTCAACGGCAGCGTGGATAAGCAATCGTCGGTCGGTCCGAGCATAAAAGGTGCCAACCCTGTCCGAGCGATAGGCATAGCTCGGATGAAGATAGGTCGGAGTGGGCGCAGAGCGCTTGCCTCTATCCCGATGAGGGGATAACTCGGGCATGGATCTTCCTCTGTTCTGACCGACGCTCGGGCCATCCGAGCCTAAGGGCCGTCGAGGAAGGATGAGATCCCGAGTAATCTTATTGGGCTTTTTAGCCTAAGTGGGCCCTATGGGGCTGTCACTTGGATGAGCTGAGCCTCGTTTGGTCTTGATGGACCTACTTTGGCTGCTCTTAGATGGGCTACAGAAATCCCCCTCTCCACTTGTCCCCCTCCTACTCCCGAGCTTTAGTAAGCTCGGAAGAGTTGCTGTTGGGGTTTTAGACCAGCGTGGCTCAGGTGGGTGGAGATCTGGCGATGTTAGGAAGCCACGTGCCGTGGTCACCTGGGCCCGTAATAATGATGATCCTGATGGATTTGAACTGAAGGCGCCCCCTTTTCTCAGAGGTCGGAACGACGCGCCGCCTCCCGCGTGGGGATATAGGCGTTGGGCGCTTACTGTCATTCCAGACTTCCTCCGTCTTTAGGGTTTTGGCTCTCTTCCGTTCTTACTTTTGGGCTCTTCGATGCGTCGTGAGGACACGACGGAAGAGCAGAGGCTTGCAGGGACGTTCAGGGAGTTGGCGGAGATAACTGCAGAGGCAGTCCTGTGGCTTCCTCTTCCCCCGAAATCTTCAGGGTCCCGAGATCGCCTTTCCTCAAACTCTTCTCCGAATTCCATGGCGGACCAGCGCTCGGATGCTGAGGAGTGGGAGGACGAGCCAGTGGTGAAGGCGCCGGTTCCAAACTGTAGTGAACTGGGGGAGACGGATGTGAGAAGGCTGGAGCATCAGTATCGCCTGCCCCACAAGTTCCGCTTTGTCGCGGCTTCTCCACACGAGACGAGCCTGGACTCTCGTACATGCCACATCTGTACCTTCCTTCTATCGTGGAAGGGTGGGTTCCGCCTTCCCTTCAAACCTTTCGTTCTTCAGCTTCTCAATTTTTTCCTGTTGGCGCCCATTCAGTTGGTAGCTAATTCTTATCTCCTTCTTTCCGCCTTCCGCATTCTCTGCCGCCAGTGTGGAGTTACTCCTTCCTTGGACCTCTTTCACTATTTCTTTGAGTTGAAAGCACATCCTTCAGCCGGGAAGGGTTTCTATTTCATCCAGGCGAGGCGGAACAGGAGCTGTATCTCCTTGGCGGTGAAGGATTCTTTGCATAAGGGGTGGAAAACTTAATTCTTCTGGGTGGGGATTAGTTCAGTGGAGGAAACCTGGAGGTGCCTAGTAATCCTCAATTTCCACTCGAATATCCCTCCCAGGCAGGATGAGTTCCCTCCACATGTAGAGAAATATGCGGCTATCTTGCTGAAGCACCGCCAATCCACATAAGAGCTGGTTACTCTAGAGAATATCGAGCGGTGTCTTCTTATGCGGCTGCATCCGTCGGGCTCAGGTGCCACAAACTAGGTTCTCCTTTGGATGTTGGGATCATTTTTTCTTTCCTGAATATGTCTTCCTCTTCGTGCAGACACCAGGCGGCAGGCTTTGGAGGAGGCCGCAGAGGTGATCGAGCTTGGCGATGACTCGGCTGCTGATGAATCGGCTGCTCCCACGGGTCGCTCCCGAACCAGAGATAAGGGCAAGGGGGCAGCCCAGGGCGAATCCTCCAGGCCGCGGGGGTCCAAGCGCAAGGACCCCGTGGAGGGCATGATCCGGGCCGCCGCGAGGGCCAGGAAGCGGGCCAAGAAGGTCGGGGTCGTACCCACAGTCGAAGGTGACCTTGCCGCGGCTCGCCCCTCCGCCGAGCATGATGGGGCCGACCCTACCGGGCGAGCTCTCCCACCCGCCGAGCAAGAGGGGGCCGAGGAGGTTGGGGCTGCTCCTGCGGGCGGTGACGATGCAGGCTCGGCCCTTCCTTCGGCCGGAGCCGAGGGGGCCGGGGCTACTCCTACGACTAGCAACGGTGCTGGCGCCGTGGCCGAGGCGGGGGATGCAGGGGTCATGGCCGAGGCTGGCGCTTTAGGTGGTGGTGCAGGTGTTGAGCCGGTTCAGGTTGGGGGGCCGCAAGAAAATTCGGCCGTGGCACGAGAGGCGACCGAGGCCGGGGCTTGGTCCGAGCCACTCGGTGGGGCGCCAGGCGATGGGAGGTTCTCTGTTCCGGCGGCCTTGGAGAGGCTTGGTATCTCGGGCCCTCTGCACCAGGTATGCCGCGGTATAGCCGCGAAGGTGAGGGGGGGAGGTAGGCAGTACTCTCCGTCCGCGGCCCTCGCTGGGGTTATGGAGGGCGGCCTGGTCCTAGCCCAGATGGGGGCCACTCTGGCAGAAGCATACGCTCGGTCGGAGTGGGAGCGAGCGAACCTGGCCTGGACCCTTGGTGGGTCTGACAGGAGGTTGGCTCGGCTTGCCGAGGAGCGTGATGGGCTTCGGCGGTGTTGATATTTATTTGTCTATCTTCTATCTTTCTTTTGAGGTTTGGGGGGTGATATGGTAAGATAACAAACAAACAATCAAAGACCTACTCAAACCTATGAACATGTGATCATGAACCTAGGCAATCATAACTAGCTCTAGCATGGGCATGCTATCTCAATCCAACTACGCTAAGGAAAAGGAAAACACACGCCGGGGCGTGGAACAAGGAATAAATAAAAACACACCGTGAAGGTGGAACAAGCAAGGAAAATAGGAAGATATGATGAAGAAGACAGCTAATGCCCAATACCAAGGAAAGATGTGATCGCCACCAACGTAAAACAAGTCAAAAGAACATGAATATACCTTGGAAATAGGTGGATGAAACACCCGCCCACGGGAGAGAAAACCAGAGAAAGCCTGCAGATCAACTTGGAAGTAACGGCCAGAACCCCGTGCGTCGCTTGGAAGTGACGGCCACACGATAGACCGCCGGAAGAGAATGACGCGCCTGCACAAGGCCGTCAGGTAACCTGCAGTAACAAAGCTTGAATTCTTTTAACTCCAACTCTTCCAGCCGGCTAGAAAACCTGGGCCTCGTGTCAATGAACCTGTAAACCTGCCAAAGATGTAAAAATACCAAACACAATAACCTCAATTAGTCCTTTTCACAAGCATATCATCAATTCTCAAAGGACTCAATATCATCAAAAGGAGAGGGAATTACCGGGGAGTTTTTGGTTTTTTAACCCCTCTGGGTGTTTTAAAAGTTTGGGAAGATGTTTATATGCTTAGAGGACAGTGAAAAACGTGGAGAAGGAAGAGGGACAATGTCTTGATTGAGGAAAAACCAGGGAAGAACTCAAGCATGCAATGATGAACTTGAAAGACCAAAACCAAAGTACTCCCTTGATTATGAGATGGATGGACGTGGGAAGCAGTTCCTCTTGGATGAAGATGGCTCCTGAGTTTGGCAGCACTTCGTCGTGAATTCAAAAATCTCCCCCCTTTTGGCCATGAAGTCAAGGATTCTATTTATAGACCCTCAAACTCTTAGGTCGAGCAGAGGATAATTCAAACAAGATAAAGAGATAACTCTTAGCAAATCCTCGAAGATAATATCACCAAGAGTCCATAGAATTGAACGGAAGGTCCTGAGGATCAGATTTGAAAGAGATATCGTCAATCCAAACCCTTATCTCGACCACAGAGTAGCAGAGAAAAGGCCTGAACTGCCAGGACTCTCGGAAGGAAGTAACGGCTGCACGACAGACCGCCACTTGGAAGTAACGCACCAAGGATCATCCGTTACTTTCAACCTTATCCCAAAGAGATAAGATCAACGGGAAGAAGACCCAACAAGTTGGACTCTTCAAGGAAGCAACGGCCAAGGCATAGGGCGTCAGAATGAAACAACGGCTGCACGACAGACCGTTATTATCAACGTGGAATCAAGAGGATAAGCTTTATAACGAGGCCTTAAGCCTTAGGACTCTTCAAAGAGTAACGGTCCAGGACCCATCCGTCAGAATGAAACAACGCGCCTAGAACCGACCGTTATTATCATTGAGGTTCAAGAATGAAATGAGGGGCTTGCTAAGATTCATCCAATGAAACGCCACTAGGAGCCATATCCGATCAAAGAGTTCAGACCCAAGAAATAGGCTTCAACTAATCAAGAGACTCAATGAAGGGTGAACAACTCGGAGCATCATATAGAATGAAACAAGGAGATGACCCGACTTACTGGGTATAAAACGGGTGTCAACAGATGCCCCTCCTTAACGTCCTCTTTGCAGGGGAGCGAGCGGAGGTGAAGCGAAAGTGAAATGGAACATGAAGCGGAAATGAAGCGGAGTGTATCAAAAAGAGGCGTTAAGGTAAACGACACCCGTTCTTTACCAACAAGCGATAGGAATTTTCTGGAAAACTTCAGATTGATCACAAGGAAATAGCCAGCCAAAGGGATGCGAGTCTGGAGGAACTAATTAACTAAGGAAAGGAAACACGGCTAGCCACCGGAGGCAACGGAAAAGAAAGAGACTAAACTCCAGACAGGAATCTTCAGCGAACCAGATCAAGCGAGCAGATCGAATGAAACTTTCTAATTCAGAATGGAATAATTCTCCTCATCCAGAATCAAGAACACAACTATTCACCATCACTGAGATACCTTGAACAGATGAAGCTTCATGAATGCTCAAAGAATGCGCATGATGCATGCTGGGCTAAAGGAAAAGAAATCTTCAAAACAAATGCAAAGAAAGATAAAATATCAAATACTCGAGAATAATATTGCTAGATCGGAGAAATCAGAGTCAGGACACTATCTGCAACCACGGCGTGCAAGATAGAACCATCGTCCCCAAATTTTCCAATCTAACGGCCTATCCAACGATTAAACATGTGAACTTAGATCATCATCATTTTTATTTAAGGGGAACATCAGATCCTAGGACACATGAATGACCAGCCAGTTCTCGAGGTAGTATATCATAAGTAACATATAGTAATGCATCAAGGGAGTGAGGGAACGAGATACAATACCTGACTTACCTGCCTGACGGACAGTAAAGCATGATTTTACTCATAATTCCTTCATGAAAGGTAGGTTAGCCAATAATAAATATGATCATGAATCAAGGCATAACCATTTGTACATGCGAGAGGCATCAATAAGGAACAACATGGAAGAAAATGGAACCATTTTGACATTAATTAAACCATTTAATTCATCAAGAAACTTGCAAGTTTGTAACGGTCTCATGTACGTGCGTCACATCAAGTAACGGACCACTCCTAGTCCGTCATAAACCAGGCGGTTCACATTCTTCAATAAAACAGGGCCAACACATGTAACGGTCAGATCCAGACGCGTTAGAATGATGTGACGGTCGGTCGATAGACCGCCGCATTTCCTGAGCGTTCAAAAAATAAAACCGAACGGTCACGGCCTTCATTCAATCCACATTCAACACCCCAAAAACTCCAACCGAGAAGAGCTCCGGCGACTCCAACCTCCACTGCTTCAATGGCCGGCGACGAGGCTCCCCAGCCGTCACCAAAGAAGAGAGAGAGAGGGAAGAGGATGGCAATACGGCGGGTTCCACCGCCGGCTTGAACGGGAGGCGATCCCGCCGGTGGAAGAAGAACAACCAGCGAGGAGAAGTCCAAGGGAGGAAGAAGAAGCTCCCACGGCCACGGAGGACGAAGGGGAAGCTCCCTTGGGTGCAGAGGAGCCCAAGGAACCGAAGAAGAAGAGGAAGAGAGCCATGGACCACGAGGTAGGCCCCCGCCCTAATTTTCCAATTTTTGATTTTTTTGTGTTTATTTATGGATGCATGTGGGGAAAAGGGGTAGAAATGGGTCTACGAACCCACTAGGAACAATTGTAGGCCATTTGGCCATAGTGGGAGACCACGGGGATGCAAGGGAAAAAATTCCCAAACGCAGACCATGTGACGATCCTGCCAGCGACCGTCACTCGTCTGACGCACCATGATGAGTCCGTCAGAGTCAAACGATGCCCTAGCACAGGGCCGTCACTCATGCCAGGGACTTAAACTATTTTTTAGGGTTTTCAATTTTCAAATTTTTGTTTTCTTTTTAATCATGAATGTTTATGCAATGATTATATGATGCAATTGGACTAATTAATGATATAATATGTAATGCAGGGGAAGAGACGATCGCGGATCTCCTGGCTACAGATCCGGGCAGTGTACCAGGCATTGCCCGACTACCAGAGAGAGAGATTAGCCGGCATGGGATTCGCCGAGGTGCTCAGCATCGAGGTGATCCGGATGGACACGCCACTACTGTACGCCTTGCACGAGAGATGGGACCCGATCAGCCGAGCTTTCATCTTCCCGTGGGGCCACATGATCCCCACGCTAGAAGACATAGCGAGGATTACCGGATTGAGAGTCCACGGAGCCGCGGTGACAGGGTGGACATACGGTGACTACCGAGAGATGGCGCAACAGCTGCTCGGGCTAGATTTGATCAGGCCGGGACAGTCCTCATCTCAGCTTTCGAGGTCAGTGCTGTAGGAGAGCTTAGGCTTGAGAGGAGCGGCGATCACCGTGGGAGAGCTACCCGAGGAGCATCTGGGCAGAGTGATAGACCAGGTGCGCCCTCGCGTGGCGGCGGAGGCAGGACCAGAGGGGGACAGAGTGCTCAGACGCTTCCTGATGCTGCTATTCGGGAAGCTCCTCTTAGCGACTCGGGCAGATGTCATCAGCTGCAGACTGCTGCCGATGATAGAGGATTTGGGCAGAGTCAGGAGATACGCATGGGGAGCGGTAGTGCTCGCATTCCTGTTCGAGTCCCTCAGCACTACGGACAGGCAGACGATGCTGGGCGGCTTCTCGCCTTTCCTACAGGTAAATGCACTTCTCATGTTTTCTATTATGCCATGAATATCGATGCTATGATTTATGCAAATGATTTATGCAATGATTTATGCAATGATGTGACTGACTCGATTTCTAAATGCAGGTCTGGAGCTATATGTACCTCCCGGGCATCGGGAGAGGCGCATTACTCTATCCCGGCCGCATACCGATCGCGAGGCGTTGGTCGGTGGCGAGGGACACAGGGTCGATCATTAGACTGACCCGGACGATCCAGGACGACTTGGACTCCTTCCCGCATACATCGGTAAGTCCAGAACTCAAAATGATTTCTATATGCTTCTAAATGCTTCTAAATGCTTTCTAAATGCTTTCTAAATATCTCTAATATCTTTAATGCTTTTATATGCTAATGAATGAACTAAATGCTCTCAGGTGAGATGGACCCCATACCGCGACGAGGGTTATACGGGACAGCCATGGGTGGAGGCGACCTTATCGTACCGGGGGCGAGACATATGGTTGCATTGCATCCATATCATCGAGCCTCTGCACTACAGGCTGATCCTGCGGACCCGGGGACTACACCAGCCCGAGGTGACCTTTCCACGCCACAGCGATGACCACCCCGGCAAGTCAGCAAGGGGCATCAGCGGCAATGTGGATTGGTGTGCCCGGAAGGCGAAGTACGTCCACGATTGGAATAGGCGGGGCCGAGCGGTGAAGGAGCGAGACGAGAGCGACGAGGCATATCTGAAGGCCTTCGCTCGACTCTACGGCGACCGGGTGTACCGAGGTACCCGACGACCGGTATGCAAACTAAAACTCTAAACTTTTCTATTATGCAATGTGCAATGTGATATATGCTGACTCATGCTTTCTAAAATGCAGCTAGACCCTGAGGGACGGATAGCCGAGCTGGAAGGGCTACTCCACTCCACCATCCAACAGCGGGACGGGTACCGGTCTGCCCTGGAGCTCCTGGTGAGACTAAAAACTTAAATGCTCATGATTTATGCAATGATGTTCATGATGCAAATGCCAATGTCAACTAACCATGACTTCTAAATGCAGCGGGCCGAGGGAGCCCAACGCGCTGGACCGGATGCCCCATCGTCTTCCTCGCAGCCTGCGGGAGGCAGGGCTGAGCAGGAGGCCGACTTTGCTCGGGCGGTTGCCCGGGCCGAGGAGGCGGAGGCCACCCTCACGGAGCGGGTAAGAGACTAAAAATGCTTATGATTATGCCTAATCAAATGCTTCATGACTAATGATATGAAATGCAATCTACAGGCGAGGGATTTAGCAACAGCAGTGGCCGAGGCCAGCCAGGCGAGAGCTGAGGTAGAGAGAAGCCGGGCCGAGACCGATCGAGCCCGAGCAGAGACGGAGCTGGTACGGGCAGAGATGGCCCGGCTGAGAGCGGAGACCCCGCGACGCCCAGATGATGCAGAGATGGAACAACTCCGGAAGGAGTTAGCGCGGGCACGAGCTGAGGTGGAGGAGCTTCGGATCGGGACGGCCGACTTGGATCGCTACCGGACCGAGGCACGGGAGACGCGGCGTCAGATCTTTACACTGAAGATCGAGCTGCGGACATTGGAGCGGACGGTCCGGATGATGGGCCGGGGACCGGAGCGGAGTGCCTCCCAGAGTGGGGTACATAGGAGTGCTGCCCCTAGCGGCTCAGTAGGGGATTTCCTTGTCAGTTCCTCCGCCCAGCGGAGGAATGAGAGGGCAGAGAGAGGACATCAGGAGGAGAGTGCTTCCATAGCACCGCCACCCGTGAGGAGACCTGAGGATGGGGAGGATGATGGTGGCCCGGCTGATAGACCGGCCGAATGATGCCTTTTTTATGTTTTCTTTATCACTTGTATAGAACCTTTGGCAAAATAGAATGAGATCCCTTCTTTTTAGCTTTCTGTTTTGTTTTAATTTTATGCGAGCGTGAATGAATGAATGTGAAAAATGCAGGATGGACGAAATGTGAATGAATGAATGAGATGTATGCAGGAATGGTGAAAGACCGCCAGGTCTAGGCAAGGGCAGAAGGAATAGCCTGAACTCAGCAGCAGAGAAAGTGACGGTCTAAGATCTGACCGTCATAATCAAACGACGCTCTGGTGAGAGACCGTTAATCATCAGAGGCCCACTCTGGCAGTGGGGCATCAGGATAAACGACGGCCAACCGAGGGTGCGTCAAAGACAAATAACGGCCAAGGATCAGACCGTTGATCATGGCAGAACGATAGTTGGTCAGGGCAACTAGCAGGAAATGCGACGGTTTGAAGGAGATGCGTCAGAATCAAGAGACGGTCATAAGCAAGACCGTCAGGAAGTGTTTAGCCCAGAAGAGAAGGAACTGAGTGGCTGGGAATGCGACGGCTCAGGGTTTGCGCGTTACAGAAAGCGACGGTAGACCCGTAGACCGTTATTCTCCACAGAACATGATTCGGGGAATTGAAACCCACAGAAAATGCGACGGCCAAGGGCTGGCGCGTCGGAATGAAGTAACGGCCGCACGATAGACCGTTAGAATCTGGGTTTTAATCCGAAACGGATTGAGCCGAGATAACTAAAACCCGAGGTTTAGCCACTTAGTCCATCACTAGAACTTATCCTGATTGAAGATAAAGCCTTCTAGCCCGAGTCTTATCCTTCCAAAGTTAAATATAAGCCTTAGCAACTTGGAACCTTAATCAAAATCGCAGCTTTGCTGAAACCTCTGTTCTAGGGTTTGAAGAGCTCTTCAAAGAGCAGAAAGCATGATGAAGAGGAGCTTCGAGGTGATGGCTATGGAGGAGAAAGCTTACACCGGCCCCAAAGCTGCAAGAAAAGAGCATGGAGAACTCCAGCGGCTGACATCAATTCCCAAGCACTTAAGCTCCAATGCCCAAAGAGTGGTAAGTTCTCACAACTCATCCAAAGTTCAGAATTTTACTGCACTTATTCTTTTCGTGACTTCCTTCTTTCTTTTCTCAAGCCCCTTCCTGGTCCAAGGTGCTATTCCAATCTGAAGTGGGTGGCTCCCATGGTAAAGGCACTTCCCATAGAGATCACCTCAATCCTTAAAGCATGGCACCTTCAACCCCTCTTGGTTTTAGGCAAGACTTTCCATAAATTATCTTTCGATTGGCCAAGCCTTTCAGCGCTTGTGGAACTATGGCATCCACAAACTCATACTTTCATCTTCCCTTCCTTTGAAGCAACCGTCCTTTTAGAAGAGGTAGAGACCTACCTAGCCCTTCCTAAGACTAAGGTGGGGGATGAAGACCAGGTTTGCTACACGATAGAGCCTATCGACCCGTCCTTGATCTTGAGTGATTTCATTCACAATCCAAAGGACGTGAGAACCATGATCAGCCCACACCACGTTCACTTGATACCCTTGTCACAGTGGATAGTGTCTCATTATAAAAATAAGTGGGAGTGTAAGACCCCAAATTCTTTAGAAATTTATTTAGAAAGGTATTTGTAATTATTTGGAATTTATTTGAAGTTATTCGAATTAATGAGAATTATCCAAATTAATTAGATTAATTAATTAATTAATAGAATAAGTCATTTTTCTTCTATTTTCTAAAAATCCCCAAAAATTACATCTTGTAGAATTAATTTTGTTTATCAACTTTGTCTTCTACAATTAAGCCTAATAAAATCGTTTATTAAGCCGAATTAGCGAACTAAGTCTTCCGAACTTAATATTTAATTAATTACGGAATAGTAGAAGTGGAATTTTATCTACCATATAAAAATTTATAAAAATAGTAATTAAATAATAGATGCTTCGACTAACACTTTTGTCTTCTTGGAGTAAGCCTAATTAAATCATTATCTAGGCCTAATCAGTGGATTAAGCCTGACTTACAACCCACCTAACCCAAATTCGTATTTACTATTCACCCAAACTTTGAACATCAAATTCGAGCTTGTTTCTCAACCAAATGAGGTGATTTCAGAGGAAAATGAAAGGTATTACATAGAGGAACATTTCCCCTCTCATAATGCCACAAAATCATTACCATATGGTAAGTATTGGGCGCGCAAGAGCTAGGTCAACGTTGGCGGCGGTGTTTGGAACACGCAACTTGTTTGGTCGAATTCTCCCTTCCTGGAAGGATCCAGAAGGAGTATGACCTATTAAAAGAAAGCTCTACGTGTCTAAATTCATTTGGTAGCTGTGGTGTTCGCAGAGAATTCAGATCTGAAGAGATCTCTTGTGATTATTGGAGGAGGGTCCAAGTTCGTGGGTTTTTCTTAGGCCTTTCTACTTCCTTCGATTGAGATAGGTTTCCTTAACCAAAATAAGCTTATGAATATAGCCAATTGTACCTCTCATCGAGCTCTTTCCATTGGTGCCAAAAGCCCCAATTTTCATTAGGTATCCGTGGAGATATCGAGGTTTTAGTGAGGTGCTGTCAAGTTGTTCTTTATTCTAGGTTTCGAGTTCCCTCTTCAATTTGAGGTAGGTTATAACAGCCCAACTTCTAATTAACATACATGAATGTAATCAATAGCATGTTAGCTTTCTTTTGACATCAAAATCCCCAATTTTTATAGATCATGCCTAGAGTATTTCGTGTGCTATTAAAAGCATGCTAGCAAGCTAGACTTTTCTTGTGTTCTTCATAGAATATGTTATATTTCATTGGATTCCTATCGAAATTCGTGATTTAAAATTATGTTTCATGACCCTAGGATGCATATTAATAACCCTAGAGTATATGGTTAAGATCCCATTATATTTAGACCCCAATTCTTGGAGTTTTTCATATTTTTTTTTGAAGCCTTTTGGGTCTGGAAACCCAGGGGTCGACCCACGGGTCGACCCATTTCAACCCTGTAAGCAG
This sequence comes from Amorphophallus konjac, assembly GCA_022559845.1. Lineage (NCBI taxonomy): Eukaryota > Viridiplantae > Streptophyta > Magnoliopsida > Alismatales > Araceae > Amorphophallus > Amorphophallus konjac. The sequence continues at coordinate 15,080,320 of CM040129.1, forward strand.
CAATGCTGCCTTGCAATGGGTCGACCCATGGGTCGACCCATGCAGCCAGGATGGCTCCTGGAAGCCAGGGGTCGACCCAGGGGTCGACCCATACCTGGAGTTTTTCCAGGGGTCGACCCAAAGGGTCGACCCATGCCCCGTATGACCCGTTTTAATGATGTTTTGACCCGGGGATCAATCCGGATCATTGGGGGATCAATCCATTCAACATAATCACATTGAAAACTATATTTTTGAGGAACTAATGACCTATTCATGTACCCTTTTTAGTTTCAATTAACATAGGTCCATACATGCAAACTTAGTGTAAAAACACACCGTTTATAATCTTCATTTCAATGCATACAAGATTAAATAGAAACCCACATAATTAGTGGTTAATGCTGTAACTAAATCTCTGTTAATGCATTCTATTTCACTCCTGTGGGAGTTTTTCTTTGCCTTATCATCTTGAATCAGCTTCTTGGCAATTGTCTTAATGCAAATGATAATGGTTAATCATGATATCTTAACTTGGTGATTAGGATTAATATGTTGATTAGCTTGTTTGATTGCTGCTGTTTTACAGTAGCGCAGCACGATTAACTCTTGTTGTGACTTGGTTTCGATCTCCTTGATGATTATACTTACCTTGAAATTCTGGAAATGAATCTCTTTCCTACGTGAAGTTGTTATTGCTACTTAGTTTAAACCTTGGAATTCTGGCCATAAACTGTGGAAGTCTAGATTCGTGGGATCTTTGATCCAAAGAAATCAATGCCTGGCAAACAATTAAGGGCTCGGTCTGGTCCTGGGAAGAGCGCCCGAACACTACGTGTACCCCCGGGGAGGTGAATGACTAGGTGTGGCATTTGGCACCAGTACTTGACATGTGTTAAATCTAGGACTGTCCACTACTCTCTCCACTACTCTCTACATTACTTTCTACTACTTTTCACTTTCCACTCTTCACTGTTCTATACTCTACTTGTGGTTACTTTACTTGCTTATTACTTGGACGTGGAAATGAAATTACATACGTGCTTGACATGACTTGAATTGTCTTGATATGGCCAACTTTTTATCGTTATCTCCTGTAGTAAATTCTTATCTTACTATTCTATTCATTATATTTCTTGACCTTGCAAGATCTTTGAATTCTGTTTCGTGATATCACCGTTATCTTTTTATTGTTTTTATCATTTGTAGCATGACATTTTAAAATGTAATTAAACTGTTAATCACTTATACCTGTCTGTTATTTCCTACTGAGCGTCAGCTCATAGTGGTGTTTTCCCCCCTTTCCAGGCTTTTCAGGTGACGCGCTTACCGATGGGGAAGGGCAGGAGTGATGTCTTGAGTGTATCAGTTCTAGTGTGTTAGTAGTGTGTTATCTTTCTTTAGTTGTGTTTTGGAGAGCTTTTAGTCTCAGTCATGTTATTGAGTTTTAATGGTTGATTATTCCAGTTGTATTAAGTTGAACTTGAGGTTATTGTATCAGTTGTGGTTTGTTAATGATCATTTAGTATTTCCATCTTGTAGCACTTGTGTATTATTTTAGATTAGTTCTCTCTCTTGCCAGCGTGTCCCTAACTGTACGTCCCGATATTTCCACCTTGTTCGGGGCGTGACAGTTTAGTTGGTATCAGAGCCCTAGGTTTCACATTCCTAGGTTTCCTAAGTTTAAGTTTTCTTGCATTGCATCCCAATAATCGGTATATCAAAAGGTGTTGTCCGAACGTTAGGCTACGCCTATCGGGAAGGTCGCACACTTGCGCGAGTGGTCTTCGGACCGATTACCTCCGCCAGGTACCGAGTTTTTGGTCGTGTCTAGGTGCATTAGATCCCTAACCTTGTAAAAGTCTAGGACCTGACCTGGTAAGAATGGGTAGAACTTGGGTTAAGTTCGTTCCTTAATCGTGCTTTATCTATCTTATTGAACCTAGGTAACCTATTTCTCGTGTAGATGGCAGCTGATCGTGCTGAATGGAGGAACCTGCAGCGTACGGTTCAAGGCCTTACTCAGGCCCTTCAGCAAGTAGCTCAGGCAGGAGCGGCACAGCATGGCACCGGTGATCTATACCGGAACTTCCGCGGAATGAACCCGCCTAGATTCGCTGGTTCGACTGACCCCGACCAAGCCGAGCACTGGCTAGATGAGATGGGAAGAATCTTTGAAGTTATGCAATGCACCAACCAGGAGCGTGTCCTTTTGTCCACATTTCAATTGGAACATGATGCACGTACTTGGTGGGATTCTATCAAGGCAACTCTCGGTGATCGGCAAGTTATGTGGGAAGAGTTCGAAGAATTCTTCAACAGCAAGTATTTTTCTGATAGAGTGCAAGAGAAGAAAGCGGCAGAGTTCACGGCCTTGAAACAGTGAGGTTTGTCCGTGGCAGAGTATGAGGCTCAATTTGCACGGCTTTCTCGATATGCTACACATCTCATTTCCACCGAGAAGATGAAGGCGAAGCGCTTTCTCAATGGTTTGAAGCTTCATTATATCAACCAATTGGCACCGATGGAGATTTCCACTTATTCCGAGATGGTAAGGAAAGCGTAAGTTCTGGAGGATACTCTTGAGATGACGGAGAGAATCCGTGGGAAAGGCACCAAGAAAGAATTACCTACGGGTTCCGGGAGTGTCAAACCCGGGTATGCCAAGAAGAGGCCTGTTAGTGGACCTGGTTCGTGGAGCGGGTCCGGATCGTGGAAGGGCAAGATGCCGAGGCATGAAGACAAGAAGCCTGGCCCTATTGTTCCATTCAAGGGCGTGTGCAACTATTGTGATCGTCCGGGTCACAAGATAGAGGAGTGCTGGCGCAAGCTAGGCGTCTGTTTGCGATGTGGAAGCAAGGAGCACCGTATCCCCACTTGTCCTCTCATATCGGAACAAGCTACACCGGCAAAACCTCTAGTCTTCAAGAAACCACAAGGCAAGCTTCAAGCTTTACATGCAGAGGAAACTGGGATTTCTGATGATGGCGGACTCGTCGAAGGTACCCTTACTATAATCGATAAGCCCGCATTTGCTCTCTTTGATACTGGTGCAACACATTCTTTTATTTCACGGAGATTTGCTAAGTCATTAGCTGTGGAACCTGTTTTGATGAATACTCCGTTAGAGATTTCAACCCCTATTGGCACTAGATCAACAATCCAGTATTTCTATCCTTCTAGTAAGGTTATGATTGGTGAACAGAACTTTCCAGCAGATTTGGTCTGCATGGATATGAAGGATTATGATGTAATCCTAGGAGCAGATTGGTTGGCCAAGTATGAGGCCAATGTTCACTGTAGTTCTAGCTCAGTGACTTTTACTGGACATTCTGGTTTATCTTTTACGGGAGTCAAGCACCATAACTCCGTACCGCTCATCTCGGCTCTTCGAGCTGATAAGCTTTTGAGGCATGGGTGTGAGGCTTTTCTAGCCTTTGTTTGTGCAACCCCTGAGCAGCAGATTGAGATCAAGGACATTCCTGTTGTCCAAGATTTTCCTGATGTCTTTCCAGAGGAACTACCAGGACTTCTGCTTGAGCGGGAAGTTATCTTTTCTATTGATCTTATTCCTGGCACAGCTCCTATTTCTAAGGCTCCTTATCGTATGTCTCCTGCGAACTGAGGGAACTGAAGCAGCAACTGATGGAATTACTCGAGAAGGATTTTATTCGTCCTATTACTTCTCCGTGGGGAGCCCCTGTGTTGTTCGTCAGGAAGAAAGATGGTTCGATGAGGTTGTGGATTGATTATCGGCAAATAAACCAGCAGACTGTCAAGAACAAATATCCCTTGCCGAGGATTGACGAGTTATTTGACCAGATAGCGGGAGCTCAATATTTCTCTAAGATCGATCTTCGATCTGGATATCACCAGTTGCGGATTAAGGAAGAGGACATTTATAAAACAGCTTTCCGCAGCAGGTATGGTCATTTTGAATTTGTCGTTATGCCTTTTGGTCTAACGAATGCTCCAGCAGCTTTCATGCAGTTGATGAACAATGCATTTCGGCCCTATCTTGATCAGTGGGTCGTGGTATTTATTGATGACATCCTGATTTATTCTAAGAATGAGGAGGAGCATGCTGAGCATCTGAGAATGGCATTGCAGCTGTTGAGAGATCATCAACTATATGCTAAGTTCAGTAAGTGTGAATTCTGGCTGCAAGAGGTGTCCTTTCTAGGACATATCATTACGAAGAACGGTATTTCTGTTGATCCTTCGAAGGTTGAGGCAGTGAAGAATTGGGAACAGCCTACCAGTGTGACAGAAGTTAGAAGTTTTCTAGGCCTGGCAGGTTATTATCGAAGATTTATTCAAGACTTCTCTAAGATTGCGGTACCTCTTACAAGATTAACCCACAAGGAAAATAAGTTTGATTGGTCAGATGATTGTCAGCGAAGCTTTCAGACTCTGAAGGAGTGTTTGACTACTGCACCTGTTTTGGCTTTACCTTCTGGTGAAGGAGGATTTGTTGTTTATACTGATGCTTCAGGTATTGGCTTAGGCTGTGTACTCATGCAGCATGGGAAGGTGATTGCCTATTCCTCTAGGCAGTTGAGGAAGCACGAAGATAATTATCCTGTTCATGATTTGGAACTTGCTGCAGTCGTGTTTGCTTTAAAGATATGGAGGCATTACTTATATGGAGAAACCTTTACAGTGTTTTCAGATCATAAGAGTTTGAAGTATTTATTCTCTCAAAAGGAACTCAACATGAGGCAGCGGAGATGGTTGGAGTACTTGAAAGACTTCGACTTCTCGATTGAGTATCATCCTGGCAAAGGTAATGTTGTGGCAGATGCATTAAGCCGGAAGCCGGTAGCTAGATTATCAAGTCTCATGTTACAAGAATGGAGATTGTTGGAACAATTATCTAGTCTGGATCTCAATATTGACAATGATCGGATCTTGATTGCTCAGATTCAACTTAAACCTGAATTATTGATAGAGATCAAGTCCTTGCAAGATAATGATCCCGAGTTGGTAGAGATCAAGGGAAGCTTGAGTAGCAGACCTGACTTCATGTTGGCCGATGATGGTAGATTATTATTTAAAGGCAGAACTTGTGTTCCGGATGAGGCTACAATAAAGAACAAAATTCTTGAGGAAGCTCATAGATCCAGATATACCATTCATCCTGGAGGCACTAAGATGTACCGAGATTTGAAAAGGTCCTTTTGGTGGCCGAATATGAAAAGAGAAGTTGCAGATTTTGTGAGCAGATGTTTGGTATGTCAGCAAGTTAAGGCCGAACATTTCAGACCAGCAGGGAAATTGAAACCACTCGACATACCCCAATGGAAGTGGGAAAGTATTGGCATGGATTTCATTATGGGTCTACCTAGGACTCGTGGTGGATTTGATGCGATATGGGTGATTGTTGATCGTTTGACAAAGTCGGCTCATTTCTTACCAATTAAGTCCAAGTGGACGATTGATGTATTGGCTGCTTTGTATATAAAGGAAGTGGTGAGATTGCATGGTATCCCAGTGAATATAGTATCTGATCGAGACCCCAGATTTACTTCACATTTCTGGAAGGGACTGCAAGAGTCTTTGGGTACTCGTCTGAATTTCAGTACTGCTTTTCATCCACAGACAGATGGACAGACTGAAAGAACCAATCAGATAGTGGAAGATATGCTGCGAGCTTGCATGATTGATTTCGGTGGTAATTGGAGTGAGCATTTGGCATTAATTGAATTCGCCTACAATAACAGCTATCAGTCTAGTATTCAGATGGCTCCTTTTGAAGCACTATATGGTAGAAGTTGTCGTTCCCCGTTGTGTTGGGACGAGGTAGGTGTGAAACAGTGGCTTGGACCAGATCTTGTTTCGGAATCATCACAGAACATCCGTGTTATCCGAGACCGGTTACAGGTAGCCCAGTCAAGACAGAAGAGTTATGCCGACAACAGGAGAAGGGCATTGGAATTTCAGGTTGGCGAGCATGTGTTCTTAAAGGTCTCTCCGACGAGAGGGATCCGAAGATTTGGCATTCATGGCAAGCTGAGTCCGAGGTACATTGGTCCATTCGAGATTCTAGATAGAGTGGGAGAGGTGGCATACAGACTGGCTTTACCACCGCAATTGTCTGGCGTACACAACGTTTTCCATGTGTCTATGTTACGGAAATATGTGTACGATCCCACTCATATCATTCAGCAGGTGGATTTTGAACTGAAGGAAGATTTGACCTATGAGGAAAGACCTGTCAAGATTCTGGACCGGAAGCATCAGCAACTCCGGAATCGTTCGATACCGATGGTCAAGATTCAGTGGAGTCGGCGTGGGACCGAAGAAGCTACATGGGAGTCTGAAGAGACTATGCGAAAGCGGTATCCCGATCTATTCTAGGTGAGTGATCTTTTTCTACTCTCAGTTTTAGTGCAGTGAATTTGGAGGACCAAATTCTTTTAAGTAGGGGAGGGTGTAAGACCCCAAATTCTTTAGAAATTTATTTAGAAAGTTATTTGTAATTATTTGGAATTTATTTAAAGTTATTCGAATTAATGAGAATTATCCAAATTAATTAGATTAATTAATTAATTAATAGAATAAGTCATTTTTCTTCTATTTTCTAAAAATCCCCAAAAATCACATCTTGTAGAATTAATTTTTTTTATCAACTTTGTCTCATACAATTAAGCCTAATAAAATCGTTTATTAAACTGAATTAGCGAACTAAGTCTTCCGAACTTAATATTTAATTAATTACGGAATAGTAGAAGTGGAATTTTATCTATCATATAAAAATTCATAAAAATAATAATTAAATAATAGATGCTTCGACTAACACTTTTGTCTTCTTGGAGTAAGCCTAATTAAATCATTATCTAGGCCTAATCAGTGGATTAAGCCTGACTTACAACCCACCTAACCCAAATTCGTATTTACTATTCACCCAAACTTTGAACATCAAATTCGAGCTTGTTTCTCAACCAAATGGGGTGATTCCAGAGGCAAATGAAAGGTATTACATAGAGGAACATTTCCCCTCTCATAATGCCACCAAATCATTACCATATGGTAAGTATTGGGCGCGCAAGAGCTAGGTTAACGTTGGCGGCGGTGTTTGGAACACGCAACTTGTTTGGTCGAATTCTCCCTTCCTGGAAGGATCCAGAAGGAGTATGACCTATTAAAAGAAAGCTCTACGTGTCTAGATTCATTTGGTAGCTGTGGTGTTCGTAGAGAATTCAGATATGAAGAGATCTCTTGTGATTATTGGAGGAGGGTCCAAGTTCGTGGGTTTTTCTTAGGCCTTTCTACTTCCTTCGATTGAGGTAGGTTTCCTTAACCAAAATCAGCTTATGAATATAGTAAATTGTACCTCTCATCGAGCTCTTTCCATTGGTGACAAAAGCCCCAATTTTCATTAGGTATCCGTGGAGATATCGAGGTTTTAGTGAGGTGCTGTCAAGTTGTTCTTTATTCTAGGTTTCGAGTTCCCTCTTCAGTTTGAGATAGGTTATAACAGCCCAACTTCTAATTAACATACATGAATGTAATCAATAGCATGTTAGCTTTCTTTTGACATTAAAATCTCCAATTTTTATAGATCATGCCTAGAGTATTTCGTGTGCTATTAAAAGCATGCTAGCAAGTTAGACTTTCCTTGTGTTCTTCATAGAATAGGTTGTATTTCATTGGATTCCTATCGAAATTCGTGATTTAAAATTGTGTTTCATGACCCTAGGATGCATATTAATAACCCTAGAGTATATGGTTAAGATCACAATACATTTAGACCCCAATTCTTGGAGTTTTTCATATTTTTTTTTGAAGCCTTTTGGGTCTGGAAACCCAGGGGTCGACCCACGGGTCGACCCATTTCAACCCTGCAAGCAGCAATGCTGCCTTGCATGGGTCGACCCAATGGGTCGACCCATGGGTCGACCCATGCAGCCAGGATGGCTCCTGGAAGCCAGGGGTCGACCCAGGGGTCGACCCATACCTGGAGTTTTTCCAGGGGTCGACCCAAAGGGTCGACCCATGCCCCGTATGACCCGTTTTAATGATGTTTTGACCCGGGGATCAATCCGGATCATTGGGGGATCAATCCATTCAACCTAATCACATTGAAAACTACATTTTTGAGGAACTAATGACCTATTCATGTACCCTTTTTAGTTTCAATTAACATAGGTCCATACATGCAAACTTAGTGTAAAAACACACCGTTTATCATCTTCATTTCAATGCATACAAGATTAAATAGAAACCCACATAATTAGTGGTTAATGGTGTAACTAAATCTCTGTTAATGCATTCTATTTCACTCCTGTGGGAGTTGTTCTTTGCCTTATCATCTTGAATCAGCTTCTTGGCAATTGTCTTAATGCAAATGATAATGGTTAATCATGATATCTTAACTTGGTGATTAGGATTAATATGTTGATTAGCTTGTTTGATTGCTGCTGTTTTACAGTAGCGCAGCACGATTAACTCTTGTTGTGACTTGGTTTCGATCTCCTTGATGATTATACTTACCTTGAAATTCTGGAAATGAATCTCTTTCCTACGTGAAGTTGTTATTGCTACTTAGTTTAAACCTTGGAATTCTGGCCATAAACTGTGGAAGTCTAGATTCGTGGGATCTTTGATCCAAAGAAATCAATGCCTGGCAAACAATTAAGGGCTCGGTCTGGTCCTGGGAAGAGCGCCCGAACACTACGTGTACCCCCGGGGAGGTGAATGACTAGGTGTGGCATTTGGCACCAGTACTTGACATGTGTTAAATCTAGGACTGTCCACTACTCTCTCCACTACTCTCTACATTACTTTCTACTACTTTTCACTTTCCACTCTTCACTGTTCTATACTCTACTTGTGGTTACTTTACTTGCTTATTACTTGGACGTGGAAATGAAATTACATACGTGCTTGACATGACTTGAATTGTCTTGATATGGCCAACTTTTTATCGTTATCTCCTGTAGTAAATTCTTATCTTACTATTCTATTCATTATATTTCTTGACCTTGCAAGATCTTTGAATTCTGTTTCGTGATATCACCGTTATCTTTTTATTGTTTTTATCATTTGTAGCATGACATTTTAAAATGTAATTAAACTGTTAATCACTTATACCTGTCTGTTATTTCCTACTGAGCGTCAGCTCATAGTGGTGTTTTCCCCCCTTTCCAGGCTTTTCAGGTGATGCGCTTACCGATGGGGAAGGGCAGGAGTGATGTCTTGAGTGTATCAGTTCTAGTGTGTTAGTAGTGTGTTATCTTTCTTTAGTTGTGTTTTGAGAGCTTTTAGTCTCAGTCATGTTATTGAGTTTTAATGGTTGATTATTCCAGTTGTATTAAGTTGAACTTGAGGTTATTGTATCAGTTGTGGTTTGTTAATGATCATTTAGTATTTCCATCTTGTAGCACTTGTGTATTATTTTAGATTAGTTCTCTCTCTTGCCAGCGTGTCCCTAACTGTACGTCCCGATATTTCGCCTTGTTCGGGGCGTGACAGGGAGAGACATGAAGCCATAGCCAAGGCGGTGGCGGTTTGCTTGTGTGGAGTCTTTCTTTTTACCACTACCGACCACCTCTTAGACATCCAAAATCTTGGCATTATTAGCGGGCTGTGGCGGGGAATGTCTATCTCTCAAGCGGTCCTCTCGTACCTTTATGAAGGACTAAGCTCGGCTTGCATAGGAGACCCCTTGTTTGGTTCCATGATACTCCTTGAGTGCTGGATGGGAATAAGAATCAAATTCCTTCCTAAGGAATACATTATTTCAGCAAGCCGGATCTTCGGGAGCCACCCTCTCTTCTTTATTGGAGGGGCATTTGGATATTCTCCTCAGGTTGAATGCAAGACGGCGGATAAGAAAACTCGGGACGAATGGCGCCTCTTCCTTAACATTCTTCCAATGGACAAGTTCATCATGCGACCAAGAGTCCTCCGAAGCACTCTTCTCAAAATACCGTGGCGTCAAGGCCTGGACCTCCAGCTAGTAGGGAACACTACTATGGCGATCTACAACCCGCACCGATGCCATCTTCAGACCGGATTACCTCGAATCAGCGTTTCTGCACTATCACACTACCCTCCCCTTCTACCTAGGAAGATGGGGACCGAGGAAGATGAACGAGCAGTCCGGAACGCGCTGACCATGTGGGGGATCAGCAAGGTGCGTCTGTGGCAAGTAGAAGTTGAAGAGAACGATGAAACACGCCGAGATTACATGAAAGAGTTGAGAAGAATCCGCCCTCTTGCGGATAAGAAATTGAATGTATCTTGATTTTCCTTTTTGCTCATGAGAGATATCATGTAATTGACAATCGAAGTTGAATTTATCAAGAATTATATTTCATTAATCTTTGCTTGAATGAGATGAGATTGCCATAGTTGAATGATCTTGAGTTCCATAGTTTGAAAGGCTAGAATGATGTGAACAGACATGGCTTCTGGAGTAAGAGACGGATATGCACTGGGCCGCCATAAGGAAATAACGGTCCTGCGACAGGCCGTCATAATGAGAATAACAAGAGCCCTGTCTCTGAAGGATATGACGGATGGGTCTTGAGCCGTAATATTCAAGTAACGGTAGATCCCAGACCGTTATAGTGATGGTTCAATGAAAAAAGAAGAAGGCCCATGCCTGAAGGGAAATAACGGTCAAAGATGGGCCCGTTATATGACTGTAACGGTCTGATGCTGGCGCGTTACACACTTTGAACCTGCATAGTTGTGAGCTTTTGCTTTTGGACTTGTCCCTGTATTCTGCACACACTCAAACATGAAACAAGTTAGATCTGTTCTTAGACTCAACCCCTTGCCTTGAAGCAAGTTAGATAATGACCGTTTCTTGATATTTGGTCAAGGGGTGGAGCCTTATTAAATAGGCGAAAACATAATGAAAATGCGATGCATGCTATGCATATGATGGTATTTTTGGGAGTTTTGGAAAATATTTAATGTTTTTGGATTTTTGAAAATATTTGTTTTGTTTTGGATTTTTGAAAATATTTGTTGTTTTGGATTTTTGAAAATATTTGATGTTTTCTTGGATTTTGAAAGATATTTGATGTTTTTGGATTTTGAGAATATTTGAAGTTTTTGGATTTTAAAATATTTGATGTTTTGGATTTTGAAAATATTTGATGTTTTTGGATTTTGAAAAACCAGTGCCTCTCTAGCAACACGAGACCTTCCTTATTTTAGGTTGAGTCTCGAGATTGGCGTGCAATAGTGTGACAACCCCTGGCCAAGACCTAATCATTGTGACAGTGTTTTTACCAATGCCATACCTAGGGTACTCATCTCAGTCCTAAAAGGAAAAAAGATCATGGGGGTAAGCTTAGGCCAGATATGGGAGTTTTAGAACTTGATTCCCTCACCGTACAACCCTATTAGAGATTTGGTCTGTTGTGCCGGGGCTTTTATGTCCGTCATCGAACCTTTGTCCACTTAGGCATGCATGCGACCGGGCTCATAACGTCCCGCGGGGAACTGTACTGCCACTCTTGTCATGCCTAGTTTTCTTTTTCCTTTGGAGCTTTTGAAAATTCATTCACAGACTTTGAGATGATGCTTTTGATTTTGTTGTAAAGAGCACTCCTTTTCTTTTCTTTTCCTTTCTTTCTTGTGGCGTCAGGTCATAACGGACTTGCCCCTATTTGAGACCTCTTCTCGTTAGGGAGTTTGGATTGGTTGTCTCCTCCTTATTTACTCCTTGCCCCTGGATTCAGCCGAAGAATGAATCGGACAGGGACTTCGACTTTCCCCTAAAGTATGGCCGAGGAAAACGGTGTCTTATAAGCAAGGAGCCCGACCAGGGATGCCGTGTAGTGTGTGATTGCCTTACTCGGGACCCTCTTTTTTGAAGATAGGGAGGAGGTTCTTATTGCCGGAGAAGCACATGGTTTAGATTTTAAGGAAAGAAACGCTTAAGATACAACCCATTCCACGGGTGAGAGAGCTCCTCACCTTCCGCGTTTACTAAACGATAAGCATTTCCTAGATAAGCCTCCTTTACTACAAACGGCCCTTCCCAGTTAGGTTGCAACTTGGACCTAGGACCTGCAGATCGAATGAATTTGCGTTTCAAAATAATATCACCCGTCATGAATTTACGTTCAATTACCTTCTTTTGAAAATAACGCGAAACCCTCTTTTGATAAACAGAAACGTGATCAGCCGCATTCATCCTCTTCTCATCCAAGAGTTCCAACTGGACCAGCAACGCCTCCCGACGTTCATCGAGATTAAGTTCCTTATCGAGCTGCACTCTAAGGGAAGGGATTAAGATCTCATATGGGAGCACCGCCTCCATCCCATAGGTCAGGGAATAGGGAGTTTGCCCCGTAGGGTACGGACGGAGGTGCGGTAAGCCCACAGAGCTTCCACCAATCTTTCAGGCCAATCAGAAAATTTATGTGCTTCGCATGTTTTCTTGATGATTTTAAGAAGGGTTTTATTAGTGGCCTCGGCTTGACCGTTGCCTTGAGGGTAATATGGAGATGAATGATGCAGTGCAATATTGAACTTCTTACATAGGTCCTTAAGCTCTTGGGAGACGAACTGGGGTCCGTTGTCGGTGATGATGCTGCTTGGCACTCCGAACCGCGAGATGATATTCTTCATGATAAAGCGGCACACCGTTGTAGCTTTGATTTCTGCGTACGCCTCGGCTTCGGCCCATTTGGTGAAGTACTCAGTAGCGGTGAGGATGAAGGATTTTTGCTTGATCTGAGAATTAGGATCACCGAGCGGGCCGACAACGTCGAAAGCCCACATAGAGAATGGCCAAGGAGCAGTCATAGGATGGAGGGACGAAGCTGGAGAGTGAATTTTATCAGCATGGAGTTGGCATTTAAGACACCTCCGGACATAGAGGGAGCAATCTTCCTCTAGAGTGGGCCAATAGTAGCCCTGCCTAAGGATCTTCTTCGCTAGAGCCTGGCCATTGACATGACCTCCACACTCACTAGAATGGGCCGCTTCAGCCACTTTCCAAGCTTCTACATCATCCAAGCATCTCATGAGCATTCCATTAGTAGCGCGCCTATACAGTTCTCCTGCAATGATAGTGTACCTTGCGGCGGCTCTTCTTATTGCTTTACGCTGCTCGGCCTTTGCCCCTTCTGGGAATGACCCTTCTTTGCAAAACAATCGATTTCATGATACCAAGGCAATTCTTCTTCGTCCAGAATCTCCTCTCGTTCTGTTAATGAAACTTCATTGAGATCTTCCTTCCCAACTCTCGCCTCTACAGATTTCCTGAGGTTGATGAACCAAGGATCTTGAAGAGAAGGTGCGTCCAATCTCTGGATGATGATGGTCTCAGTACTACGACTGAGAGGGAAAGATAAGGAGGAAGCAAGAGATGCCAAAGCATCAGCTAGAATGTTCAGAGAACGGGGAGTATGGATATAGATCAGCTTACGAAATCGCTTAGCAATGAGCGTGACCAAATCTTGATAAGGTTTGAGCTTGGGGTCACGAGTACGGTAAGTGGACAGAACTTGCCGTAGAACGAGCTGAGAGTCTCCTATGATGTTTAAATAGCGCGCACCTAGGAGATAGGCGTGCTTCAAGTCGGCTAGGAGAGCCTCATACTCAGCGATGTTGTTGGTAGCAGGAAATCGAAGTTGATAAGCGAAGGAGATGGTTACTCCCTCCGGAGTAAGCAAGACAGCACCGATCCCTTGGCCTTGGGAGTTGAGCGCACCATCGAAGTGCAGAGACCAAAAAGGGATGATGAGAAAGGACAGAGAGATGCTCATCAGGGAAATCATCCTGAATAGAATCAGTATGAGGAATAGGGAGATGTGCAAGATGCTCAGCAATGGCATATCCTTTGACTGCCTTCTGAACGACAAAGGTGATGTCGAACTGAGAGAGGAAGCTCTGCCAGCGAGCTAACCTACTAGAAAGGACGGGTTTTTCTAAGAGATAACGGACCAGGTCCATTCTAGAGATCAACCTAACTGGGTGGGCGAGAAAGTAATGTTTAAGCTTCTGAGCTACCCACACTAAGGCGGAACAAGTCTTCTCCATAGCGGTGTACTTGGATTCAGCTGGATTAAACAGTCGAGAGAGGTAGTACGCAGCCCGCTCTTTCCCTTCATCATCTACTTGTGCTAAGACCGCCCCTAGGGAGTCCTCAATAACCGAGATGTATAGGATTAGGGGTTTCCCAGGGACAGGAGGTTGCAAAATCGGGGGACTGGACAGATACTCTTTGAGGTCCTCATAGGCCTTCTGAAAATCTTGATTCCATTCGAACTTGACACCTGCCTTAAGCAACTCATAAAACGGATGACACCTCTGAAAATGCTGAGATATAAATCTTCTAATGAATTGCAGTCTACCAATCAATCCTCGAAGTTCCGTAATGTTCTTTGGCGGAGGCATGTCCATGACGGCCTGTGCTTTATTAGGATCAATCTGGATCCCCCGTTTGCTCACTATGAACCCTAACAAGTTCCCTGAGGAGACTCCGAACACACACTTCTTTGGATTCATCTTAAGCTTGTACTCCCTGGCTCTCTGCAGCACCTTAGCCAGGATAGCGTGGTGCTCTTCTTTTGTTCTTGATTTCACCAAGATGTCATCCACGTAAGCTTCCATGTATATGTGCATCATGTCGTGGAAAATGGCCATCATCGCCCTTTGATAGGTGGCACCTGCATTTTTCAAACCAAATGGCATAACTACATAACAATACGTGCCCCAGGGTGTGGTGAAGGATGTTTTCTCTTGGTCTTCTGGAGCGAGACAGATCTGGTTGTAGCCCGAGTACCCATCCATAAATGACAGAGTTTCATACCCGGCAGTGTTATCCACTAGGACGTCTATATGAGGTAGCGGGAAATCATCTTTGGGACATGCTTTGTTTAGATCCCTGAAATCAATGCATATGCGCACTTTTCCGTCCTTCTTGAGAACAGGGACTATGTTCGCCACCCACTGAGGATATAAAACCACTCTGACGAACCTGGCCTTATATAGCTTGTCGACCTCTTCTTTGATCCTTAAGGCCATGTGGGGGTGAAATCTTCTTGACCGTTGTTTCACAGGTGTTGCCCCTGGTTTAAGCACGAGCCGATGTTCCACTAAGGAGGGGTCAAGACCTAGCATGTCCTCATAAGACCAGGCGAAAGAATCGCTATACTCCATTAATACCTTAATTAGATCTTCTTCTACCTGTGAAGGGAGATCAGCAGAAATAATGACGGGCCTTGGGTCTTCTCCTGTTCCCAAGTTGCTTCCTTTGTAGGTTCATCCACTGCCGTCGACGGCTGGTCGAATCTTTTTAGTCCTTGTGCATATAAGTCGGCAGTGTCATCTACATTGCTGTCTTCATCTATTGGATCCTTCTCATCCAAAACCTCAATAGACGCCTAATCCGTCGTCGCTCCATTCCCCTTCTATTTCCTCTTCATCCTCAATCACGATTGCTGTAGCGACGAATTTCGGACATTTCAAAAGAGCATGACACCGCTGAGCTAGGTCTTGCAAGAACCTATCAGGAGCAAATCGGGAAGGATGCGCAAGCGAGCGCGGTTCAGAACGGGAGGGTTGGACGACCCAGAACAAGACCCTACTTCTCTAGATCTAACGGACTCTACTCCTCTTGACTCGACGGACCCTAATCCTAACCTAGGGGACAGAAGACCTAGTGGAAGGGGAGGAGCAGGGGACTCGTGCCCTTGGGAGGAGGAGGATGGAGACAGGATAGCGTAATCTTCCACTGAAATCTCCGTTTCAAGTTTGACGTTTTTTTTGGAGATCAGCGGAGACTACACAGCAAGATGGAGGAGGTGGGAGCTGCATAGGGAACAGCTCGGGGAAGATGCAATCAAAGAAGGGATCAGAAGAAGAGAGCCACATCTCGTGGAGTTGGGCGTTGGGAGGAGGAGGAGTAAACAGAGTGGATAGATCAATGCGTGGACATTTCCCGCAAACACAAGGAATGAATAGAATCTCCGGTGGATCAATGAAAGATGAATTTATCATGACAGGAGGAAGGCGGGGTACGAACTCCTTTTGTTGAAAGATAGATTGGAAGCGTGAGAGAGACCAAGAACAGACAACTGGAGAGCTCTCCTCCTTCTGTAGATCAACAATAAGCTGCTTCTTCGGCCTCCACTACATAAGCCGAACTTCTTGTTGCTTCCTCTGACATTCTACCTCATAAAAGAGCCCCTGCAAGGCCTGACTGTAGTCGAGCATGTCATCATCTGACCCTCTTGGCAAGGGAGGCGGACTGGCAATTGGACAAACTGTATTCCTTTCTTGTTGAACCGGCTTTGGAGCTAATGTGCCAGGCTGGAGAGGCCCTTTGACAAAATGCTGACGATAATCCCAGGTGAGCGGCCCAGAATCACTTATCATAGATAATACTGTCTCCTTGTAGCCGAGACCTCTCCTACCCATTTTTCTTCCCTTAGGTATAGGCTTAGTCATCCCTTGCAGTTGCGCACCGAGGCCTCTCCCCGGTTGATAGCCCAGTTTCAATATAATGTTCCACCCCTTTGAATCTCGAATTTGCGACTTTACTTTGACATTAACTGGAGTAGCGACGGGCTTAGGGGATGTGTAAGCCCAAGGAAAGTTCAAATCCAATACCGACAGAACGGGCCGGCTGCTTGGCCAAAGTGTGGGAAGAACTTGCTCTGAAATAGCCTTTTCTGACTGCACTGTGGATAAGCTCTTAACTTTGACAACCCTCCCTTGAAAGGGGAACTTAATGCACTGATGCACGGTGGAGGGCACGGCGCCGAGTGTGTTAATCCAGGGACGACCCAAGATAGCCTTGAACATAGGGTCGATATCAAGAACATAGAATTCCACGGCCATAGTAAGGGGCCCGAGCTCTGCCTGAATGGTGACTACCCCGTGACATGCCCGCCTTGAGTTGTCATATGCCGCTATAGTGGTGGGGGTAGGCCGTAGTAACTCTTCAGATTAGTTGCATGCCGGAGGGTGCTGAGTGGGCAAACATTAATTGAGGCCCCTGTGTCAACCAGTGCTGCCTCAATGTCGACTTTGTTCAGGGTAATTGTTATGCAGAGCGGCATTTGCCGAGCCCCAGAGGTGCAAGCTCGGTTTCAGAGAACGTGATTGCCGGCCCTTTGGAGATGGTTGCCAGTGCCGTTGGTAGGCTATCAACTGCCATGTCTTCGCTAACCATTACCTTCTGTAGGAAATCCCTCAGTGCATCCTGATGAAGGGTGGACCTTTTGATCAGCTCCAGCACAGATATTTTGGCGGGTACTCGATCCAGATGATGCAGCAAGTCATATTGAGTACCCGGCAAAGGTTCAGTTTCTTCTTGCTCGGTCACCGGCTGAGAGGATTGGGGATTAGAAGTAGTAGCATAATTCCGATGGAACATCTTCCCGCTCCTCAAAGCACAGCTTGCCGCGGCATCTGAAGATAGTATGATGGGCCCTACGGGATGGGTGAATGGAACATGTGGTGCCGGGGAGGCGGTTTGGTGGAGCGTAGGGTTGGTGAGTTTAATGGGCGGTGCGCGGATGATGGATGAAGGATTGGTGGAAGGCAGGGTGGTGATGGATGTAGATGCGGGTGGAGGGAAGGCTAGCGGTTGGGAAAGAATGGGTGTAGGATTGGGCGGCGGTGTGATGGTGGTGATGGGAGTAAATGAGGGAGAGTATGATGGAATGGAGAGTGGTAGAGGATTTGCGGGAGCGGGTGTGAATGGGAGGATGAGTTGAGAGGACGTCGGCTGTGCAGGGATGATGAAGGGAGGATTGCGGTGGTTATGGTGGATGGCCATGACCTGCGGTGTGGCGCCATCATCGTCGAAAGACCATCCGACGTTGGGGGCCGGTGGCTGGACCATGTTTACTTGCGCTGGTGCTGGCGGCTGCTGCTGAGGAGCGGGTGGATGATTCGGCATCGGGTTCTGATGGATGCCCAGGTCTTGTACTTGCTGTGGCTGCTGCTGTTGTGGTGGCTGCTACGACGGTGGTGCTTGATGCTGCTGCACTTGCTGCCCCTGCGGCTGCCTTCTCTTTTCTTTAATCTCAACAATGGCCCTATGCATTTCGGCCCAGTCGATTCTCTGCCCCTCATGTAGGTCATACATAAGATCTCGGAACTGAAAACATCCCTCTATGGTATGGCCTGGCTGCCGGTGGAACATACAATACTTAGTCTGATCGACTGCCGGGTTCCAAATAGGCCGTTCCGGAGGAAGTTGGATTGCATTCACTGACATGAGTGCCGAGAAGATATCCGTAAGCGTCTCGGGCAATGGAGGATACTGGGCTCTCCTGGGAGCCGGGCGCTTGCTATTTGGATTGTTGTTGTTGTAGCCGTTGGGTGGAGGGACGTTATGGTATTGTGGTGGCGGCGATGGTTGTTGTGGTGCGGCAAAGATGTTTTGTGGAATGGTGAAGGCGGGGGGAGGGTTTTGTGGAGTGGCTTGGAAGTTTTGCGGAGCGGCGTTTTGCGAATTGCAGGGGTTTTGGTTGTAGCGGAAAGGTGCGGCCTGATATGGAAAAGCAACAGCTTGTACTTGCTCATTTGTTTGGACTCCCTCAGTAATCGGCCCTTGTGGTTTCTTGTGGTACTTGGGCTTTTGGTTTTCGAAGAGGGAATGGATAGGGGAGTCCTTGAATTGAGTCTGGATGAAGCGCGCCCGGCTATAGAGTTGATGCATGTTGGCTATGTCATTCATCGCCAGGATGTTGCGGAAGGTCGGGGTGGCATTGAAAATCAGCAGTTTGACCTTCTCTTCCTCCAGAATGTGGCCCGGTACCCTGGCGGCCATTTGTCTCCACCTGTCTGCATAGGTGGCGAACTCCTCATCCGACTTCATCTTCTCGGCCACTAGATCTGTAAATGAATATTCAGGGCCGACCCTGTCTTGAAACCGCTGGATGAATTTGTCTTTTACTACCTTGAAACTCTCGGCCTCTTCCAGTGGTAGAGAATAGAACCATTCTAGAGCAACACTGTCCAAAGATCGGCGGAATAAGTACGCCATGAGGCGATCATCATATTGGAACTGCGTCGATTCATAAAGAAAATCCCTCACATGGATGAAGGGATTGCTGTTCCCATCGTACTTGCGATAGTTGGGGAGCTCTGACTGCGGAGGGAACCGGATGTTCTGGAAGCTCGGAATAGGAATGTCGGCCAAGGATTGTGGGCCAACCCTTTTCTGGAGAAAGTCGAGTTGTTGCTGCATGGTGGCCCATTTGTCAAGCAAGTCCTGCTCTCGGGAAGGAGCAGGGGTAGTGAAGAATGCTGATTGTATTTGAGGGGCAGATGGAATGGCTGTAGCAACAGGCGGGAGCCCGTAAGAAGGAGTGGAAGGATAGACAGTGGAAATAGGCGGCCCGTAAGAAGGATATTGGGCCTGAGATAGGCTCGGATTAGCATGATTTTGGGCCACTCCTTGCTGAGGGCGTAAGAAATCGGAAGGGTTCATAAGGAGCTGCGAACTACCGAACCAGAGTTGTGATGATCCAACTGGACAAAGGAAGAGATGGGTGACTTCCCTTTATCGAAAGATTGATGGGCTGGATTAGAAGACTGGCCCATCTCCATGCCAGTGAAAGTGATGGTCCGGGGTTGGACCGGAGTGAGATCAATCGGAGTGGGCTGAACGGGCGGCCCAATAATGGAAGGGTTAGATTGACCTTGGATAGTGGCAGAGGGAGAAGTATTGGACCCTTGCATAGCTTGATATAAAACTTGGAGTTGGGTCGGATCCAATTGGGCCATCATATGAAGGACGGAGCCCGCGGAAGGAGTAGAGAGAGAAGGGGTAACTTGACTACCTTCCATAGAAGTGGAGGATGGGAGGGGGGCAGTCCCCTCTCCAGAGGAAAATGTAATAACCCTAGGGGGGTTTTCAAGGAGCCCTTGAGGAAGAGAGTCATCTTGGGAGCGAGGAGGATTGAAGGATGCCATGGTGGACTCGAAGAGGGGATTAGAATAGAACGTGAAGAAGGAACTGACTCGAGAAGATGATTCAGACGGACGAAAACAACCCCACATGCAACGGGCAACCTTGGAAACGCGAAAACAACCAACAAAAAACACTCAATAAGCAACCAAACTTAGATGATTCTAACAAGATGTAAGTGATAAAAGATGAAGACACTCAAATATCAACCAAATTGTTTTAAGATGATGCAATAAGGTTCTTATGATTTCTCCTTTGGAACTTCAGTGAATTGATTGATATGTGCTCTCAACAATGGGTTCCTAGTAGGAGATGAATATGGGACTTGGTTTGACTCTAAGTGTAACCACTCCTTCACCTATGCAACCCTAGACACGGGGTGGGAAAGGTACAACCAACCCGGCGTCCGTGTTGGAATCCACGGCTCGCGGGGACTTACGGAGGTCCCTGTTATGATTTCTTGGTCGGCTCCAAGGAATATGGAGACGAGAGGTCCTCACAACAAGGTAGGAAAATTCAAGCTAAGATATGACAAGATGAATGACCCTATGTGCACCGGAGTGCATGCAAAGTCTAACCTAAAATCTAGCAATCAATGATGCACATAATGATATGGAGATATGAGCAAAGCAAGGAGGAGGTCAAGTATCACCCAAGCAATAAATCACAGCAAAAACTGCGAAAATAAATGCACCTCGGATGTGTACCTGCCAGGAGAATAACGGTCGAAGGACCCTGCGTCAGAGCACAATAACGGTCAAAGGCCAGACCGCCAGATAATATATAACGCAGGGGATTGAGACCGTCAGATGAGCCAGGGAACCAAAACCAGACAGAAGTAACCGGAAAGCCCGTGGAAGCTCACACAGCAGAACCAAAGTGGCGGTCTAATGCCCCTGCGTCAGAGAACTGTGATGCGGGGACACCAGGCCGTCAGAGAACTCAGAAAACCAGAATGAGCAGTAATCAAAGGGGAAACAAAAGGCAACTCCACAAGCTGATGATGGCAGGTTTAAACAAGAATCAAAAGCACGATTGGCACAAGCTATCCCACCGTGATCGCCAAAAAATTATCTGTTGATATTTATTTGTCTATCTTCTATCTTTCTTTTGAGGTTTGGGGGGTGATATGGTAAGATAACAAACAAACAATCAAAGATCTACTCAAACCTATGAACATGTGATCATGAACCTAGGCAATCATAGCTAGCTCTAGCATGGGCATGCTATCTCAATCCAACTACGCTAAGGAAAAGGAAAACACACGCCGGGGCGTGGAACAAGGAATAAATAAAAACACACCGTGAAGGTGGAACAAGCAAGGAAAATAGGAAGATATGATGAAGAAGACAGCTAATGCCCAATACCAAGGAAAGATGTGATCGCCACCAAAGTAAAACAAGTCAAAAGAACCTGAATATACCTTGGAAATAGGTGGATGAAACACCCGCCCACGGGAGAGAAAACCAGAGAAAGCCTGCAGATCAACTTGGAAGTAACGGCCAGAACCCCGTGCGTCGCTTGGAAGTGACGGCCACACGATAGACCGCCGGAAGAGAATGACGCGCCTGCACAAGGCCGTCAGGTAACCTGCAGTAACAAAGCTTGAATTCTTTTAACTCCAACTCTTCCAGCCGGCTAGAAGACCTGGGCCTCGTGTCAATGAACCTGTAAACCTGCCAAAGATGTAAAAAGACCAAACACAATAACCTCAATTAGTCCTTTTCACAAGCATAGCATCAATTCTCAAAGGACTCAATATCATCAAAAGGAGAGGGAATTACCGGGGAGTTTTTGGTTTTTTAACCCCTCTGGGTGTTTTAAAAGTTTGGGAAGATGTTTATATGCTTAGAGGACAGTGAAAAACGTGGAGAAGGAAGAGGGACAATGCCTTGATTGAGGAAAAACCAGGGAAGAACTCAAGCATGCAATGATGAACTTGAAAGACCAAAACCAAAGTACTCCCTTGATTATGAGATGGATGGACGTGGGAAGCAATTCCTCTTGGATGAAGATGGCTCCTGAGTTTGGCAGCACTTCGTCGTGAATTCAAAAATCTCCCCCCTTTTGGCCATGAAGTCAAGGGTTCTATTTATAGACCCTCAAACTCTTAGGTCGAGCAGAGGAAAATTCAAACAAGATAAAGAGATAACTCTTAGCAAATCCTCGAAGATAATATCACCAAGAGTCCATAGAATCGAACGGAAGGTCCTGAGGATCAGATTTGAAAGAGATATCGTCAATCCAAACCCTTATCTCGACCACGGAGTAGTAGAGAAAAGGCCTGAACTGCCAGGACTCTCGGAAGGAAGTAACGACTGCACGACAGACCGCCACTTGGAAGTAACGCACCAAGGATCATCCGTTACTTTCAACCTTATCCCAAAGAGATAAGATCAACGGGAAGAAGACCCAACAAGTTGGACTCTTCAAGGAAGCAACGGCCAAGGCATAGGGCGTCGGAATGAAACAACGGCTGCACGACAGACCGTTATTATCAACGTGGAATCAAAAGGATAAGCTTTACAACGAGGCCTTAAGCCTTAGGACTCTTCAAAGAGTAACGGTCCAGGACCCATCCGTCAGAATGAAACAACGCGCCTAGAACCGACCGTTATTATCATTGAGGTTCAGGAATGAAATGAGGGGCTTGCTAAGATTCATCCAATGAAACGCCACTAGGAGCCATATCCGATCAAAGAGTTCAGACCCAAGAAATAGGCTTCAACTAATCAAGAGACTCAATGAAGGGTGAACAACTCGGAGCATCGTATAGAATGAAACAAGGAGATGACCCGACTTACTGGGTATAAAACGGGTGTCAACAGGCGGGAGCTTTCCTCAGTCAGGGAGCTGGTGCGATCGAGTCAGGTGGAGACCCGGTCGATATCCGAGCAGCTAGCTAAGGCCCGCGAATCGCTCGAGAGGAAGAACATGCTTCTTGAAGAGGAGCGCCTTGCACGCGTTGAGCTGGATGGCCAGTGGGAGACCGAACGTTCAGAGCTGGTAGACCAAGCGGAGGAAGCCGAGCGCCTTCGGCGGGAGGTCGAGGCTGATCGGCCCGAGGCGGAGAAGCAGGCGACGGAGGCCGAAAAGCGGACGGCTGAGGCCGAGCGGAAGTCAACCGAGGCAGAGCGGGAGAAGGCCGAGCTCACTGGTAGGGTGGGATCGGCCGGGGCGGAGGCCCTCGAGCAGTACAAAAGCTCAGAGGCCTACCGGGTCGACCTTAAGGAGGTTGCCCTCCCCTACTACGAGTTGGCACTTTGCCGCGACATCCGCAAGGGGTTCAAGCAAGGCTACGACCGGGCCGTCTCTTATGCCGAGGAGCAGGCGTCCGGGGTAGTTGACTTTCCGTCCGGGCAATGCTATGACTTGGACTTGTCATCCTCCAATTCCTCTGCTTCGGCACAGGATGAAGAGGATCACGGGGGCTCTTCGTTCGAGGGGTCAGCAACTCCTGATGCCTCGGGAGGGTATGCAACCGAGGCAGTTCCCACGCTGGTGGGGTCAGTGCCAGGGTCGGCCGTCGCCGAGGATGCCGGGGGCGGACCGTTTGAGCCCTCCACTTCCGGGCTTCAAGGTGGGCCGGAGGCCTGATGTATCTGCTTTGCTTCCTGTTTTTGTATGTCTTTTTCCTTTTTGAAGAAAAAACTTTCTCTTTTGTGTAGAAAAATAGATAAGGCAATAGCGTTATGATGAAGACTTATCTGTTCCGTATCGCCACTGTCGTATTTTGTTCAGCGTATCTGTAGTGGTTGGAAAGAGCCGATACTTTCTACGTGGATCTCGCCTGATGGTTGGGTGAGCATCTGATAGAGTGTCTTTCCGTTTTCTCATGCGTTGAATGCCTGGCCGCTTCGTGTATCCCACTGGGGCGGAAAATGAGAAGTTTGAGGTGACCGTTCGTAGGGAGAGATCCCTTTGGCATGTTTTCGAGGAGAGAATCATTTAAGGCAAATAGCCTCCCTTCGCCTATAAAAGGTATGAAGGGCGTCCCTTTCTCTCCCCCGCTTAAGGGTTTTCCTGACAGTCTTTCCTCATTCTTTCTTCACGTAGCGTTGTGCTGTTATATTTGGAGCATGGAAGATGCCCCGGACGATGAAGCTGCCGATGACGGAGGGCAGAGAGTCCTTGCTGCTTCGGGTTTGAAGGAGGTCCGACGGCCGGCGGACGGGTCTGAAGAAGGTCCGACGTGTGGAGGCACATCGTCTTCTTTTTATCAGTTCCGGCGGCGCTTGTAGGGGAGCGAGATGGTGGACGGATGGGGGCATCAGGCATCCCTGCCGCCCGTCCTGTCCTGCTCGTTCCATGGAGGGGAGGAGGAAGCCAATCAAGCTCCCTCCTTACTGGGCTTTCCCCTGCCTCCTTGTCCAGCTCTGCTGGTTTCTTTCTAATCCCTCTGTCACCTTTGTCTCGAGCTGCCCGAGTCAACGGGGTCGACTACCCTTTATCCGAGCCAGTTTCTTCACGAGGCAGAGTCAGTGGCTGGACGCAGGAAGGTCTACCGAGCCAGCCGAGCGATGGGCTCATACGGCGGCGCCAGATGGATTTTTTGCTTTTTTTGACATGTATTTTCTTGCCTTCGGCCTTCCTGATGTACAAGCGAGTTGTTTGAATAAAAGAAAGGAGCCTTTTGTTTTATCTCATGTCATTTACACAATGCTCAGTATTCAGAAGTAGAAATTGCGTAGTGTATTGCGTTCCAGGTCCGAGGGATGAGCTCTCCTTCCATCATGGATAGACGGTATACTCCTTTTCCGAGCGTCTCGACCACTCGGTAGGGGCCTTCCCAATTAGGGGATAACTTGCCTGCCGCCTCAAGTGGTCGAGAGGCTTCGGCTTTCCTGAGGATGAAGTCTCCCGGTTGAAAGTGTCTATCTCAGACTTTGGCGTTGTAGTATCGAGTGAGGCGGCATCAGTATTTCGTTACTCGGATGCTGGCAATCTCTCAGACTTCATCTGCTAGGTCGAGGTTTTCGAGCAGTTTCTGGTCGTTTGCCTCGGACGAGAAGCAGATGACTCGGAGGGAGGGGTTGCCAATCTCCAACGGGATCACGACATCGGTACCGTATACCAGCTGAAAGGGGCTTTCACCGATTGCCGTTCTGGGAGTCATTATGTGTGACCAAAGTACGTTCGGCAATTCCTCAAGCCAGCTGCCCTTATCTTTGCCGAGCCTAGTCTTGATGCCTTTTAAGATGACCTTATTGGCATTTTCGACCAGCCCGTTAGCCTGAGGGTGGGCGACCGAGGTGAAGTGATTGCGAATGCCTAGGTCGGCACATCTGTCTCAAAAATAACGAGAATCAAATTGCCGACCATTATCGCTTACTATCACCCGGGGGATGCCGTAACGACAGATGATCGACTTCCAGATGAAATTCCAGACGACTGTCTCGGTGATCCTTGTTGTGGCTTCGGCCTCGATCCACTTAGTGAAGTAATCGATAGCGACGATAATGAACTTCTTCTGGACCTGGGCCATGGGGAATGGCCCGAGGATGTCGATTCCCCAGCGAGCGAAAGGATAAGGCTCGGCTAGGGTGATGAGCTCCATTGCTGGTTGATGGACCAAGTGGTCAAATCGCTGGCACCGGTCACAGTGTTGTGTGTAGGTCGAGCAGTCGCGCTGCAGAGTGGGCCACCAATAACCTAGCCGTAGCAAGATCCTAGCGAGCGACCTACCTCCTAAATGCACTCCGCACAGACCTTCGTGAACTTCTTCGATCGCTCAGTTGGCTTCGTAGGTGCTGAGGCACTTCAGGAGAGGACCGGAGAAGGATCTCCGGTTGAGAGAGCCATCCAGAGTGACGAATCGCCGAGCTTGGTATTTCAATCTTCGGGCTTCCTGAGGGTCGGGAGGCTCCTGAGAGTCTTGGAACCACGACAGGTACGAGGTACGCCAGTCGCTTGGGGAGGCCGAGTCAACAGCTAGGAGCTCCTAATCGATGCTCGGCCGCTCTAGCTCTTCGAGAAGGGCCGATCGAGTACCCTTGGGGTCAAGAGAGGAGGCCAGCCGAGAGAGGGAATCCGCTCGGGAGTTTTCCTCCCGAGCTATTTGGACTACCTCAAAACTCTAGAACTGTTGTGCCACGGTCTTGACCAGCAGGAGGTATTTGATCATCGGTGCTTCTCGAGCTTCATAACTGCCGTTGACCTGGCTAGCGACCAGTTGGGAGTCAGTGTGAATCCTGACTCGCTCAGCCCCTAACGGCCGGGCCATGCGGGCTCCCGATATGAGGGCCTCATGCTCGGAAGCATTGTTAGATGCTTGGAAGTTGAATTTCAGGGCGTACTGTAGCTCTACTCCTTCGGGGGACTTCAGGAGGATCCCGACGCCGCTCCCGGCTGAATTGGAGGATCTGTCGACGAACAGTTCTCAGGTCGTCCCGGGCGTGGACGGAGATCTTTCTTCAGTCGGGATGGTGCTCTCGGCGATGAAGTACGGTGATGGAGCGCCTAGCCTTTAATAGCCGAGCGAGGGCGATACGATATATCGTAGGCCCCGAGCATGATGGCCCACTTGATGAGGCGTCTCGAGGCTTCAGGGTGAGCGAGGCTCCTCTTCAATGGTTTTCCGGTCAGCACGGTGATGGAGTGCCCTTGGAAATAGGGTCGGAGGCGCTTGGCCGAGGTAACCAACGCTAGCACGAGTCTCTCGGTTGCGGGGTACCTTCTTTCAGCCTCATTGAGTACCTTGCTGGTGTAGTAGACCGGTCTCTCGACTTCCGAGTCATTTCTGACTAGGACCGAGCTAACTGTAGATGGAGTCGCCGAGAGATAGAGATGCAAGGTTTCACCTGGTACGGGCTTGGAAAGCACCGGAGGTGAAGCCAGGAACTCCTTAAGCTCGGCGAACACTTTTTGGCATTCCTCGTCCCGCGCGAATGTAGCAGATGCCATTTTAGGCCCCCTCAACAGTTTGAAGAAGGGTAGGCATCGTTCAGCCGCACGGGACAGGAATCTGCTGAGCACGGCAATGCGCCCGGTAAGGCGTTGAACATCTTTGATGCAGGTGGGTGGGCGCATGTCCGGATGGCCTGGACCTTATCGGGGTTGGCCTCGATCCCATGCTGGGTGACTAAGAAGCCCAAGAATTTTCTGGACCTTACTCCGAAGGCGCACCTGGTAGGGTTGAGCTTCATGTTGTACTTCAGGAGGGTGTCGAAGGTTTCCGCTAGGTCGGCGAAGTGGTCCTCGGCCTTGGGGGTCTTCACGAGCATGTCGTCAATATAGGCCTCGACGTTATGACCGAGCTGTCTCTCGAACATATGATTGACCAGCCTCTGGTACGTGGCTCCAGTGTTCTTCAACCCGAAAGGCATCCGGGTGTAGCAGTGTACGCCGAAGTCGGTAATAAAGGCGGTCTTCTTGATATCTTCGGGGTGTATTCTGATCTGATGGTAACCTGAATAGGCGTCTAGGAAGCTGAGTATTTCGTTGCCCGAGGTTGAGTCAACCAGTTGGTCGATGCTCGATAACAGATAGCAGTCCTTTGGAGTAGCCTTGTTCAAGTCGGTGAAGTCCATGCACATTTGCCACTTTCCCGAAGCTTTTGGTACCAGGACGACGTTAGCCAGCCATGTCGGGTACAGGACCGGTCTGAAAAGACCAGTCTTTTGCCCCTTGGTGACTTGCTCCTTGATGATCGACTACTTCTCTGGCGCGTGCTTCCTTCTGCGCTGTTGTACGGCTTTGATGGTTGGATCGAGGTTGAGCTTATGCATCACCGTCTCTTCTAGTATCCCAGGGAGTTGATCATTAGACCATGCAAAGACTCGGACGTACGCGGAAAGAAACTCTTTGTATTGCTGTTGGGCTTCAGATGTTAGGTTGGCTCCAATCTTTACTCCCAGGGTCGGTTCATCGTTTAGGAAAACCACTAGCACTTCGCCTCCAGGCTCGGCGGTTGCGAATTTTTCCTCGACTTCCCGGGGGCCCCTGTTCTTCCCGTCCGGCCTTGTGGCTTCGACCGAGATATTGTAGCACCTTCTGGCCATGGCCTGGTTACCTCGGACTTCCCCCAACCCATTTTTGGTGAGAAATTTCATCTTTTGGTGATAGGTAGAAGGCACTGCTTTCATTCGGCTGAGGATCCCTCGGCCGAAGATTGCATTGTACGCTATTATACCCTTGATCACTATGAAGTCCGCCATAACCGTAACGGTTTTGGGTGGGGTGCCAAGAGTAATCGGCAGGCTGAGGGCTCCCTCGGGATAAGTGGCCTGGCCATTGAACCCGCACAGGGGGGTTCGGATCGGGCAGAGTTTAGACGGATCCTCCCCCATCTTAAGGAAACATTCATAGGATAATACATCGGGGGTACTTCCATTGTCAACTAGAATCCTGTCTACGTTACAATGGTTTATTGTGGCCGATATGACTAGGGCATCGTCATGCGGGGTGGTTAGCCCTTCCAGGTCTCGGTCGGAGAAGACTATGACCTGAGGCTCACTCGGCGGGGCCTTGGGAGGCTAGATGGCTCGGCTCGCCCGCTCAGCATGACGCTTCCTTTCTCGGCCATTGTCTCCTCCCGATGCAGCTCCTTCGGCGATGGCATTGATATGGACCCCGCGAGGGGCGTTGTCGATTTTCTCTGGGGTGCCTCGGTCCTCCTTTTGCCCGGCCACAAATCGGGACAGGTGTCCCTGGCGGACGAGGCTCTCAATCTCATCCTGGAGCTGATGGCAATCGCCGGTGTGATGCCCGTGATCGCTGTGGAACAGGCAATGCTTGCTGCGATTGCGGCTTTTCGACCTCATTGGCTCGGGTTGGCAGAGGAGGCCCGAGCCTTTGATGTCTTCATATATTTCGTATACTGGAGCGGTTAGGGGAGTGTACCGCTCATACTTCCTGGACGGTTCTTTGTGCTCCCCGTCTCGGTTCCGCCTCTTTCCTTGGCCCAAGCTTGGCTCGGGTGCTCGCTTCTTGTCCCCCTCCCGACCCGAGCCAGTTGCGCCTCGGCATACGCTGAGAACTTCTTCACACTCACTATGGCGTAATGCCAGAGTCACTAGCTCGGCAAGGGTCGAGAGAGGGTGGAGGACAAGTTCGCGGCGGAGGTTCTCGTCCCGGGTGCCTCCGGTCAGCGCGGTTATGGCTGAGGCTACATCTAGGCGGGGGATTCTCAGGGCTTCCGATTAAAATCGGTTGATGTAGGCCCGGAGTCTCTCCCCTTGAGCCTGTTTGAGAGCCAAAAGCCCCGCTACCGACCTCGGGGGGCCGCTACCGGTGAAACTCTCCTTGAATACTCGTCCAAATTACTTGAAGTCTCGGACGGATCCGGGGGCGAGGGCCCGGAACCATGCTTGGGCGTCTTGTACCAAGGTGGTCGCAAAGGCTCGGCATTTGATGGCGTCGGACGCTCCATGAAGGGTCATCAGGGTGTCGAAGCTGTCGAAGTGGTCGGTCGGGTCGCCTTGGCCATCGTAAGCCTTGAAGGTCGGGATGGAGGTTCTGGGAGATACCTTTGCTTTCAAGATATGGTTGGAGAACAAGGATCTCTCCTCGTCCTCTGGTGAAGAGGTCTTCTGCAAGGCTCATAAGGCGCGCTCCTGTGCTGCGAAGCGCCTCTCAAACTCTCGTAGACGGAGGGACAACTCCGGCTGTTGTTACGCCGTAGGGCTGAGGGGGCGTGATGGCAGGCTGTCCTGGCGCTCCTTGGGGACTTCGGTGTCTGGGAGGGGACGTCGTGCCCCATGCTTACCCCGTTTCGGTGT
Organism: Amorphophallus konjac; assembly: GCA_022559845.1. Classification (NCBI taxonomy): domain Eukaryota; kingdom Viridiplantae; phylum Streptophyta; class Magnoliopsida; order Alismatales; family Araceae; genus Amorphophallus; species Amorphophallus konjac. Next base: position 15,109,921 of record CM040129.1, read on the forward strand.
GGAGGAGGCCTCTTGCTCCGGAGGGGGGCTTGTGAGGGTCCTCCTGCCTTGTTGCGAATAAGCTGCAGCCGTCGGAGGGTGAAGCGACCTCCGGCGGTGTACTGGGACACGTTCTCGCGGGGGGGGAGGGGGGAGGGGGCTTTCCGGAGGGGCGTATGACCTTCCATCCCTGGCCGCCTGAGTCCTCATGAGTTCCACGAGGACATCCAGTTTTGTGTTGAGCGCTTGGAAGGCATCGGCGTCGCCGTTAAGCGGTACCCCTACCGCGGTGGCGGCAAGGGGTGGTCCGTCGGCGAGGGTGCTGGCATTGGAGGGGGGTTTTTGTGAGGCTTGCGAAGGGCCTTCTCCCGCAGCCACCATGGTCTTTCCCCTGTCGCCGGCGGACCTCCTCCCTAAACTTCTTCGCACCATACAGGCTCTTCGGTCGTTTCCCACAGACGATGCCAGATGAAGGGGCGTGATCTCGCGCGGCTCCTGAGCTGGGTAGATGATCACCGAACAGTGAACTGTAGAGAAAGGGAAACGGATCAGGGGGCCCAGGGGAGGTTCTGTAGCACCCCGGTAAATTATGAAAGATAAAATCCCTATATAAAAAATATATATACATGCATCACAAATTAAAAGCCCTTAACCCAACCAATGGGCCCATTACATTAAAACCCTAGTTTAAAAACGAATAACTCTAATGCAAAGCCTATTCATTGGGCTATACTTTAAACCCAAATTAAAGCCCACAAGATGGCCAACACTCATCTAATAGGACCTTATGATTTTCGATTGAGCCCAAATAATGAAAAGGCCCAATAAATAGGCTAACGTACTAATGAGGAGCATGGGCTTCAAGGGCATTGGGCTTCAAGGGTTACAATATATGTATATGTGATATATAGGCTCTCCTTTAAACACATACTTAGGAAGTTATTAAGATACGTTATATTGGGTTTTTCTTGAAAGCCTAAACCCACCAAAATCACATAAGAATATATTATGGCCCAACCCACACATTAAATAAATGAGCTTGGGCTAATGAGCCTCACGTGATCAGGCTCGAGGGATTTAAAGGCTACTGGGCCTTGAATATATATATATGTGCAAAAGGGTAGGGAGGATAAGTGCACATGGGCCTTTTTCAACCCATGTACGTGAGAGACTTTTTAGCCACGTATCTAACCTTTGAATGAATAGTAGGCCTTATGCTTCACACATAAACACGTAATGCTAACAACATATCCAGTTCGAAGCAGGCACGAGGGGATTAGGGCTTCTGCGATCGATCAAGGATAGCGGCCTTAACATAGGAAACCTTAAACACGATAGTATTCTTCCGTAAGAAATTCAACCCCCACTAGGATTCTAATCTCTCCTAGGACTCCCTCCTTATAAATAAACCCATGAGAACGGTGCAGAACCTATGGTTGCTGCTGCGTTCGCCGGAGAGGAGGTGCTGCGTGCGGCTGCTACTGTGGCTACATCACATGCGTAGAAGAGGATTGATTCTGCCTTCCCAGTTCTCCTTCCTATTATCCCTGCGTCCGATGCGAGAAGAAGATCAGGGGCTTCTTCTTCGTGGGTGTTACTACTCCCTCTTCCTCCCGTTAGATCTCTTCTTCACCAAACCAAGCAAAAGTAGGTGTTCTCTCTAACAGCTAAACTCAATTAACAAAGATAATACATACTCCTATGATCATAACAACATGCTTATATCTCATGTTCGAGTTCATAGTCTCAAGTTTCTCGTAGGTCTTCTCGATATCAAGCTAAAGCAATTAATATTAAACCTTAATATAACCTCTGCATGTGTATACAGTATTCTTTTGATGCATCCGTAGGTGTTCTCTCTTCATGCCAAAGATTATAATTAGATTAAACCTCACATGATATTTCTACATGATTTTACTACATGATTTTTTCGTGTTTTGGTTTAATACTATAGAAGTTAGTTATGGAGTTTTTGCCTTAATCGTTTGTTCATGGGTATCGGAGTCTCCTTTGGCCATGAAAATTTATGGGCATACTAGTGGGATGGAGATCGAGATAGTGAGAGTGGTTGCACCATTTTTTGTGCCTTCTATATCAAGATCCCCCATCTCTCAACGAAAAATTATTTTGAATGTCCGGTTAAGTAGAGTTTTTCGAGCCCGTCATTTCGATATATAGAACGCGTGATTCCAACGTGTATACGTCGAGAACCGGAGGTTTGAAGAAGGTAACACATTTGATATATAAATGACGATAAGCTTACTGTCGTCAAATCCTTTTGACGACATAAAGTCGTTAATATATATATATATATATATATATATATATTGTAATTATATCTTTAAAAATTCATATCTGATAAAATATGTAACAAAAAATTATAAAAATTTGATACCTGGAATTCTCATATTTTTCTCCTAATTATCATATATTTTATTTCTCTAAATTATTTTAAATAAATAAATGTGTCTTTGAATATATATTTTTGAAATTATTCAATTAAATAGATATTGACGTAAATTCTTGTTAAATAAATTAAGTTGAAAATCATAGAATTAACGTCCCTCCAAGTGGACGCTAATTAATAAATGACACTACACACGGACGTCAATTAAAATAAGTTTATTTAATTATAGTTAATTATAGAATTAGATGGACGTGAATTCTATAATTAACGCATTCATGTTCTCACTATTTTCTTCCGATTTTTACCCATACCTCGGGTCTTTTGGCACTCTCATCTCACGTCCGTAGATGGAGCCCCTTTTTCATGATTGGTTCACATTATACACCTCAACTCTCGGTGACATACGAGTCCTCCGTTAGACATTCCGTTCCTTCGGACTGGCAAGTTAGTCATTGGGACCTCCGTAAGTCTCCGCTAGCCTTGGATTCCCTCAAGGCAGCCGAGCTGGTTGTACCCTAAAAATCTCGGGATCTGATCCGTGTCACTTTGGTTTTTCGTTAGTCTTGACACCCTACTCCTTTTGGAATCTTCTTGTCATCAATTCGAGAACATAGCCCTTTGACTCTATATTTGGCCAAATCTGATTCTGAAACATTAAGGGCTGTGGGTCCGCGACTTTTCAGTGCCAGGTAGGACGGAAGTCCAATTCTGAAAACCATGGTAATTCTGGGTGTGGCATTGTACCAAACTCTGTACATCTGTTATATTCTGTTATTCTGTTATATCTATCATTCTGCAAACTCTGTTAATTCTGTTAAATCTGTTATTCTGATAATTTGTTACTTGGTTATTTTGATAATTAAGATATTCTGCTAGATTGCTTATATTTATTAGAACTCTGTTATATTCTGGCCAATTCTGAAGTTATGTTCATCAAAGTATCTGTCATTGTTATATTCTGATAGCTTGTCCTTGACTCTGCATGAAAAATTCATCCCTATTTCTCTTGAGCTCGTAACTGCCTTTGGCCTTGATATTTATCCTTACTGTTAGATCAATTGTCATGATTTTCAAGTTATACCATTTCTTGCATTGCATTTGTCATGAACATGAGTAATTGGTTAATCACTTATATTCTGCTTGATGAGAGATGTATTTCCTACTGAGCTTTTTGCTCACCAGCCTATTTTCAACATTTTTCAGGTAATGACATTGAAGATAGTCCATCAGATGGGGAAGGGAAAGCAAGCCGGTGTCTTTTAGTTTTCTTGAGTCTTATCTTGTCCTTGAGTCTTTTCCCTTTATAAAGTATTTGAGTCTTTTCTTTTTCGCATATAAGTGGAGTCCAGTTATGTAATTGACATTTGATTATCAATAAAGATTATATTTTGTCCCTATTGTCTGGCCTTGGAAATTTTGTGTCTTATGTATGCTCTGATTATTCACGACTGTATCACTGCCATGTTCCAAACTACACGTTCCGTTGTTATCGGTTCGGGGCGTGGCAGGTTCCCTAGGGAAAACCCTCCGATGCTTAAGTCAGTAGAGCAATGGTGAAAGATAGGGAGGGAGGTAGAAAGAGGTGCACGAGATCCCCCTACACCAAGGTGGTGAAGTGGTTCCTGCTCAAGGGATTTTAGGCATGTATTGCCCTTACCTTTCACTGGAGGGAGTCCCAGGTTTATATAGTGTGCTCACCTTACCAGTCCCGTAAGCGGAGGAGTTTCAGGCGGGAGTTACGTCCTCATCGTGGGATCTTTACGTCCTCATCGTGGGATCTTCATATCCTTGAGGGATCATGGGTCTCTTATCCTCATAAACTCCTGCTCATAAAGGGCTATCAACGGCAGCGTGGATAAGCAATCGTCGGTTGGTCCGAGCATAAAAGGTGCCAACCCTGTCTGGGCGATAGGCATAGCTCGGATGAAGATAGGTCAGAGTGGGCGCAGAGCGCTTGCCTCTATCCCGATGAGGGGATAACTCGGGCATGGGTCTTCCTCCGTTCTGACCGACGCTCGGGCCTTCCGAGCCTAAGGGCCGCCGAGGAAGGATGAGATCCCGAGTAATCTTATTGGGCTTTTTAGCCTAAGTGGGCCCTATGGGATTGTCACTTGGATGAGCTGAGCCTCGTTTGGTCCTGATGGACCTAGTTTGACTGCTCTTAGATGGACTACAGAAATCTCTCTCTCCAATATGTATATTAAAAATCTTGAAGTGATCACCAAAATATTTTAATTTGAGATGTAAGTCACGTCGCTATCTGATTATCTAAAAAATAAATAAAATTGATCAATTTTTAAAAGAATAAGTTGAACACTATTTATTCGATCTAATTTATTTTTTATTTCTTTTTAGGTAATATAATAAGTTGTTCCCCTGGTCAAGCTGTTTGGCAGCAAGTGTTTGCAGACTGAGTCTGCTGTTCTAGCGTTAGCTAGTGGAAGCCTCACTCCGGTTTGGAGTGAGGAGTGGACGTAGGTCTTGGTGACCGAACCACCTAAAAATCGTCTGTGCAGTGTGGTTGGGTTTGTGCGCTTGTTCCTTGTCTTCTACCTCCTTCACAGGTTGTCTGAGCATTCTTGTTTCTACCTGTGCAGTGGGTTGATTGCTCTCCTTTGCTTCCGCTAGTTGATTGTTTAGGCGCGCCTTATATATTTGCTCATTGGTTTAAAAGAGAATTTAACTTGTTCTTCAGATTATCTATTTTGCCTTGATAGTGTTCTAGTCTTTTATTGAGCGAAAAGTTTTTAAGGGTGGGATTCATTCACCCCCCCTCTGAATCCATCGCACCGATCCTATCATTTGGTATCAGAGTAGGTTTCTGCTTAGTAGGTCCAGTGACCTGCAGATCCGATCCTGCTGTCTTCAGTGCATTTTTGTTAGAGTTGGTTTATCGGTTTGAATCCACTGCTTTGAATTAGTTTTGATCTGCTTCAATGGCTCATCCACCCGTCTTTAGTGGTTTTGATTTCAACCAGTGGCACAATGCTTTCCGTGCTCATGTTATATCTGTTGATTCATACCTGTGGAAAGTGATTTCACATGGTCCACATAGACTACCAAAAGATCAGTCCAAATGGACTAACAAGCATCGATCTATGTGTGCAGAAAATCAGAAAGCACTAGAGTTAATGAAGGCCACGACTAATCGAGCTCTTCATTCATGTTTCCTTGGTTGCAGATCTGCAAGGGATATATTGAAGATGATAAAGAGAGCCGAGAAAGAAAATCAAATGAGCTGCATGATGGCTCGAGGAAGTAAACAAAGCAGCAATCAAGAAGAGGACGATAATGATGAGGAGGTAAACCCTTTTGAGAACTATACTTTAGATGATTGGGAGAAATCGTATGCTGAGTTGCTTGAGTCTCATGATCAATTAAGAAAATAATACAAAAAATTGAAGAAGAGTAGTAGGTCAGACAGTTTGAATTCTGATTGTAAAAATTGTGCTGAACTGAAAAATGTTCATGATGCTTTTATGTCTGATATTCAAATGCTGAAAAAATAAATTTCATTGCTGAAAATTGAGAATCAAGATCATGAAAATGAGATATCTGAACTCAAAGAGAAACTCAGTTCAAATAATGATAATCAGACTCTTGTTAACTATCATGACCAGTATGAAAAATTGCTGAAAAATTTTGAAAGTGTGAACTCAGATTTAAACAAGCTGAAGTCTGAAAAAGATTCTCTCAGAAAATTCTCCAAAGAAAATGAAGAAAAATTAGAGAAACTTAAACGAGAGAATGATTTGCTGATTGAAAAATTTGATGCCATCAAATCTGTAAATATGGAATTGCAGAAAGATTTTGAAAAACAACAAAAAGAATTGAAAGAGTTTGAAGCTGGGAGAGAAAGTAAGGTTAACTCAGAAGATCAGACTCTAATAAATGAGTTAATTCAAAATGATAAGCTTAAGGAAGAAAATGAGAAGTTAAAACAGCTGAACTCCACTATGTCTGAGAGACTTCTAGCTTTAGAAAGAGGAAAGTCTGTTTACATAGAAGAGCCCGATAAACTGAGCAATCTGGAACAGGAAGTTAAGAAATATAAAACTGCTAACAAGGTGCTAAGTGAATGTGTGAATTGCAGTGAGCAAGAGATTACCAGTTACGAGTTACACATTACCTCTCTCGAAAATGAAATTCAAGATTTGAAGAGTTCTCTGTCTAAGTTTGTGAGTGGGCAAGAAAACCTAGACAAGCTACTAGGTGTAAAGTCAATGTCAAAAGGAAGGGTTAGGCTACAATAATCTAAATAAAAAGGCTTTTCAGAACAAAGTAATGACATCATTTGTAAATACTTCAAATGTAGCCACAACATCACAGGTCAAATAGCCCATTGTTCAGAAAACAGAAAAACAGGATAAACATCCGAAAAAGACTGGAAAACAGAAAATAATCAAAAAGGGCTCATCAGTGCATGTTGATCACAGTCCTCACACACACTCACATGCATCTAAAAAGAAAATGATCTGTCATTACTGTCATAGATTCGGTCATTTGATGCAAGAGTGTAAATTGATGGAGAAGGATGATATGAGGGCCGACATAATGAATGCTAGGAAATTTCATGATAAAAATCCTTCACCTCAGAAAAAGAAAACTGAATATCTGCACTGTGGCAAACTAGGACACAACATTATACAATGCTGGTTTGCAAATGATAAGAAAATATCTTTTTCACATCATGCTAAATTCCCTGCAAGCCAACATGGTCTTAATAAGAATAAAGTTGTTGACAATAGAAAATATTCTACATGTTTCAATTGTGGAAAGACAGGCCACAAGGCCATTGAATGCTGGGACACTCGGGGTAGAAATGGTTTTAAAGGTAAGCATATCAGATGCTTCGAGTGTGGGAAGAATAGCCATACAGTCAAGGACTGTTGGCATGTTCAGAAGAATTCTGCTAAACCCCATGTTGCAAAATTTACATGCCATAACTGTGGGAAGCCAGGCCATAGAGCTGCTGACTGTTGGGTGGCTTGTTTTGGTAAACAAAATTTCAATTCTGTTAACAAAAATTTTCATGCATATGCACATAGAATTCATGCTAATAAGAATGTGCATAGATCAAATATGAAATCTGCTGTATCTTGCTATCATTATAGTAAACAGAACTCTCTCTGCCAATAAATTTCATGACAACAATAATTTACATAAAAAGAATTTGAAATCTGCTGCATCATGTCATTACTGTGGTCAAATAGGTCATTTAATGAATAATTGCTATTTGATGGAGTTTGATGACAAGGTTGCCAAAAGACCGTTCAGAACACCATCTTGTGGTGTTAGTGGTAAACCAGGACCCAAGGTTTCTTGTGTACCTGTTACATCAAAATGATGTATTTATTACAGGTATGCCTTGGAAGCTGAAGAATAAAGAGGGGTAATAAATCAAGGCATTCAAGAATGAAATCCCTAGGATTGCAAAATTCAGGTCAGTTCTGAAAACTTGTCTTAAACTTTGTTATTTGAAATTGTGAACCTTGGATAACAGCATATCTGGTTTGATGTGTTCTTGCATATTTGTCATCTTTTGAACACTATGAGTATTCATGTCTCTCAATGCTCATATGAATTAACTGTTTAGATATTGAAATGAGAATAAACTTGTAATTTCTGAAAATCTGAACTGCATATGAATGTTGTTTGAAATCTGTCTGTTGCATAGCTCACTGAAAATCTGGATTGCTTATAGGACTGCATGTTGAATTATCATGATTGACCACTATGGTATATTAAATAGTAAGCTACTAAAAGGTAGGGAAATCTGTCTGGAGGTTCTTACTACGTGTGAGATGGTCTTTTAGACCAGGTTCTCCGCCTATTACCATGGGTCATATTGCTTGATAGGATAGTCTTTATGTGCATGAGTCACAAAGACATATGTTCAGTTTTCATGGCACACATTGCATGTTTTCAGAGGTAGTTAATTGCATGTCTCTGCACAGCAATCAATGTTGAGTCTTTGCATGTCTTTGCATACATGTAGTTAATTGCATTACATTTCATTACATTGAAAATGCCAAAAAGATTGACTGAATGCATATTGTCAGGGGGAGTCAATGCATTGCATGCATGTGGTCAAGTGTATACATTTCTGTCAGAATTCATTGCATGTTAACCTTGAAGATTCTGAAACATGCCTGACCTCCTGTTATTTTGCTTGGTGTACATATCCTCTTCATTGATTTTAATTGACAAACCTTGATCATATCTGAAAACACTAGGCTTCAAAATCTCTTCTATCAGTCTTTCATGAAGATTTCAATGGGGCTATCTCGATCATAAATCTGAAAACACTTGAACTAGGAATCTTCTATTATACGATTTTATGAATGTCTGAAATAACTTAGGTGGTTTAAGTTTAATGTATTCATTGAGTTTGGCTTTAAAATCTCTTAAAAAATATCTGAATCATGTTTAATAAACCTTAACCAACTGTTTCATGCTGTGTCTTGTAAAAACTTCTGAAATCTGCACTATTGAATACATGGCTTTATTTGGTTGAAGTACATGAAATTAGTATTGTTTTGAAGCAAATGAGCTCTGAAATATCTAAAGGGTAAATAGCTATCAGAGCAATGATTTTGGTCACTGAGAAACCATGTCCATTGACCAAGAAGTCTAGAGGACTGTGTCATGAGATGTCATAGTTAACTCTGCTTAAGAATATTTGATAATCTGGCAGAGCAATGGCATGTACACTGAGAAATACATATCACTCATCAAAGAAATGAGTTGAGGTATGTCATGAGGTGTAAATGTTTACTCTGTTAATATAAAACATGACTGTTAGTTACACTAAGTGCTTAGGGATATTGGCGCATGATCAACATATATCCTTTAGTTACAAGGTGTGCACTGAACTAGAGTGCTCGTAAAATTTGTAGCATGAAAATTTGTTGAACAAATTGTAATATTTGAATATTGATGCAAAAATCAAATTGCTATAACCCTAGACAAAATCATATGACTTCATAATTGCTTAATCTCAATACTAGTGCATGTAATTCTGAAAGAAGTCAATAAATTTGATTATGTAAGAGAAAAGCAGGTTAATCAAGATATGTGTATGTGGGTTTGGTTCATTTTTATTAAACCATGACTTTAGATATAAATACAGAATTTTATTGACAAACTTAGCATACATCATGTTTAAACCCTGCTGATCAATAAAGTTCATTCATAAGCCCTTATAATAGAAGACTTTGAAAACTTATATTTTGGATTTATGAGATTGATATCTCCTTGAAAATCTTGTTGAATTCCTTGTGTTTGGAGCTTAGTGAAATTCTTTTCCTCACTGTGCTTGATTCATCATGACCTGAACTTATCCTTGATTGCCCCTGTGGTCTCCTTCTCATTCATTTCATAAGGTTCCATTTATTGAGGGGGAGCTTCCTTGTCATTTGAATCATGCTGCATAGAAATTCTTAAAGGGGGAGAATTGTCTTGCATTCATACATTTAGGGGGAGTTCTTGCATTTCTTGTTGCATCTGCATCTCTGCATTCATACCTCTCCCATGATTTTTTTTAAAAACAAAAGGAGAGAAATTGGTATGAGTCATATTGCTCTTTGGGGAAGAATGTGCTTTCATGTAGTTAAAGGGAGAAATGTTATATCAATCGTTTCATACCTGCTTAATTTTACTCTCTCTAATTAATGTCTTTTTCCTGAAGTCAAAGGGGGAGAATGTTTTTGACTTGAGTCAGTGTGACTCATAGTGTTGCCATCATCAAAAAGGGGGAGATTGTTGTGCCCATGTGGTTTTGATGATAGCAAACACTATAAGTCACCATATGTATGTGTGCATGAAAGACCTTGCTGATTCATTTAAGTGCATTCATATGTGTTCATGTATTTATGAATGTGTGCTTATGAATGACATTCCATTATATCTGTCTGACATCTGGTCGATGCATTCATGTAACAGAGTCTGCACATTGCCTGTAGACTGCACAAAGTCTGCACATTCGTTGCTGCATAGTCTGCACATCGCTGCATAGTCTACACATCCTTGGCTGCTGCACTCGCAAGTCTTTACATTGAAGTCTGTACAGCCCTTGCATTGCATATACATTGAAGTCTATACATTCATGCACAGCAAGTCTGCATGCATTACTTTAACAAGTCTATACATCACTGCACATGCCTTCTACGAAGTCTGTACATCCCAAGCATAACATAGTAAGTGCATGCCTTCTTCGAAGTCTGTACATTCTTCAAGGGCATAGTCCATGCATTCAGATCAAGTCTGTACAGAGCTCGCAAAGTCTGTACATTCCTTAGCATCTTGTGCATGCATCGTCTAGTAAGTCTGTACATCGCTCACTTGCATGTTCGTCAAAGTCTACACATTGCACTGTACATCGGACCAAGTTTGTACAGTCTCTTTTAGAGTCTATACAATGCATGCTCGTTCATTTGTCAAGTCTATACATTGGACTTGAGCATATAGGAAGTCTGTACATCGTCAGTGCATTTCTCGTTGAACTCTCAAGTCTATACATTGGCATCTTTACCTACGTTGCACTTGCAAGTCTGTATAGCCTGTGAGGTCCGTCTCTTTCAGTGTCTCATGCAAGTATGTACATCACATGTATTTCACACAACAAGTCTGTACACTGTCATGGTTGCTTTGATGCCGTAGCAAGTCTGTACATCCGTGTTCTTGTGCATACTTCGTGCATCAAGTCTGCACATTGTTTGCACTCGCTCAAGTCTATACAGCCAGTGTCTATACGTTGTTTGCACACTGCTCGCACACAGAAGTCTGCACATCACAGACAAAGTCTGTACATTCGCCACCATGCATTAAGTCTCAAGGTCTGTACAACCTTTTACATTGGACTTAAAGTCTATACATTGGTAAAGTCTGTACATCGTTGGCTTGTGCATGCATCGCTAAGTCTATACAATGCATCGTCTCATGCATCGTCACCCAAGTCTATACATTGTCTAGCACACACACATCAAGTCTGTACATCCAGATCGGTCAAGTCTGTACATCCATTGCCTTGCAGCATGCACGCGATCAAGTGTGTACAGCCTGTGTTCGCATCGGTTAAGTCTATACATCGCCACACTGTTCATGCATCATTTCTCAAGTATGTATAGCCTGTGTTCGCAAAGCAAGTCTGTACATTGCGTGCACTGTACATCATCATTCCAAGTCTATACATCGCTCATGCATTACTTCAAGTGTGTACAGCTAGTGCATTACTCCAAGTCTATACATCGCTCATGTATTACTTCAAGTGTGTACAGCCAGTGCATTACTTCAAGTCTATACATCCCGTTTGCACTAAGTTTGTACATTGCATGTGCATTCACTTGACTGGTTGCATGAGACACTAAGTCTATACATCGAGTGAAGTCTGTACAGCCTGTTCTTCATACAAGTTTGTTCATATATTATTTCATTAAGTCTATACATTCATTGTTGATCGACTGAAGTAACTTTGTCATTATACAGGCTGATGAATGGGCACGTGATCCGAGGTTGGCACCTGGCACGTGATCCTAGGTTATCTGGACGGAGAGGGCACAAGCCCTGCACACGCCCTACATCTGCTGCTGATATAAATAGAAGCGATCGAGCAAGAGAGCAAGGAACGAGATAGAAGAAGTGAGCAGCAGAGAGTGATAGAAGAAGGTGAGAGCAGCAGAGAAGCAGAAGAAGAAGAAGAAGAAGAAGAAGAAAGAAGAAGAGTGAGCCTGAGCAGAAGAATAGAGAGAGCAGAAGAGAGATCGAGAAAGAGAAGCTGAGAGCAGCAGAGAGCAGAAGAAGAAAAAGAAAAAGAGAAAGAGAGAGAGAGGGTTCGTGAAGAAGAAGAAAGAGGCTTCTTCAGAAGATCTGTTCACTGGCATTTGGATCAAATCCAAGCCAGACTTGCTCCTACGAGAGCTACATTTTACATTGCGTTTCCAGCAATCCGATTGCTGTATTTTCATTTCTTGTTTTCCTTTTATTTGATCACTGTGCTTTCCGATTCTCTGGTTAGAGATCGGTGTTCCTCTTGTGGTCTCAAGAGAAGGGAGACTTGTCTCCGGTTTGCAAGTGACATGTTGTCACTTGTGGGTTCCCCTCCAGTTTGGAGGAAGGGAGATTCGTCTCCGGTTCTGGTCTTGTGGGTTGCAAGTCTAGGTGTTCCCTCTGGGTTTCAGAGGAAGAGAGACCTCGGTCTCTAGTTTACTAGTGACTGGGTGTCACTAGTGGTTCCCTCCGATTTGGAGGAAGAGGGGAGGTTGTTCCCCTGGTCAAGCTGTTTGGCAGCAAGTGTTTGTAGACTGAGTCTGCTGTTCTAGCGTTAGCTAGTGGAAGCCTCACTCCGGTTTGGAGTGAGGGGTGGACGTAGGTCTTGGTGACCGAACCACCTAAAAATCGTCTGTGCAGTGTGGTTGGGTTTGTGCGCTTGTTCCTTGTCTTCTACCTCCTTCACAGGTTGTCTGAGCATTCTTGTTTCTACCTGTGCAGTGGGTTGATTGCTCTCCTTTGCTTCCGCTAGTTGATTGTTTAGGCGCGCCTTATATATTTGCTCATTGGTTTAAAAGAGAATTTAACTTGTTCTTCAGATTATCTATTTTACCTTGATAGTGTTCTAGTCTTTTATTGAGCAAAAAGTTTTTAAGGGTGGGGTTCATTCACCCCCCCTCTGAATCCATCGCACCGATCCTATCATAATAGTGACATGATTTACACCTCAACTTAAGATACTTAAGATGTCACATCAACAAAATTTCAAAAAAAATTAAAGACATTATACACTTAGGCCTGGTTTGATAACCGAGCAGCCTGACGAGGGGTGGCGCACCCGCCGATTTCACTGTCGATTTTACCGATTTTCAGGGATTCCCAGTTTGATAAACGGCGGAGCAACTCACCCTAACCGCGGGTTAACAGAGAAAATCGGGATATCTCACTCGACCTCACGAGCTCGGTTAAGCCAATCGAGGGATGGCCCACCCGACCCTAATCGTGCTCGGTTATCAAACCTGCCTTTAGAGTGTGCAGCACACCCTGGATGTGTAACGGACCTTTCCCTTCAACAAATCTTCAAATAAACCGATGTTTAGTTGGTTATGATTTTCATCGAAGTAGAGAGAGAGATGGGATAAAATGAGATACTTTTCGTATCACCATGATGGATTTTTTAGGGTAAATTATATGTTGATTTTGCATCAATTTTTTTTTCACTAGCCTATTCATATCAGTCAACATGTTGAAGGGAGAGTCACGAACATAAGATCTGTTCTGTTTTGTCGGAATCCTAAAAAATTGAATGGCGACAAATTAAGTTAGAGTTGGATGGGGATACTGGTCGATCGGGAGATGTTGGTCATCATTTCCTTGTGTGTAGTGTGTGTATGTATGAGAGAGAGAGAGAGAGAGAGAGAGAGAGAGAGAGAGAGAGAGAGAGAGAGAGAGAGAGAGAGAGAGAGAGAGAGAGAGAGAGAGAGAGAGAGAGAGAGTTGGGTTTTCAAGATAGGGTCTTTAGAATAAATTATATATTAATTTCAAGATTTTTTTTTGCATATCTAATTTGACCATTAAAAAATACAACCGACTGGTCATGTAATTTGTAATTTCTGCAAAGTTCATGGTCATGTAATTTGTAGATGGGTCAAGATTTGTTTGTAATTTTTTAGATATTTAAGAGATATTTTGATAATTTTTGAATAACACAACTTGTGTGAAGTCACCGACTGGCGTCCCCAGATGCAAACAACGCCTTCCCTCTCTGGTTGTGGATCCTCCCGGTCCACCTGGCCACCGTATAAACATCTCTTTTCAAGGGGATGAAGTGTTGCAAGAAGTTGGAAATCGCGCGCGGATCACGCTGTCGTGTGCCCAAAGGAGGGTTTTCTCCGACTTGTGGATGGAAGTCTCCCTGCTTGCTAGAGACTACCGCTTCAACTTGGGAACTCTTCCATTTTCTTCTCCTGCTCAGATTTGCTCACTCTTTTCTCTTCCTGTCGTGTTCTTTACTACGATGATCTAAACCATTACAGCTTCCATGTGGTTGCAGGAGATACTGAATCTGAACTTCGTGCTTCTCAAGGCGACACCCCCACAAGCCGGTCATATGTTTGCATGTATGCGGAAGCTAGCCGGAGGTTAGAACTCGCCGCATCACTATAGTTTCGGGCAAGATTTGCGGAGCCGTTCGTATCGACAGTATCAATTTTTTATCGATACGTTACGATACAGTAGCGTACCGTTAGTTGGCAATAAAATTATTTTACTTCCTAGATATTACGATAGTAAAAAATGTTAAATATTTATTTGTGACTCAATTAGTTAAGGAGTCTCTTAATTAGTCGAGGCGGAGATCAACGGCTTGAATCTCATGCGTTCATCTTTAGTGGGATGCGAACCCAAAATCACCCATAAACTAACGAAGACACTCAACCAACTTATCTAATAATTAAAATTTTTTATATTTAAAATAAAATACTAAATATAAAAAGCGTACTGGTTACGTAACACATACAGATCGTACCGGTCTGTGACTGGTACGGTTCAGTACGGATGATTCGCTCTGTACCGGATCGATTTTTAAAACCCTGAGTTTACGACGACTCCACGATTGACCACCCCATCGCAGATTTACTCTATGAGATAAGTAAAACTAATTTATCAGTCGTTGTCACAGCTCCAAATGCACTCTCGACATTTAAGAGGCCGTTTGTTTTAACGTAAAAATACTCTGAAATGTCATGGGATACAACATTTACGTGAGACATAATAAAATGCAACTTGTTAACCCATCAAATTAATCAAATTACCTCTTAAGTAAGAAAAAAAAAGATGTTAAATATGAAAGAGCCAGCGTGGTGAACTCATAAGGCGAATGATCTGCAATGAATCATGCTAGATGGGCGTGACATTAATTTGGACACCAAACCCTTGTTATTCACATCCCATTATTTTCCATCGTACGCACTCCAAGTCTGCCATGGTTGACAACAACACAACATCTGTCTCCAAATTAAGACCGGTCGCGTCCACAGAAGATCCAAATGTTTCATGCATGGCCTCTCTTTCAAATTTTCCACGTGCACTCAGCCGACTCGTTAGTCCCAACATTCAATAGATTTCGGTTTGCTTAATTTACATCACGAGTGTGCAGCGGTTTTAATTTTTTTAAAAAAATGATCTCTAAGATATCCTAACTTAATATGTAAGTCACGTAAGCATCTAATTATCTAAAAAAATAAAAATAAAATAGATCAATTTTTAAAAGAATAAGTCAAATATTATTTATTTATTTTTTTAGATAATCTAACGACGACGTGATCACTTACATTCCAAATTATAATACTTTGAACGTCACTTCAAAAATGTTTCAAAATAAATCAAAGACACTGCACGTCGCGGTCTGCAGTACACTCTAGACTTGCAATGAACCTTTCCCTCGATAAATCTTCGACTGAACTGATGTTTAGTTGGTTATGATGAGAGAGAGAGAGAGAGAGAGAGAGAGAGAGAGAGAGAGAGAGAGAGAGAGAGAGAGAGAGAGAGAGAGAGAGAGAGAGAGAGAGAGAGAGACTTTTCATATCACCATTATGGATTTTTAAGGGTAAAGTATAGGTTGATTTTGCATCAATTTTGCATCAGTTGGTTAAGGAATCTCTTAATTAGTTGAGGCGGAGGTCAACGATTTGAATCTCATATGTTCATCTTTCGTGGGGTTCGAACCCAATATATATATATATATATATATATATATATATATGAAGGGACGTGATCTCGCGCGGTTCCTGAGTTGGGTAGATGATCACCGAACAGTGAACTGTAGAGAAAGGGAAACGGATCAGGGGGCCCAAGGGAGGTTCCCTGGGAAAAATCCTCCGATGCTTAAGTTAGTAGAGCAATGGTGGAAGATAGGGAGGGAGGTAGAAAGAGGTGCATGAGATCCTCCTACACCAAGGTGGTGAAGTGGTTCCTGCTCAGGAAATTTTAGGCGTGTATTGCCCTTACCTTTCACTGGAGGGAGTCCCATGTTTATATAGTGTGCTCACCTTACAAGTCCCGTAAGCGGAGGAGTTTCAGGCGGGAGTTACGTCCTCATCGTGGGATCTTTACGTCCTCATCGTAAGATCTTCATAGCCTTGAGGGATCATGGGTCTCTTATCCTCATAAACTCCTGCTCATAAAGGGCTCTCAACGGCAGCGTGGATAAGCAATCGTCGGTCGGTCCGAGCATAAAAGGTGCCAACCCTGTCCGAGCGATTGGCATAGCTCGGATGAAGATAGGTCGGAGTGGGCGCAGAGCGCTTGCCTCTATCCCGATGAGGGGATAACTCGGACATGGGTCTTCCTCCGTTCTGACCGACGCTCGGGCCATCCGAGCCTAAGGGCCGCCGAGGAAGGATGAGATCCCGAGTAATCTTATTGGGCTTTTTAGCCTAAGTGGGCCCTATGGGGCTGTCACTTGGATGAGCTGAGCCTCGTTTGGTCTTGATGGACCTACTTTGGCTGCTCTTAGATGGGCTACAGAAATCCCCCTCTCCACTTGTCCCCCTCCTACTCCCGAGCTTTAGTAAGCTCGGAAGAGTTGCTGTTGGGGTTTTAGACCAGCGTGGCTCAGGTGGGTGGAGATCTGGCGATGTTAGGAAGCCACGTGCCATGGTCACCTGGGCCCGTAATAATGATGATCCTGATGGATTTGAACTGAAGGGGCCCCCTTTTCTCAGAGGTCGGAACGACGCGCCGCCTCCCGCGTGGGGATATAGGCGTTGGGCGCTTACTGTCATTCCAGACTTCCTCCGTCTTTAGGGTTTTGGCTCTCCTCCGTTCTTACTTTTGGGCTCTTCGATGCGTCGTGAGGACACGACGGAAGAGTTCGGGGAGTTGGCGGAGATAACTGTGGAGGCAGTCCGGTGGCTTCCTCTTCCCCCGGAATCTTCGGGGTCTCGAGATCGCCTTTCCTCAAACTCTTCTCCGGATTCGATGGCGGACCAGCGCTCGGATGCTGAGGAGTGGGAGGACGAGCCAGTGGTGAAGGTGCCGGTTTCAAACTGTAGTGAACTGGGGGAGGCGGATGTGAGAAGGCTGGAGCATCAGTATCGCCTGCCCCACAAGTTCCGCTTTGTCGCGGCTTCTCCACACTAGACGAGCCTGGACTCTCGTACATGCCACATCTGTACCTTCCTTCTGTCGTGGAAGGGTGGGTTCCGCCTTCCCTTCGAACCTTTCGTTCTTCAGCTTCTCAATTTTTTCCTGTTGGTGCCCATTCAGTTGGTAGCCAATTCTTATCTCCTTCTTTCCGCCTTCCGCATTCTCTGCCGCCAGTGTGGAGTTCCTCCTTCCTTGGACCTCTTTCACTATTTCTTTGAGTTGAAAGCACATCATTCGGCCGGGAAGGGTTTCTATTTCATCCAGGTGAGGCGGAACATGAGCTGTATCTCCTTGGCGGCGAAGGATTCTTCGCATAAGGGGTGGAAAACTTAATTCTTCTGGGTGGGGATTAGTTCAGTGGAGGAAACCTGGAGGTGCCTAGTAATCCTCAATTTCCACCCGAATATCCCTCCCAGGCAGGATGAGCTCCCTCCACATGTGGAGAAATATGTGGCTATCTTGCTGAAGCACCGCCAATCCACAGAAGAGCTGGTTACTCCAGAGAAAATCGAGCGGTGTCTTCTTACGCGGTTGCATTCGTCGGGCTCAGGTGCCACAAACTAGGTTCTCCTTTGGATGTTGGGATCATTTTTTCTTTCCTGAATATGTCTTCCTCTTCGTGCAGACACCAGGCGGCAGGCTTTGGAGGAGGCCACAGAGGTGATCGAGCTTGGTGATGACTCGGCTGCTGATGAATCGGCTGCTCCCACGGGTCGCTCCCGAACCAGAGATAAGGGCAAGGGGGCGGCCCAGGGTGAATCCTCCAGGCCGCGGGGTCCAAGCGCAAGGACCCCATGGAGGGCATGATCCGGGCCGTCGCGAGGGCCAGGAAGTGGGCCAAGAAGGCCGGGGTCGTACCCGCAGTCGAAGGCGACCTTGCCGCGACTCGCCCCTCCGCCCAGCATGATGGGGCCGACCCTACCGGGCGAGCTCTCCCACCCGCCGAGTAAGAGGGGGCCGAGGAGGTTGGGGCTGCTCCTGCGAGCGGGGACGATGCGGGCTCGGCCCTTCCTTCGGCCGGAGCCGAGGGGGCCGGGGCTGCTCCTGCGACTGGCAACGGTGCTGGCCCGGCTCTCCCCTAGGTAGGAGCCGAGGGGGCCGTGGCCGAGGCGGGGGATGCAGGGGCCGTGGCCGAGGCTGGCGCTTCAGGTGGTGGTGCAGGTGTCGAGCCGGTTCAGGTTGGGGGGCCGCAAGAAAATTCGGCCATGGCACGAGAGGCGACCGAGGCCGGGGCTTGGTCCGAGCCACTCGGTGGGGCGCCGGGCGATGGGGGGTTCTCTGTTCCGGCGGCCTTGAAGAGGCTTGGTATCTCGGGCCCTCTGCACCAGGTATGCTGTGGTATAGCCGCGAAGGTGAGGGGGGGAGGTAGGCAGTACTCTCCGTCCGCGGCCCTCGCTGGGGTTATGGAGGGTAGCCTGGTTCTAGCCCAGATGGGGGCCACTTTGGCAGAAGCGTACGCTCGGTCAGAGTGGGAGTGATGAGGGCATCTCACGACACTCCCTCTAGCTCGGGTTGCCTGCACACTTTTGATATGGGATGGCTATGATCTCTACACGTTATCTTCCTTTTCCATGATCCCATCTTATGTATTTTCATTTTATTGAGTCTTATCTTATGTACTTTCTTTTATTGAGTCATGGTGTCTAGTCTATTTCTCTTATTTTGTTTAATTGGGCCTTAGTACCTTAGTGTGGGCCTAATGGGTTGAGTCTAGGACTTGTTGGGTCTTTTGTCTTAATGTCAGGGTCATTTTGGTCATGTAAAGAATGGTTGCCTATAAATAGGCCCCATCTCTCTCCATATAATCAATTTTTGATGAATCAATTTGAATAGAAATATCTCCCACATCTCTCTCCCCCCCACTAAATTTCTCCCCTTCTCTCTCTCTCTCTCTCTCTCTCTCTCTCTATCTCTTTTTCTCTCTCCCACAAGGAAAGGGGTGAACTTCTCCCTCTCTCCTCCCCCTCCCAATTACTCCCAACCCCCACCTACCTCCACTAACTCCCCACCACTCCCCATAACCCCTCTTTACTCCCCTCCTTGTCCCAAGGAAGTTCCACCAATCCAAGCCCCACCACCCAACTACCACCTACCCAACACCACTTCCTAAGCACCCCTTCCTCTCCCCAAGGTTGAAGGGGCTCTTCCCAAGCCCAATTTTGAATTTCCCTCTCCCTAGGGCAGTGCCCTTCCATCTTCCCACCTCCCTAACCACCCAAGGTCGCCCCTCCCTTCCCCATCTAGCCCAAGTTCGCCCCCCCTCTCTCCCTTGCTCTCTCCTTTCCCACCAAGAGCTCCACCTTCCCTCCACTCATCTCACAGCCATCTCCAGCCATTTCACCCCCCAACCTTCATTCCCCTACAACTCTCACAACCCATAAACACCCCACATCCCCCCTCCATAGCCATTAGACACACCTCCCACCTCTTACTCTCTTGACCATCCCCTTCCCCACACCCTCTTCCTCTCCTCATTCTATCTCTATTTCAGGCAGCAGAGTGGCAGCGACTTGCAGAGGCAGCCACGACCGTCTCTCAAAGATTCAGGTGGCAAGGCCTATATTTCTGGAATCTTCTGTGAGGTAGCTTTCCAACGGTGGTGGTCTCGCATCCATCCGAGTCCGGAGCTGTTCGTATTCGAGGATCTCGTCCAACTGCGCATTCTGTCCATGTCTGAAGACCTGAAGCTGAAAGCAGAACCTGCCACGGCCAGCTCGTGAAGGATCTGAGTGCCATTTTTGGAGGGCAGAAACTACCTCCAGTTAGATTTCATCTCCAAGAAGAAGGACCTCATTCGGCCATCGGAGCTATCAGTTACCATTTTCTTCGCCGGAGTGTGCAGTCTGCCACCTGTGGGTCCAGGTTCGACCAGTCCCTACTTCTCCGGTCACCACTCTCTTCTCCCACCTCAGATTGTGGCTCCGTCAACTTCTGCTCAAAGATACTCCGACCACGATCGCGCCACCGCCAGTTTCGTTCCATTTGGAGTTCGGGAGCATCCGCAGTACCTTCTGCAACCTACTGCATCAGTTCTGCATCAGTCAGTGGCAGAGTGTTGCTGTCCTGCTCCAGTCGCCGGTCCGATCAGCCCCGCATTCCAGAGCTTCTGAAAAAATTCAGACATCATCCTCTGTCAGTTGGGAAACGTTTCGCACTAGTTTCATCAAGTTTGGAGTTCTGTGGAGTCCGTGGCAGCGTCGTCATCGACACCCTGTCCAGCGAGCCTGAAGCTTGGTAGAACCGGCGGAGTTCGGAAAGTCGGTCTTCTTTGCTTAATTCCCCCACCCCGCTTGGCTGGCTGAAGGCCCCTCCCTGTGTGGAGGTAGTTTTGGTTGTACTAAGCTTAATCCCTACCCCAAGATCACCCCTCCTGCGAGAGGTGTAGTGTTGTACTTCTTTCACTTTCAGGCCAAGCGACACCGCCGCGGTGATCAGGTATATACCCTCGCCTCCCTGCGCGCCCTCTGTAGATCTCTTTTAAAATCCACTTAAGAAAAATATTAAGAATAAGCAATAATCAATAATGTGGAGAAAAATATGCACGAGGTGCACAAGGGGAGTGTGTGAT